>OZ023273.1:50440981-50520066 GCA_964007475.1 Hybos culiciformis
TTAACAAAAAAAAAGCATAGGTAAAAATTTAAATAATGAATTCAGAACATTCATTCAATAGGAATTACCCCTATATTACCTTTTATTTACTTATTTACTTGCTTTCTAATATTAAGAAAGAATGCAAAATTTTAATTCATTATTATGATTACAAAAAATTTCCCATTCAGAGAGAATTTTGGTACAGATGTCGCTTTTCAATACTGAAATTCTGTACTAATGGAAAAATGTTTGAAATCATTATTTTTTGTATGGAATTTTTATTAACGGCTAAATTTCATAGCAGGCGTTAAATTAAATTTCAATATAGCGAATAATGATTTTAAATTATGCATTCTCAATAATGTGAAAGGGATAAGAATTAAATTCCCTTTAATATCAGAGATTTACCGTCTAGGAAAGGGAATTATGTATAAGAATAAGAATAATGAGTGAAGGAAATTCATTATTTGGGCATGAAAAGTATTCTAATTTAATTTTTTTTAGTGATTGAAGATAAAATAGGACGATATAATTTTCAAATATTCAAATAATTCAAATTAAATTTTTTTTTCTAAATTAAAAAACATTCGGATCAATAATTAATATTAAATGTACCTAAGTTAACTTCAAAATAATTAAAATGGACCTATGTATTTCAGATCATTTCAATATCTTGCCTTATTTAATATGGTGTTATTTCTAATTCAAAGAAATATTAAAATCTATTAGTGTGCTTCCGATATTGAAAAACTCACGCTTCGTGCCTGATACATATATATGCAATGTATCAGTTATGACTTATGAGGTTGGATGCTGTAGAGAAAATTTTAGCAATATTAATATTTTTTTTAGCGATTTATGAAAAACTTGATGGACCATAAAAAATAATAATAAATGAAAATAAATATTGTATTTTTGTGGCATAAATTAGTCCAACCATGAAGATAAAGAAGACGAGTCATAAATTTTTTTAAATCATAAAAAATTACTGAATAACTTTGTTTATGAGGAAAACTTTACGAAGGATCAAATAAAGATCATAAAAACATAAAACGTAGTCTGCGATAAATTTAAGTTATATTTTATTGAGACATCGTCAGTCACGTCGTTAGTAATAATTATATAAAAAGTAAAGCAAAGTTTTTCGAATTAAGATACATGTATGAAAGAAACTATTTTTAGTACATCAAAAAGTGGGTCTATCTTAATTTTAAGAAAATTAAAATTGTGTCAAACCTTTTTTTTTTATATGCAATCTCATATAATACACCTCAATCAAGTTTCATATTTTATTTATTTACTAAAAAAAGAATTTTAATTAAAATTATCCTATTATTCATCAATCATTTCACATTTAATTTAAAAATAAAAAATTTCTGCACTGTACAGTAGGTAAACTTATAAGCAATACAAAAACAGTAAGTACAAGAAAAAGAAGTATGTAGTACTTCGAAATAACATTCTGTAAATCTGTAAATTATTTTTAAAGATTTATCAGCAAAATATTCAATAACATCAATTCAACGGTATAATTATTTAGAATTAAAACATTTTTTTGATAACTAAAATAGTTTATTTATTTAATAATATTTTCGAATATTTCTTAGAATGACTGTATTTATTTATAAAATATATATTTTATAATAAGATATAAAAGACATTGCGGTCGTCGTTTTTAATATTTATTTAAATATTATTTTAACTTAAATCCTAAGTCAATAATTCATGGTTAAAATGAGTGGCATTTATAATGTATTTAATATTTAATATTATATGATTTATTAGAAAATTAATTTGAAACACGACGATCCATAAAGAATAAAATGATTGAGATTAAAAAAAACTTTACATATTATTTTTTGTAAAACCTTTTTTAAAAAAATTTTCACCAATTTTATGATACAGAAGATACATATACCTAAATGTTTCACAACAATTCTTTTGAAAAAACGTACACTAATACTATATGTATAAGAATATTGTTAGAAAAATGTAAATGTGCATATATTACTATAAATTTTATCATTTAATTAAAGAAAAGCATTGAATTAAAAAATATTTTTTAAATAATTACTACATAGTTATAGTTATACCTAAACTATCTCATTTCAAAGCAATCTCTTCTTAATTTAACTACAATTTAGTTTAATTTTAAATATTTTTATAATCATATGAGTGTTGTATATAAATTCCAAAATTAAAGACTCGCAACGAAAAAACTGAATCCAGTGTAAGGTTTTATGTGCATTTTCGAATTATTTTATAGTAGGAACAGATTTTCGACGCGTAAAGCCCTATATTGTAAATTTCATCGCAATCGTTTTCGATAACGAGATTAGATTTATAAATAAATATTATTTGTATAATATTATAGGACTAGCTCCGTTAACCCAGTTTGAAGTGGAATGTTTTTGCAACGTTTGCGAGAGGAAGCTGTGTGCCAATTTTCGATGTAATTCGATCATTGGTTCTAAAGTAATCGTGATGAGTGAAGGATATTTGAATTTTATATTATACTAGTGGAAATACCCGGCTTCGCACGGTAGTCCCGAGCTTATATTAATATCAAAACACTTTAATCCAGATTTAGTGCACTAAAAAAAAACAGAATTTCAAAATTTGCTAAATAGTCACTTCCCCGGTGCCTTAACACATCCAGTCTTCGGGTCCAACACTATAATATTTTGTCGGAATAAACCTAAATTGCATTTTGTGCACTAAAAAAACAGAATTTCAAAATTTGTTAAATAGCCACTTCCCCGGTGCCTTAACACATCATGTCTGCTAAATAGTCGATTCGGGTCCAACGCTATAATATTTTATCGGAATATACCTAAATTGCATTTTGTGCACTAAAAAAACAGAATTTCAAAATTTGTTAAATAGCCACTTCCCCGGTGCCTTAACACATCCAGTCTTCTAAATAGTCGATTCGGGTTCAACGCTACAATATTTTATCGGAATATACCTAAATTGCGAAACCGCCTTCCAATGTAGCCCCCCGTCGGTGCTTCGGATCAAAAATATAACCAATCGGGTCTCTAGATTCCTTATTTTCAAAATTTTAAAATTTCGAAATTTGTTGCATAACCCCCTATTGAGCCCTGGGACAACGGTTGGGAGCCTCTCAACATCCAGTTTTTTAAATCGGGTTTTCGGGTCCAACGCTACTATATTTTATTGGAATATACCTAAATTTCACAACCGGCTTCTAAGGTAGCCCCGCCGCCGGGGCCTAAGATCAAAATTTCTAGTACCCTATAACCATCTCGGGCCCCAATAATACTTAAGTTCAAAATTTCAGCCAAATCGGTGCAGCGGTTTAGGCGTGATTGACGACAGAGAAACAGAGAAACAGAAAAACAGAGAAACAGAGAAACAGAGAATTTTCATTTTTATTTATTAGATTATTAGATTAATGAATCACAAATTTAACAACAGAATAGTTTAATTAATTGTTTGATTGAGACTAACAACATTCTTTTATTAAATAATATTGCAATTGTTCTAGAGATTAAAAATTTTAACAAACTAAAAACAATTTTTATTTATTGTTCACAAATATCAAAAATAAAAAATTAAGTGGAATGACATTTTTTTTTGTTTATAATATTATTATTAAATTGTAGCTTGAATGAGAATAAAAAACTTAAATTTTCAATAGATTTCCGTAATTCGATAGAAGTCATTAATGGAAAAAAAATGTTTTTATTATGATGATCAATAAAGTCCATTATTCAATAAAAGTATTTTAAAAAATTGAAGTTCCTGTGAGCATTTTATAAAAATTATTCGAAAAATGAATAAATTAATTAGCTAAAAAATATTTTCAGTATAAAAAGAAATCAAATCTTTGAGAAAATATTTTAATTGGATATAATATCATGACAGGAAAATTAAGTTGTATTAAATCCTTTGGTAAATATAATTAATTTAAGATTAATTATTAATTGTCATCGGTATAACAAGAAATTGGTATTCATAAGTTAAATATTTAAGCAAATAAATGTTCTGTATAGTTGCATACCGTAAGATAAAGTGATATTTAAAGCAGAGATTAAAATAAACGATAGCGGAAAATGTTAGTCTTCAAATTTTTTTTTGTTGTCTTAAAATTCAATTTCGTTAGTCGCAAAATGCAAATAATTTTTTTTTGAAATTAAATGATTCAGAATTTCTAAAAATTTTGTTTAAAGTTGCGAACATAATTTCTGAAGGCGAATATTTTTTATTTTGCACTTCAATAATTTATTAATTGAATTATTTAGATTTAATCTTTAATAATAAATAATAAATAATCTTAAAGTCATTTCGATTTTGGTTAAATTGATAATAGTAAAAATTTAAATTTATTTGGATTATTTTTATTTTATTTAGCAGTTATATAATTTTTAACGCATGTACTAACATATATATTTCATGATGTTAAAATTTAATTTTAAAAAAAAACTTTTAGAAACACTAAGTGGGATGAACCACGAAGGCACATGCAAAAAGAGTGATGTGATTCTTTTTTGTTTTAAAATAACGTAAAAACACATTTTCAACAAAAAATTTATTTGATTGAATGTAATTTTAATTTCAATAAATAATATAAAAATGTTGAAAGCTTTTTGTATTTTAAGCATAAATTTTTGTCATAAAAATCATGAGTTTTTTTCGTTTTTGCAGTAGAATAATTACATTTTTGAATAAATATGACTATTTATACGTGAATCTGAAGTATTGGATAATAGTAGATTATTGTATATGTTAACTAAATTTGTTATTAACTACGATGTGTCTATACACACAAACACATAGACACGAGTCAAAATTATATAATATTGACAAGTGTCTATGTGTTTGTGTGTGTATAGACAACGAGTTGTTATAACAAATTTTGTTAACATATCAAATATACTGTTTTAATGCGTAGGGGAGAGGTAGTTGCAAAGAGAGAATATAGAGATAATTTATAATAAAAAATAAAGATAAAAGAAGCCAAGGGAAATGTTCCACGTTAATCATTCTTTAATTTCCCTTTCTTTTACAGATAAAAGAAGGCAAGGGAAATGTTCCACGTTAATCATTCTTTAATTTCCCTTTCTTTTACAGATAAAAGAAACCAAGGGAAATGTTCCACGTTAATCATTCTTTAATTTCTCTTTCTTTTACACATTAATTATCCTTTAATTTCTCTTTCTTTTAGTGATATTATTTTTGTGTATGAATTACGTAGTTCTCATTTTTTCTATTTTTTTTTTTTTGTATTTGGCTGTATTGAAATATTGTGAGAGATATTATGTTTGTTTAGATATTATTCAATACGAAACATCTAAATGATTTCATTACTTAGGCTGATGCATCTAAATTTTTTCATTATATACGCTGATGCATCTAAATTTTTTCATTATTTACGCAGATGCATCTAAATGATTGCATGTGTATTGACGCATATAATACTTCATTTAGTGATCTAAATTCTATAGCACTAAATACAACATAACAATCCCCTACGCATTAAAAAATATAAAAAAAATATTCAAAATTAACGATGCTTTGCTTCTATCAAAAAAATCTTTTTTAAACTTACATCATTCATTATAAATTACTGATTTAATTCAAAATAAATTTTTAAAAATTCTGTGTTCTGATTTTAATCACAACTTCGAAAGGAAGCTTTCTTAACAAATTCAAAAAGAGTATTCGATCATGAATTCTTTGATAATGCTATATTTGGTTTACTTAGTGTTCAACGATTAGAGTAGATACATATATATGTAGAGTATATACGTAGAGTATATACATATATATGTAAGTAATAAGTTTGTGTTCAAAGGCCAGAACGTCTTGTCTGCAAAATCTTTGTTTTAAGTTAGAGCGGAATAAAACTTTTTTTTAAATTAGAAAAAATGTATTTGTTAAAAAATTGTAATTTGTTTAGAAAAGTTTTGAGAACAAATTTGGTTTCAGTTTTTTGTTTATAAATTATCAAATTATTAGTTTAAACTTCTGTTATTTGAATAAGAAGCAAATAAGACGTTTTTCATAGTAAACTTAATATTATTTTCCAAAACACAATAAAAAAAATTTAAGTTAGGACGTTTTTCCAATGTCTGTAACTTCTTAACGGATTCTCATAGAAGAAAAAGGGTAAGGATGAAAATAAACTATATAAATAAAGAAGCAACTTTATAATATTATCTCAATTTTGTGTAGAAGTAATGTTAATTTTTCAAAGAAAAAGAAAGATTGTTATTAGTGTTGAGATCATCCTTGGTAAATGAATACATATAAAAAATATCTTTATTATGTATTGAGATTGTAAAAAGATAAAATTGATTACCAAAAAAATTTTATGCATAAATTTATTTAAATAAAAATTTTTCTGAATATCATTAAATTTTTTTTTGTTGCTCATTAAACATTTTTATTTTAATATACTGAAAAAAACTCGTTATAATATATAATTATATAATATATAATTATAACTCGTTATAATATATAATTAAATAATTAAATTAAATAATTGAATACCAATAACAGCCGTTGTTTTTGAAAAAATATAGAGTGTTATATAAATTGCATCAAATATTCACTTTACATATATAAAAATTTATAACTTTACATATATAAAAATATATAATACCAAAAACATAAATACATCTTTATGCATTTTATTAATTTGCCCTTCAATTTTAAAAATTTAGTCCAAAATCATTTATTTTTTATTATTTCTGTCATTTTCCGTGACATTGACGAATAACACTGTAATAAGAACAATATAATTTGAAAAGCAATTTTATTCCAAGTTTGTGTTACCTCTTGTTTGGTTTTGGATCTTTTTTCTCATCATTATAATATATTTTTGTATATACGGTTGTGGAAGATGATAGTGCTTCTTCTATTAGAGAAAAAATATATTTTTAATAGACAATTTTCTTATTCATATTATTTGTATAGGTAACGAAAGTAAATAAAATTTTTAACCGCCTTTCTTGAGTTTCGAAACAATTTAGTCGTAATAAAAAATTTATTCAAGAAAATTAAAGAAGAAAAACCTAAGAAAAGAAATGACATTTTAGTTTTTCCGGAATTAGAATATAATAGAAAAGTTTTCGCATTTAAATATCCCAACATAATAATCAACCATAGAAAATATAATTTAGTAATTATTATTATAATTTATATGTATATGTATTTTTTATATGTGAAAAATGTATAGGTACATTTTAAATCAAATCAACCTTCCGTATAATGAACTGAAATAAATTTTTTTTCCGTTCAAAAGAGTATACCTACCTTATAAATGAAGTATTGGGCAAACTTTTTTTTAAATATTTTTACAATAGCTCTCTTCCCATAGTCCCCAAAAGTCCGTTTCAGTCAACCGTCAAAATAGTCGAAGTAATAGAAATGAGAAAGAAACGGATGAAATTCATTGAGCTAAAGGGCTTTTAATACATTTAATACATTCTCATTGAATTTTTATATTTATAATTAATAGTTAGGAAGCTTGACTTTCATTTTTTAATTTATATTCTGTAAAAACTGTAGACTCAGAATTTATGTATCTTTACAATTAGTTGATGTTGATGTTACTGTTATCTATAGTTCATAAATATTTTTTTCATGGGAAAAGTATGTACAAGTTTTGAATAATATTTATGTTCCTTCAAAAATTATATATGAAAATTTTATTCAAATCATATATTCATAAAGTTTTGTTTTAAAAAAAAAAACACAGTTAACAAATGTTTTTTTTAACATTTTATTAAAAATACAATTGATTTCGAATTATTTTTAAATAATAATTTTGAAATTATAAATTATAATTATGCATAATATGATTTTTATTTATTCTCTTTTAAATTTCCTTTATTTTTATTATTAAATGCAAATTAAAAAATTTCAAATATATTGTTGGTTTACAAGCAAAATTCACTAAGTACATTTTCCAAGATTTTGATTTTTTGTACTAAATTAAGTCATTATAATGCCAACTTTATACGGGCAAAATCTTATAAGTCGTAAATTGATATTGTTGAGGTTTTTAGGCGGACATTTATTGCACTAAGTCAATCGTGCTATTATAATACAATCAGAAATTCCTAAGTTGACTTAGTGAGTTTTAAAAGTAGAACAAAGTCAACTATGTTATGACTTACAAAACAAATCATGTTCGATCATGTCGAGTAAATTCTTGGAAAATCATGAAAATTATGCATTTTTGGTGGCTAATGAGTGCAAAAAATTTAGTTTAAATATTTATATTGGCGGTGATATATGTTTTGTTCTATTGTGGATTTAAGTGTATTATTTAAAAATAGTGGGAAATAATATGAAACGTAACTCTCGTGCATGGCAAATGCTTCAGCTTGCGAATCCTGAAAATACAGGTAATTTTTTTTTAAAATAAGCTTTAAATTTTGACTGAGGTTGTCTCTTGCTTCAGAGTATGATCCAGGTGAAGGTACAAGTTCGTCATTGGCTTTTGAAGAACCTAAGAATACAGGTATATTAAGTTATAATAACAGTATAATTAATAATAACTGTACCAATTTTACTAGTTACCGTTACAAGTGAAATGCCAGATTTTTCCAGCGATGATAGTGTTAAAGATGCGCCTTACAATATTGAAAGCGATGATGATTTATCTAGTGACGGAGAAGAGGAATTTAACAAAAGTGATGCAATAATTGAAAAAAAATCTGCTTCTGGAAGTCATTGGAAAAAAGCATGTCCAGAAAAATGGATAAGAAATATAAATAAGGAAATGAAGTCCAAATGTTTGCCATACAAAGATTATAAAGGAAATTTAAAATTACCGAAGAAGCCAAAAATAATTGCAAATCATAAATGCAAATTTCATTGTTCTAGTTTCAATGAAGAAATTCGATTAAAATTATGCAAGCATTTTTGGGGATTGCGTTATACAGAACAGAAGAACTTTATTCTGAGTACTGTTGAAAGTCAAAGTCCTAAAAGCCGAAGACCAAGAAATATAGACGCAAAACCGCGGAAATCCGTAAAAAAATACTTCTTCGTCAAAGATTTAAAAAAAATAAGAGTTTGTCAGGAGGGGGCACTGAATTATGACCGCATGAATTATGACCGCGGAAAAAGTTTGTACGGGCGGGCAAAATTCATTTTTAAAATGAATTTTGTCCGCGCAACAAAATGTCTTTTGACCGCGCGGTCAAAATTCATTTTATTTATAAATTGAGTCGCGGTCAAAATTCATTTTGAAAATGAATTTTGCCCGCACATTTTCTCGCGCCCGCCGCCCAGCTGCCCCCCCTTCCCCTTGTGTCTACCCCACAAATATTTTATCTTTTTTACTCACATACGATAAATAGTGTCGTTTTAAAAATGATTTTAGGCCTTTTCCAAAAGGATGCCGTACAAAATGTATGAAAAAGCTGTTTTTATTTTCAATATTTGTTAAGTAATATTTTTGATGAAACTATTTCTGCATAATACAGCCGCAAATTTTGTTGCGGTCAAAATTCATTTTTTTTCTAAATAGAGTCGCGGCCAAAATTCATTTTGAAAATGAATTTTGTCCGCACATTTTGCCGCGGTCAAAATTCATTTTTTTACTAAATTGAGTTGCGGCCAAAATTCATTTTAAAAATGAATTTTGTCCGCACATTTTGTAGCGGTCAAAATTCATTTGTTTTCTAAATTGAGGCGCGGTCAAAATTCATTTTGAAAATGAATTTTGACCGCCAGTCGCGGTCATAATTCATGCGGTCAAAATTCATGGAGCCGTCAGGAGTTCTTTTTAAGTACACTGAATATTTCTAATGGTATTGTAATTAATGCTTTTTTGGGAAAAGACACGGCTGGAGGACATTATTCGTTAGTTGATAAAAGAGGCAAACACGAGCCAAAAAATAAAACCAAACCAGGGGGCATTCAAAATGTTAAAAATCACATTAAAAGTTTCCCTTGCATGGAAAGCCATTATTGCCGAAAAGGTAGCAAGAGAAGATACTTAGACAGTAAACTTTCAATTAGAAAAATGCATGTTTTATATAAAAACTATTGTACCGAAAAGAATATTAATTCCGTAACCGAAATAACTTATAGGCGAATATTTTGTAATGATTACAATTTATCGTTTTTTATACCAAAAAAAGACCAGTGTTTGTTATGTAATAAATACAAAATTGCTTCTTCTGATGGTAAAATAGCAATTCAAAGTGATTATGATAACCATTTGAAAAGAAAAATAGAGGCTTTTAATGAAAAGATGTCTGACAAAGAAAGAGCCAGTTTGAATTCAAATTTTAAATCAATTTCAATGGACATGCAAAGCGTACTTCAACGGATGTTTCTTTAACTTACTATAAGAGAAAACTAGTTCTACATAACTTCACAATTTATGAAGCAGCTTTGCCCAATAATGCTTTTTGTTATGCCTGGACAGAGGTTAATGGTAAATCTGGTAGCTGTGAAGTAGCGTCTGCAATTTTGAAATATATTCAGCAATTACCTGAAAATGTTGAAGAACTATCTTTATTTTCTGACACATGCGCGGGCCAAAATAGAAATATTAACATTGTGGCACTTTTTTTAAACGTAGTACAGGTAACAAATTTAAATATAGTTGAACAAAAATTTATGGAAAGTGGTCACTCTTATATGGAAGTAGATTCCATGCACAGCGCAATTGAAAAACAAAAAAAGTTCTTTCCAATTTATTGTGTTAATGATTGGATCAATTTATTTAAATCAGCAAGAGTTCGAGTAAAAAACAAATCGCCATATCAAGCTATTGAATTAAAATTCGTTGATTTTTATGACTTTAAAAATCTAGCAGTAAAACTGATTAGAAATAAGTCAATTGATTCTGATGGTAACAAGGTAAATTGGCTAAAAGTTAAATGCTTTCGCTATGAAAAAGCTAAACCTTTCATACTACAATATAAGTATAACTTTCAAGATAGCTTCAAGTTTATCAACGTTTTACACCAACGTAGAGGAAGGTACCCAACTAATAGCTTTGTTGAACTAAATGATAATCCTAAATTGTACCATGAACCCATCAAAATTAGCTCGCAAAAAAAACATGATTTAATGGAATTGTGTCAAAAAGGGGTTGTTCCAGATATTTTTCATGGATGGTTTTCATCTTTACCTTCAAGCACCAATGTATTAGACCGCTTGCCAGAAGCAGATGCTGGAGAAGAAAGCAGCGAAATGAAGAATAACCAATTTTTTAATTTTTTAACTAATATTTTAAGCTTTGAATTAAACTAATATTTTTTTTTATATTGAGAAATTTTATTTTTGTTTTCTTTTTTTTCTTTTATTAAATTCGTAATCAACTTTTTAAATTTTTTTAGTTTTTGTATACAATTTTCAGATTTACCTATAGTAGATAATAAAACTAAGCTACATTATCAGTTCTGGTAAAACTCACTAAGTCCTTCCCTTTTTTTGTTTTAATCCAAAAATTTCATATTGAAATAAAATAATTTTTGCAAACCTTTTGAAAACTAAACTTAGAAGCCTAAAAAACTATTTTTTATGCACAAATTGATAGTAAATACAATTACTAAATTTTCAGATACACAAACTTCTTAAATATCGATTTACTAAAAACTATGTTTTTTGACTTAGTGATTTCTGCTTTTAAACCGACTATATATGTATGCGATAATTTCTTATTTTATGTGGATGTTGGTTTTAAATCTTTTTTGTGGTTAATCAGAATACATTTATTATAGGTATGTTTTATGTATGTTTTTAGTAATTTATGTACAGCATGTCGGCTGGCTTAGTGGTCTTGTAATTATCCCTTCGCGGGTGTATTCGTTCATATCACAATTTCCACCTCGTGCTACAGTTTGCGTTAATTCATCAAATGTCGACTTCATCCATTACAGCCACAAAGGTAAATATTAAAATTTATGAAAGATTATATTTGTCATAAAATGTCCTTCTTAGAAACAAATTATTATTAAGCCCAAAACAGAAAATTTAGAGGATCAAGGCTGTGCACGCATGAGGTCAATACAAATCGTAATTAATTTTTTCATATATTATAGACTTCAGTTTCTTATTAAGTAAACATAATTAAATAAATATAAAATAATTTAATATACTTAAAATGCATTAATTAAAATTATATCATTTAACATTTGTTAAATTCTTTAAAATTGGGGCATAACTCTATTCGCAGTAATTCTGTACGATGCTGATTGGTCAACTGTGAACGATATTTCGACGTCACCAACTTCATTGTGCAATAAAAAGATTTTCTGCAATATATTGTATCAAAAATTTAAATAAGAGGGCAGGCAAGAGATTTTTCTTAGTTATTTTAAAGGAGTGTTATTTTTCAATTTAATGAAGAGCAGTATTTTAAGAAATACCGCATTTGCTCTCCGTTCATAGTCGTTCTACTAGTATACATCCCAATACTAAGAACAATTGGTTTGTACCCTACTCGAAATTACTATATATAATTATATAACATCAGAATAGGACAACTGATTCTAGTACTATAATTTTTTCGCACAATAATCCTAATAATGAACCTAAAGCTGTCATAAAATTTCGTCATTTATATTTGTACTAGAAAAAAGCCTGCATAGAAAAAATAGTGCAGGCCTAGCCTAGTAACTATGCGTTGATTTTTGTCATTTCGAAAATAATGCTTTTATTTTTTTATTGATAAAGTACGCCTTGATTTTTTTTGTTTACATTTTAAAGTTTTTTATCAAAGTACGCCTTGCATTCAGTGTTGCATAGTCATTCGGTTATTTCATTTATTATTTACGTTTAAAAAAATAAATAGAGGAAAGTGCCAACACTGTCAAGGTCGTTTAAGAGGTGAGTTCACCTTTTATTATATTAGATAAAAGGTGAATTTTATTGTAATTTTGACTTGTTTTTGGTTTATTGAATTATTTTGTGAGTATTGTTCAAAATTAAGTTTTCTCAAAAGCCATATGAATTTTCTAAAATGTTCTTCCTTACGTAAATAATTTTTGCTTTTTTATTACCGTCACTTTACGGTCCTTTTTCTTGTCATTTCTTTCATAACATTTCCTTTCCCACTTAAAAAATAAAAACAATAATTAAATGTTAGATTGTGGAATAGAGAAGAACTGGGATTATTAATTTGTATTAAAATATCTCTCAAAATTAAAATTTTAATGAAATTAAATTGGAACAGGTAAATGTATATACCGTATAAAATATATTTATTTTAATATTATGTATTGATTAGGTATCTATACTATATAGTTTGGACATTTTATTAATAGAGAAAAATGGAAAACGCAATGGTCAATTTTAATTTAAATATTAAACGTCAAATGGTTTTGGTGAAATTGGATCAAAAAGATAAGAAATGTAAAAGGGCTAAATATTATTTTCCTGTATTAGTTAATAATACGCTATTTCATTTCTGGATTTATTTAGGTTAATTTATTTTATTTTTAATAAAATATAATCAACGTTTCTCAACCGTACACACACAATTTCATTGCTAATATTGCTAGACACTTACTATGGAATACGATAACTAAATCTGTGCCAGTTTTTGAATATCAATTCAAAAGTAAGAAAAAACTGGAAAAAAAAATTAAATAAATAAAAAAAATATTAAAAAAGAATATTTGAATATAAAATTAATTATCACAATATTTTGAAATTTAATTTCTTTTTAATTAGCTTCGCTTTGTGACTAAACTGTAAATTTTTTACGATATTTTAATAATCATAAATTTGAAAGTATTTTTGGTATGCATATTTCATCTCTGTTCATCTTATTCTATAATTTCGGAAATTCCAGAAACTGATGGGAGAGTATTGATAACCACTTGAAACTTGTTATTAACAATTTTTGATATTCATTATTTCATAATTTTTTTTATATCTACTTTCTATTAGTGCTATACTCGTAGTTCGAATAAAATTATCTGTAACTTTTGAATTTTCATTAGATTTTTTTAGTTTTTTTCATTTTAATATTTTCGATTTCAGAATTAGATTTTTATCAAATCAGTGAACATCTAATATTAATTCAAGTAAAACTAAATTATTATTTTAAAAAATTTATTCAAATATTAAATAAAAAATAATTGTTCATATAATAAATTTTAGTTTTTATCTAAAGTTGGGTAATAATTAAAAAAGAAACATGTTATATTTTAACTACAAATAATTTTTAATTTTATCTGTTATTTATATTTATATATTTATTTTGTTTTAATAATTACTTACAACACTATTCAGTTTTCAAATCAATTTCTATAATATTACATATATTTTTATATAAATTGCCTTTAATAAAATTTAAAATTTTTTTTACATATAATTAAATTACATCTTAATAAATAATCTAGTCTAATATTAAACTTCACGAAACTAAAAATTTAAAGATTACAAAAGTTGTGTATTTAAAGTTGGTATAGATTTTGATCAACTTGAATAACAAAATACTCACACTTTCAATATCTGAAACATGAAAAAAAAAAAATATATAAATTATACTATAGCTAAATGTCATTTAATTAATTAAAACAAAAAAATTAATTGAACTGTTATAAACTATGTGATTACTAATTTAAGTTTTCAATCAAAATTAGTTTTAAAATTAGTACACTGAGCCAAAAAAGGCGTACTAAATTTTAGGACTTTTGGCATTAAATCAAGTTCTAGGATTTTTATACACAAAACAACAACAAATACATTTTTTATTAAAAAAAACAATATTTAAGTTCTTTCGGTATCATATCAAGTACAAACTGCGCTAAAATCGTAAAATTAATGCCCAGAGGCATAATTTTTAGTACCAGGAGAATTAATGTTATTCCAAAAATTCTTGAATTAAAATATTTGAATCATTTTAATACTATGGCTGAATGGTAGAGTGATGGAATGAAATGCTAAAGACCGAGGTTCGAATCCCGGCGAAGGCATAAGAAAAATGTATACGCTATTTACAGGGCTGGACTGAGAATGAATTTAGGACCGGGAAATTTAAAAATTTCGGCCCTTTTCAATACATTTTGTTTTAACAATCAAGTAAAGTTAAGAATAGCTATGCCTTTTGATGATTGATGAATATATGAGGAAAATTAAAGTCAATAAAAATTACCACATATTTTTATAATGTAATATTAATTCTTTTTTATTTATTGTTTAATATATGATTAAATAGAAAATGAACAGAAATGAAATTCACAATGAAATATAAAATAATTAGAATTAACAAAAAATAACATTTAGAAAACAAAAATTTTTTTTCATAAAATAACCAATTTTTAATAATAAATTTCTTATTTTTAATAATAAGTTTCAATGTAATTTACTTTCTTTTTTATGTTAATAATTTTTTCAACAGACTACTTTTTTCTTTCAAAATGTCAATAATTTCCTCGTTCTTAATAACATTTACAATATCTCTTTCGCATGACATTAACATAAAATCTTCTAAATGTGTTTGACTTAAGCAATTTCTCAATCTATTTAAGATGTATTTTAATTTTGAAAAACTTCTTTCACACGAAACTTGGCTTGAAGATAATGTTATGACAAATTTATACACAAAAAATAAATTTGAATATGCTAATGTGTGTAAATTAAATTTTTGTAGAACTGAATAACAACATATTATACAATTTTTACATAGTTTACAGCTTGGAATATCCGCATGTTCTTTATTATCATTTGACTGTTCTATATCATCATCATATTCACCAGCAATATTTACTTCTTGAGTTAATGTTTGATTGAAAATATTCCATTTTTTTGCAAAATCTTTAAGTTCTATTTGAATAACTTCTTTTGTTATATCTTTATTAAATTTCTTATTTATTATATCAGCTAACAATTCAAACGCTTTATCAGATATATTATTATTAACTATCTTTTCAAAGTAATGGGGATCTAAATAAAAAATATCTTTGTATAAATTATCATTTTGTAAAAAACGTCGATTCAAACTACAATTAACTTGATCCATAATTGTGTTATGTACACTTATGCGAAATCTATCTACAGCATTAATAGTTGAGTTTCTTTGTCTCCTTTCTAAACTTGTTTCTACAAATAAGTCCACTTGTCGTTTATCCAACTCATCATTCGCTGCTGTTACAAACTTAGTTGCTGCGTCAAATACTCCTTCAAAGTCTCGTGATATTTCTAAAAGATTATTTGCAGTTTCCTTTACCATGCGAAATGCTACTACTATATCCATATCTTTTGTTTGTAGATATAACGATAATGGTGTTGTTTCTTCAAATATTCTTAAAAATATGTTGGCTGTAAGAATATTTTCAAACTTTAATAACGAATTCAATATTGTCTTGGATCTATGACGAATATCTTTGGAAAAATTTTCTGAAACAGATATTTCTTCAAAAGTTTGTAAAACATCAACATAAAATATTATGCCATTCGTACTGTTATATCTGCCAAACATTTTATGTAATATTTTATCTTTGGCCCACCAACGGGTTTCGCCAATAACAGAAATAAATTTAAATTTACTTAATTTTCGCCATTCATTGAGTCGTTTGTAAGACTCTTTTAAAAAAACTGCACATGTATTGAGTAGACCAAAAAGAGAAATTGCTTCCGTAACTCTTTGCGTTGTTTCTGTAATTACTAAGTTCAAAACATGTGCATAACACCAGGTATGAACTTGACCCGGTGATTCTGCATTCAGCCATGCATTAAAACCATTGTATGCACCTTGCATGTTTGCAGCGCCATCAGTACAATTACCAATGCATTGAGTTATGTTAATGTTCATATTTTTCAAAACATCACACACTAACGTACAAAGGTCTTTTCCGGTTGTAGAAGTACAATTTACTATAGATACTACTCGTTCGTAAACACGATCTTTCACATATCGCACAACTATTGAACATTGATCTTCAACATTAATATCTTGAGTGGTATCAATTTGGATACTATACATTTGCGCATTTTTTATTTCATTGCTTATTATTTTTTTCATAACTTGTGAAATAGAACTTATGACAGAATTCGCAGTAGTTTTAGATAGAAATGTTACAAAACTGCCTCGTCCTTTACTATCTGTACTTTTGTTTACCGATTCAACAATATGCGCTTTAAGAAATGGGTCGAATTTACTTATTAGTAAAAGTAATTCCAAGAAATTTCCATGATCCAAATTATCGTTCAGTAATTGGGAAGTTGATTCGTTTATGCTTCGATAACTTAAACCACGTTTTCCAATAACTTTGATAGTCTCAATCACCCGCTCTAAAATTTGTATATTTTTATTTATATTTTCAAAATGATTTTTCTTGACAATGGTATATATATCTCTATTATTGATTTTCAGTACATATGATTCTGTTGTTGAAGCATGTAAGAACGATTTTTCATGTTCAGTAACTCGTTGATATATGTGCTTAACATGTACGATGCTGTAACCGGTAATAAATATCGACTGGTCTGAATTCTTACAAAAAGCTAAACAAAAAGAGCAATACAGTTTTCCGATGTCTTCATTCAAAGATAACCAGCTTCGACGCACTCCATCGTTCCGAAAATATAGCTTGTTACTGTTTATATTATATTTTGCTTCCAAATTAGGTTGTATTGGATGAATTTTCAAAAATTTGCTTAATTTTTCCTTATCTGGTTTAATAAAATAACTACTTTTCTCACCTATTTCGCTTTCTTCATCATATTTATCATTATCTTCTGGTGATATTTCTATTTGTTGTTCTTGGTCCATTTCTTGATCTGGTTGACTTTCTGGTGCTGAGGAACATGACTGAATTACAGTTTCTTCAACCCCGCCACTGGGTTGAATACAAAACATATTTAATATTTTACTGCACTTTTCTGCTTGCGCCTTTAAAAGCTTTTGCTTTTTAATTTTTTGCTTCTCCCAACCTCCTAGTCGTTTTGTTGACATATTTAATTTTTTAAAAAAAATTTAAATTCTACACAGTCCTTATTGAATAAAAGTCTTCAACAAACTAATCGATAATTTCGTAGGAGACCGCGAGATTGACGTTATTTAAAGGAATTTTTTGATTTTTTTTTCAATATTTCAAATTTTCTTAAAATTTATGGCCTACTATTTTAAGAAAATTTGAAATATTGAAAAAAAAATCAAAAAATTGGTTTTTCCTTTTCTGTGGGAAATTTTTTATTTTTTTATTACATTAATTGTAAGAAAATTTGAAATTGCTATTGTTTTTATGGGAAAAATTAAAAAAAAAAATTGTTTCTGTGGGTTTTTTTTTATATTTGATATAAAAAAAATATTTATGGGAATCATTTTTGATTTAATATTCGGCACGGCCCAGCGGGAAACTCCCGGTACATTGGTAGGCCAGTCCAGCCCTGGCTATTTATATTTTCTATTTTATGTACATGAATAATTTTATTACTATGGCCTAATGGTAGAGTGGTCGATTGAAATGCTAAAGACCGAGGTTCAAATCCCGAAGAGGGCATAAGAAAAATATAATAAGAAATTAGAAATAAAATAAATAAAGAAATAAATAAAATAAAAAAAAAAAATAGAAAAAAAAATTAAAATTAAAAAATTTTTTTTTCTCCTTTAAAAAATTTTAATCCCAAAAGGCATTGATTTTAGTAAAACCGTCATTGGACGGTTTTTGTTGCGGAAAATACATGATTTTATGCATTTTTACATGATTTTAGCACGTTTTTTATCTCAGTGTATCTATTATTGCTTGACTTTATAATTTTAGTATATATTCTGAGATTTGATGATTTATAGATACATAATTATATTGAAAAAAATAGGTAAACTTTTAAGATATATTTATTAAAAATATACGAAAAACACTTTTTAAAAATCACATTTTTTAACATGAACTAAAATGAAAAAAAAATTGTTTTTCTTTGGGCAATATGTATATATATATACAAAATTTTGTTGGTATTGTAAGTTTTTTGGTTGATAGTATATAAAACAGGGTTTAAAAATTTATTTTATTATTTAACTCTTATTGGTCTCTATGATAGCGATCTTATAAATAAACGATCTTCTAAATCTTATAAATACTTTGCCTGTAACAGTAGCTACCGGTATACGCAATTTTTCAAAATTGAAACTCATCAAAACTTACTTGCGAACGTCTATGACACAAGATAGATTGGTGGATTTGTCAATTCTATCGATTGAAAAGGAATTAGTCGAAGCGTTAGAGTACATTATTAAAGAGTTTGCAAAATTAAAAGCAAGAAAAGTTCAATTTGTATAAAGTTGCTGTTTATGGAGATTTAATTTGTATAAATATGTAAATAATTTTTTTGTATAAATTTAATGAACTAAAAAATGGAAATATTTTTTTTGGTATATGTATATTTATTTGAGGACTGGGCCTACTGGGGATACCTCGTTAAAAAAAGCGCGTTAGTATAGTCTACCTTAATGGTGACGTGAAAATGACTTATACTATGCTTGTGGGCGCAATTTTCAAAATCAGCACAGGGCGCCGTATTAGCTTGAACCGGGCCTGAATAGAGATGAACAATTTCATAAGAAAGAAAGCTTAATCTGGCTTGGGTACGTAAGTGTTCTATATAGATACATAAGTGTTCTATATGGATATTTTGTGTAACTTATCGAAGCCAAAATATATCATTTCAATAAAATATCTGATTTCAATAAAATATCAAATACTTTTTTGTATCACATAATAAACAAAATATTTTTTTTTTTTTTTCAAAGTAAAACTTACTTATACTATCGTACATAACCCATAATTTTTATCGACTGAAATTTTATATTCTCTAATAAGCTGTCTAAACTTCGGGTTTAAATAAGGTTTAGCAAATGTTTATAAATAGGTGTTGAGTTAAAGGAGTATTATCATACAAAAAATTTAGTTGTTTTAAAGTTGAGTTAAATGTGAGTTAAATCAGGTTCATCTGATAAATTAAATGAATATGTTCTGACTACGTAAAAAATTATGAGTTGGGCATGTACGTTTGAATAATTTAAAAAAGAAAAAACAAAATAGCTAAAAAAAAGCGTAATAATAAAATAATTTGTTTTGTAGCTAATTTTTATTTTTCGTTTTTTAATTTTAAATTAATAAATTCACTTATAGAATTTTTTTATATAATTTTTAAATTATTTTTATTAAATTTCATTCACTAATTTCTATTTAGAAATTTAACAAAAAAATAAAAATAAAAAAACAACAAAATTAACCCTGGTTAAAAAAAATCATGGTGTGAACAGCAATTTTCAATTGAGGGATAACCTGATTTAATTTATGAATAAAATTCCAAGTTTATAAGTGTATAATTTGGGGATTGTGTGGCCATAGTGTGTAAAAAATTTAAAAAAATCAAGTAGTCGAGCGTATTAGAACATGTATACATAAATAACTAATTTTCAATATTTCATTTATATTCCAAATAATGGAACGATATTATTATAGCTTACTTTTTTTGTCTACATTAATTTTTTCTCAAATTATAATCACAAAAAAATAATCATAATTTTTTTTTTTTTTGAATTAAGTTATATTTATTGGAATATATATAGTACAGGCAAATTGTCCAAAATTAACAAAAAAAAACATATGTGAGTCTCGGGACACACGGAAGAAGTGAAACTTCATGGCAAGTAGTATTTTCTGGGAAGGCTAAATAAATATTTAAAATGGCCAAGTGCATATAAGATATGACGCCGATCGATTTTTTCGACGGCGACTAGTTGATTTTTGCCCTTCGAATGCTGCGGCCAGTCGACTTAAAATTACTTGTTTTGGGGAATTCGGCGGCTTAGAAAAAATTAAAACCCAGCGACTGCTTGTACCTTGTTCGCATTCTTATTTAAATTCCAATTAAATTCCGGAAAACAAATTACCGTTCGCATTACAAAATTTGATGAGAAGTGGAATTTAAAAATTTAGAAAGAGAAAAAATTTTTGTTGTTGAAAATTTTGACTTTTTATCTCACTTTTTATCAATTTTATTTGGTTTTTTTTTTCATTTTACTCGAATTTGACAAAAAAAATTGTTGCCAACTATAATAAAATTTCAAAAAGTGAGTGAAAGTAACTATAAATATAGAATTTTAACCCTGACAAACTAGAATATGAAAGTGGAATATACATATTCCGGAATATATTTTTATATGAAAAATCCAGTTCATTTTCCTGAAATATTCCGGAAAACAGCATATTCCACTAATGCGAAGACCATATTAGAGATAAAAGCATTTAAAAATTCTAAAATACTTTTTAAGCTCAAAAAGTTTAGTGGCATAAAATTATTTCAAAATGGCTAGATTTATGGCAACACTGATTGCAGATGATTTCTACTATATTTTAAGCTGTAAACACAATTCCGGTTATTAGCGACAATAATGTATGAAAAAACAGCAGCGTGGCTTAAATCATGTTTTCTTTTTGTTGCCCGAAAAGTTTAACCTAAAATAACTTTTTCAAATATGCCTGAAAAATTTCATGTTTATTAGTACTTCTTCTGAAATGGAATTGTAATAAACATATTCCTCCTGCATTTTATTAGTGTAATTTAATGTCAAAAATAAATTACACTAACAAACTACAAATTACATTAAGAAAAATTTTTTTCTCATTCCATCTAACCACTTGGTTAGGGTTCAGTTTCATCAAAAATTGAATCGAATAATCTAGTTATAAAAACCATCCACTAGAGGGACATCTGTTAATTCAATACAATTAGAAAGAGAACACAATATAAATTATCATTGTTTATTTTATTCTTTTCTTTTTATTTTCATGACAGCAGAAATGCCATGAAAAGTTTTTGAAGTGGTTTTTTTTTAAATTAATTTTATGAAAATAATGAAACATAATAAATTTAAATGAAAATTTTTAATTTTTTTTCACATCGATTTGGAAAAAAATTATTTTTTTTTTGCATTAAATAAAAAATTGTACAATTTTTCTTTTCGCGGATATGAAAAAAAAAAATTAGTGCTAAGTGCACAAAATTGTGAACGAAAAATAGAAAATTGTGGTTAAAAAATAAAAATATAATTGGAAAAATATTTGAAAATAAAAAAGGTTTGTGCCAAAAAAAAAACTTGTTGGTTCCCGGAAATTCATATTGTTTTTTTGTTCTTTCGTCTTTATTTCACAAAATTTTTTATTATTGTTTTTTTTTTTTTGCCTTTTTTTTTGACAATAATCGTTCGGATTTTGACAATAGCCGTTCGGATTTTGCCTTTTTTTTTGACAATAATCGTTCGGTTTTTGATACTTACATTTTTTTCACTCTCAATCACAATGCCTCTAAAGAAGTTTCACTTCAAAAATTGCGAAGTGGCTGTAACTTGGTATAGACCTTTGAAAATGTATATATTTCAAGAAACCAAGGAGTCCCTAGATAAAAAGAGTGTGCTGGAGTGGCCACGTTTGACCCTTTGCGGCACATGTAAATAATATTATTTTGTATTTTTTTTTTTTGCGGCACATGTAAATAATATTATTTTGTATTTTTTTTTTTTTGTAAATTACTATCAATATAGACAAGTTTGGTAAATTTAGCATCCTAAGATCTTAAATAATAAGGTACATTACTATAATTTTGATTCTATTAATAATATTGTTGAAATAAACAGAAAAATGCTGTTTTATTCGAATAAATTCGATTTCTCGAAAAATATATTTTGGTTTCTAAATTTTTATATTATAATACAATTGCCGAAAAAAAATTTTATGAAATTTTACCGCCCATTATTTGCCGCCCGACGCTCGAGCTTAGAGTGCCTATTTAAACATAATTATTTCGTGCTAAGATACATACAAAGTATTTGAAAAACTTGATTGTCAAATACTGCGTCGAGCACACTATTGAATGCTCGGGACTCATCGGATTCTTCAAAAGAATGTGTTTGTGTATGAGTATAGAAAGTTGCAGATACTTCGCAATTTTTTTTGTTTATTTGATGATTTTCGATTTAATTTGCCTGTACTAATATAATTATTTTTCAGATTATTATATTTTATGTTTTAACAAATAATTTCTAATATTTCGTATATATAATACCTGTACTAAAAAAATAAAAACTCTCAAGTTAGGATTTATATTTCTCAATTCCAACCAAAAATAGAAGGCGATAAATTTCGCGCAAGAATTTCAAGCAATGGTCATTCGCAGTGTGTATGCAATGGTTATCCGCATTGTGTAAGTATGTTTTGGACTTCATTCAAGCTTCCAACTAAAGGAGAAATTTGTACAATATCGTTCAAATTCTATTTATACAGATTACTGTTTAATTTATTTTTTTTAAATTTAGACTAAGTTTTTTTTAATTTAGGTATATTTTAATTTAACAAATAATTACTTAAATTACCTAGAATACAAAAAAATAAATGTAGGTACTTATTTCTTCATCAAAACTTATAATTACATGTATAATAATTATTTTCATTTTCATCACAAACGATTAGAAACAAAAATTAACTTTAAATTTTTTTAGTAATAATATTATCTAAATATGAAAGGACTTAGAACGCAAATATTTTTAAAATGTTTAATTTATTTAATTTTTCCTATTTATTTTATTACGTTGATCCAGGTAATTTTTTCGATGTGTATTGTTAATATAGAGAGAAACTATTTAATATACGTTTAATGCTTCCGTCGGTATAGAAAAAAACTCAACTTGGAAGAGACGCGTTTATATTAGTATTATATTGGTATTCAGATTAAATTAGAAACCCTGAATAATTAATTAATAACACTTGTAATGACTCCCGGGGCATAGTTTTTGATTACTTCAAATCGTTTAAAAATGTTTCCTATATAAATGCAAAAGTTTCATAATTTTTTTTCTAATTTTTTTTAGCCATTCACGTTTAAAATTTATAAAATAGAATGCGATTTTAATCCAGAATTTATCGTGAACTCTTCATGTAAATTAAGGCCAATAAATTGGACTAAATCAGTTATAGACGCTGAAGCTTACATCAAAACGAAAATGAATATTGTTGAGGTAAGAGTAATTAAATGGGAAATGCAAATAGAAACTAAATACTTACCTAAAATCAAATAAACATGAAAGGAAAGCTTAATAAACAGAGAAATCGTGTTATTTTGGAGATCTAGCGATGGCGATAACGAAACTGGCTTAAATAGAAATACTATCCTATGGAACAGGTCGATTTCACAACCAAACATATTACAGGGAAACGACATAATCCACTACATCATACTTGTCCGCACTGTAGGGCAAGAAATCAGTTGTTTGACCGCAATTAGTTCTATAACTAGTTCCAAAAAGTTATATTCATAGTTCCAGTTCTGACTCACTTATATATAAAAAAATGTATACTTTTGTAAGGCATCCTTTTGAGCCGTTTGAATTAGTTTCTTCTTTTTTCAGCCTCTTTCATCATTCCTTTGTTCAAATAATAATTGAGGAAATTTCTTTTTTTTTGTGTATAATCGGAGAACCGACATAACCTCAAATGTCATAATAGAGAAAATTTTTTGTCATAACCGCGAAATTTGAATTCGAATGAGTTTCGCAGTTACGATAAACAAAAAGTTATATTCATTACTTCTTAAAGTCATTTACTTTTTATTCATTATTTTTTAAAATTCAATTCCTTTTTGATAAAGTATTCATTTTACTATTCAAATTCGATTGCTTATTGAAAAAGTATTAATTACTTTTCGAATTCTATTTCTTTTAATTCATTACTTCTTAAAATCAATTACTTTTTATTCATTATTTTTTAAAATTAAATTCCTTTTTGATAAAGTTTTTTTTTAAAGTGTACATTTTGTGTATAATCTTTGAACAATATAGGTACATAAAAAAAATTATACTTTATATACGGGAAATAAATGCGTTAACACTGCAAGATGTTAATTTTTAAAATTAAATATTTAGAACTTTAATATTGTTGTATAATTATTATTATTTGTCGAAAAACTAGTTATTTTTCCTAGCAAAATGCTGCAATATATCGACGCTATGGAGATGGACATGGATTTCAACCTTTTCTAGTGAATATATCATATAATATTTGTACACTATTTGAACATAAGAAGCACAGTTCTTTTTGGGTTAACACATTTTGGAAAATGAGTAACAGTAGCGATACGAATATTTTTCAACCTTGTCCTGTATTTGTAAGTAAAAGAAATATAATAAAATTTGATTCCAACTTTTTTATTATCTCACAATCTCAATACATAGACTGTATTGATGTGCCATATATATTTATATATTTACAGTTATAGTAAAATATAACATTATTACGGCACAGATAAATATGTAAGTCCTTGAGAAATAAGTCAGTTGCCTAATTTCTCATTGAAAATGAATAATAAGTCAAAAAAAATTGTGTGAATTTATTAATTCTAATCTTAAAACAAGACTGTGAGAAATAATTTCACTTTTTAATGTGGTGTTATTTTGGGCCCTATGAATTAGGACGAATTAAACTGGAATTAAAAAAGAAAAATGTATTAGAAATAATTATGGATTAAGAATTTAGGATCTTATGAACTACAACTTAAGAAAAAATTGTCCTTATTGAAAAAATAAATTAGAATCTCAAAAAAAAAAAAAAAAAAGAAGAAAATAAGAACTGGAACGTAAACAAAACGAAATAGGTTCTAAAGCAAAGAAGCAACATTTTCAATTTTTTTTTTTGTTGCCAAAATGTTCGCAATTTGAATTTTCGATCTTATAAATATAAAATTTTGGAAATTTCACATTATTTCGTTTTTGTTATATAAATTTTGTAGAAATTGTTCTTATCTACATAATGTACTGCACTGCTGTACACATTACGTATAATATTGTAGACAAATACACTGTAGTAACCTTAAAAAAATGACCACCACCCAATCGTGTCCAATCCTTCGGAATAGGGGCTTAAAATCAGTTTGGATGAAAATTGATATAAGAGTAATTTCTTACAATCAAAATTTTGAGCAAATTGGAGAAATTAAAATGTGTAATGTAGTCGATTCTCATAATATTCTAGTCTAATTTTTTTTACATACTAACTTTACGAAAAATTGTATGGATATATAATAGCTACCTACTAATTCTTTTTATTTTAGGGGTATCGATTTCTGAAGAATTGGGAATTTAAGGAAAAATATTTACAAAATTTGCCTTTTCCTGATGGAAATTACTTAATTCGGGCTGATCACTTTTGGAGGAATAATGGCGAAATCAAATATATTTGTAAAGCTCATATTTATGGAAAGATAGAACAGGAGAAATTTTCGAAAAAACCAAAACAAAAATCTAATAATAATACAACCTAATTCTTTTTAAAAAGGTCTTCTTTTTACATGATTTTTAAATAAAACAGTCAAAAAGAAGCATGAATTGTAAAATAAAAAAAATAAATCATTCCTAACATTACGTATTATATCATTCCTAACATTACGTCAGACAGCCGAATATGGATATGGTGTGTATGCACCTCATTATTGTGTATGTTGGTATAAGATGGATTTAAAGAAAAATAAGCAACGATTATGTAACGCAACAGTTATTGATATTGGTGAAGTCTTTTTATTTTTTTATAATTTATTTATTGTGGTATATTTTGTTTTTCTGGGTAGAATTACACAACCAATGTAACAATATAAAAATAATATATATTTTGTTGAGTGGATAGAAATGTGTTTTCCTTAATTATTGCACGGTTTTTAGAAAACTTATTTTTTAATACAACACGAATTGTATACAGATCGAATCTCAATATGTGAATTTTATATCCAGGCTGACTATTTTTTACATGGTTAAAACATGTATACCTTTACGTAAAAAGAGAATAAAATAGATATACTAATATATAAATATATAAATATATACATGGCAAATGGCATAGTGAAGCTCGAAATAGTGATGTTCACCAGAGAACGTCGCAATTCCTATTCAATTCCTACTTTCATCTCGACGAGGAGTCTCCCGGATGTTGAACACCCATATTGAAGTCTAACACCAGTGGGTCTTAACCCCAGTGGAAAATAAGGTCAAAAACAATAGAGGATCAGGTCCTCCCAGAAAGCGGGTTTGAAAAGAAAATTGAGATGGCCTCTTTTCATCTTTTGGAAAATCCTTGCTTAATCTGTAAAATCAAATCCCTGCAAAAAAAATCTAGGTTCGCACACATACTGTTTTATTTAATACAATTTATTTAATGTTAAAAAAACAAAAATGAAAATGATTTACTGTACTAAGAAAACTCTCTTTTTATGTTTTTATTTTTATTCTTGTAAGAAAGAGCAAAATTGATAAATATTTTCCGTAATTTTATTTAAAACAATAAAAACTTTTTTAATTTGGTTTTAAATAATTGGTACCAGATATTATAAATCTCAGAGTGTGTGGTGTGGTTATAATTTTTGTTTTTAATTAGGTCAAAATCCTTGTTTATGACCAAGTATACGTACAATTTCTAACTATGACAAAAGTATTTAGTATGATTACATATTTATTCGTTTTAATTTATTACTATAAAAAAAATCGGGAATTCGAAATGTTTCGACGCTAGTTAAAATATTTTTGTAATCATTCCAAAAAATTGATCTTATAATAAGTCTACATTCAAAATATATTCTATTTTCAATTTTTGGAAAATATTATATTTATATGATAAAATTTTTCAAACGCAAATTTCTTGCCATAACATAATAGTAATTTCAGGAAGCAGGTTAATCTGACAAGTGTTATAAGCAGAGAGTTGAACCGATATTTATTCCGGTTCGGTTATGGTTTCGTTCCTACATTTTTTTTGTGTTCCGGTTACGTTTCGGTTTAGTATTTTTTTTTTCGTTCCGGTTACGGTTTCGGTTACGGTTACACTATTATATTTTTAATCATTTCTAAAAACTGAAAAAATTGCAGTAGGATAACTTAATCTAAAGCGACATAAAATAAATTGCCTTTATGTCATTTTAGTATTTTCGTGGACGGATTCTTTGGTGTTTTCGTATGTGAAGTATACAAAATACATACATAACATTATTTTATAATATTTACAAATATGTAAAAGGGGGAATTTAAAATAGTAATTTGTACCTCCAAAATTGTCCATGCAAAGTTTACTTATTTTAGGAAAAAATCCATTTTGTATCCCATTCCTTACACATATGAAAACCCCAAGAAAAAAAAAATCCTAGTGGCACAACAACTTTCTATTTTAAATGAATTCAGATACAAATATTAATTATAAAATAAAGAACAAAAAAGTCTTGGAATAAATTTATCTTGGACTTAATCTAAATTTAGTTAAGCTCAACACTACAACACTATACATATACGAATATTACGTATTTTCACTTGTCAAATTCTAAAATATTATAAAAATTCGTTTAACATTTTTCTTGGATATAAAAAAATGTCTAAATGCAAGCACAATTTTTTCTTTTATAAAAAAACTAAAAGAACGAAAAATAAACCGAAAAAAATTACGTTCAGTTACGGTTTTTCATTTTTACTAAATTTCGGTTCGGTTACGGTTACGGTTTGGCATAAAAGGTTTTTTCCGCTTTTCAGTTTTCGGTTCAGTTCCGGTTCAAGTCTCTGGTTATAAGATATAAAAGTCTGTCGAAGTATGTATTTTTTTATTGCCATTTTATGCTTTCTGATTTTTGTGTGTGTTTTATTGGTTTTGTCACTATCATTTAATTAGGGTTTTAATATAGAAATACAACTATCTACACAACTTCATTTTTTCTCTAAAAGAAAAGAGTTGGATTAACAAAAAAATTAATCATTTTACATTGAACAGTTTTTTTTCGACAACAAATTAAAACTCATTGTTTAAATAAAATATTTTTATTATAATCTATGTTTTTATGTATAATTATTTCATTGTATGTTTGTTACAGCAATTAAGGATTAATTAGTAAATATCTGAAAAATTCTATTTAACGATTTATGCAATTTTGTTTATTTTTTATCTTATAACTGAAAATTGAAATGTTAGCGGTATTATAATTATATTTTTTAAAACAATCTAAATATCATTACTTCAAAAACATAAAAAGTTTTCAATCTATATATATAAAACCGAAGTTGTCTGTTTGTATGTTTGTATGTTCCGAATAGGCTCCTAAACCGCTCAACCGATCGTTTTCAAACTTACACCATGTCTTTGTGTCAGGCCGGGGGTCGTTATAGGCCATTTTTAAATTTGATTGGAGTCCTACCCAGGGACCTCTCCCTGGGGTAGGACTTCAAAAGTTCGTCCGATTTTATTCAAATTTGGTACGTACATAGAGGAACTGATTACCCATAAATTTCGTTACATCCTACCCAGGGATCTCCCCTCGGATTATAAAAGTTCGTCCGATTTCATACAAAAAAAGAGGAACTGATTACACACAAATTTCGTAACTAAAAATTTGTTGACCTCCTACACAGAAACTGCCCCTGGGGGCGGACTTTAAAAGTTCGTCCGATTTCATTCAAATTTGGTATGTAAAAAGAAGAACTGATTACACACAAATTTCGTAACAAACATTTTTTTGACCTCCTACCCAGCGAACTCCTATTCAGCGACCTCCCTTGGGGGGCGGACTTTAAAAGTTCGTCCGATTTCATTTAAATTTGGAACGTAAGAATAGGAAATAATTACACACAATTTCGGAACAAAAAATTTGTTGACCTCCTACTCAGCGACCTCCCCCGGGGGTGGACTTCAGAAGTTCGTCCGATTTCATTCTAATTTATATCGTAAAAAGAGGAAATGATTACACATAAATTTCGTAACAAAAAATTTATTGACCTCCTACCCTAGGGGAGGACTTCAAAATTTTGTCCGATTTCATTTAAATTTGGTACATAAAAATGATTAAACACACGAATTTCGTAACAAAAATTTGGCCCCCTCTTTTTAGGGGGTCTCTTCGAATATATAGAAATCAATTTCTTTATGACTAACTACAAAATATTAAAAACTAAACAACTCAACCGATCGTTTCGAAATTTACACCGTCTCTTTGTCTCGGGGTCGTTATAGGCAGGAAATGGATAACAACACAAATTTGGTTTGGTTTGGAAACCTGTTTAACGGATCATTCGATTTCATACAATTTAAGTGTTGAATAAGTAGAAATATATATATATATATAAAATAACTAGCTCCTATAATTGTTCATCAATCTGACATCAAAAATTTCAGTTAAAACGTATGTTCCACAACAACGTGTGTGCGGGTACAGCTAGTTTAAAATATTTTGTGATAAGACATCCAGTAGATCAAAATTTAAAAAAACTGCAAATATTTTTGTGCTTATAATTATTTAACTTTATTATTTTAGTTTTTTATATACAAAAGAATTTAAACTACTTTAAATTAAAACTTCAACTTAAAAAAAAAAAAATATGAAACCAAAATGCAATATGTTAAAAATTATTGTTACCGAAAAAATATCACTTTGTTTAGAAATAATCACGAATTGGCTGATCAAGAACTACCGTATTCGTTGAGTAAAATCAAAAAGTGATAATTTCTTATATTCTGCTCAAAAATTTATATTTTTTGAAACAATACAATTTATTTTGCAAAATTACCTTTTTGCCTTTTTATTGTTTTCCATTTTAGGCATAATTTACTGAAAAAATGATTTAGAATTTATACTGAGAAAATTACTTGAGAAAAATTATTAAATAACGTTAAGCGAAATTTGAAATTACATTAAAAATTATGAAATGAAATAAAACATAAAAATAGCTAAAAGTTTTAATCGCTATAATTTTTAATATTTTATTGTAATACCTAATGTTGATTATTTATTGTTACATTTAATTTTATTAATAAAAAACAATTTTATATGCGGTAACAACATTATTACCATCGTCACACCAAAAAACTTCTGGAATGCTTCTAATTAAAGTGTAATTTAATAGAATTCCTTCTTCCCATTATTCATATTAAATTGTTTCAATAATAAATTTTCCAATAATTTTAATTAACATTTTTTATTAATTGTTAAAAGCATAAAATTATACAGAACAACTTACAAAATTTGATCATTATAAAACCTAATTCAAATAAATACAGCTTTTAAATTCACCTAGATTTTGTTTGAAGTGTTGTATTTGTGTTTCTTTTAAATTAAAATAGAGAAAAACTTGTTGAAAAGAAATAACTTATAAAAGGCTACACTGTTTTTAAGACATCAAAAGTGTGAATAGGAAAATTTGTTTATTTTTATGTATTTTTTTTTTAAATGAATAATACTTAATATAAACATTCCATAAAAAATATTTCAATTAAATAAAAAATATTTTTTAAAGACATAAAAATAAAATTACCATTTGGCATAATATTATTCTTTCTGTTCTTCTGTATGTGTAACGTTTCGCGTCTGATTACCTGATGCTAAACATTCAATTCTCACTGTTGCTCATTTTTTAATTTGCAACTGTTCTTCCGAACTAATGTGATGAATTCTTGGTGGTATAAATAAATAAATAAATAAATTGAAAATTTTAGGGTTTTCGTTTTCTCTTTTTTTGTTAATATTTTCTTTTCTGTTCTTTTCATGGACAAAACATGAAATTTTTTTTTACGAACATAAAATCATTTTTGGTTTGTTTTACTTTTTACACAGAGATAATAATAATACCTACTTGAAAAAGAAAATGAAAATAATAATTTAACTTTCATTTTAACAAAGCTATAACAAATTATACTTTATTTACACACATATATATTTTTATTGTAGTACTTTTCTGTTTAACAATTTATTATTTAAAAAAAGAATATGAAAAATTCAATTATAATACACACAGTGATCCCTCTCATTTATTTTTTATTTGATCAGTATAGATTCAGTATGGATTCATGGGCCCCGCCAGGAATTTGTGTACGATGGTGCATGTGAAAACTATTATATATTGCATCAAAAGTTTGACATATACATTAGCCTTCAGCCACCTTCGTTAAATGAATTGTTTAAGATTAGTTTGAGTGAGGTTGAGAACAATTTTATAAATAAAAATTAAATTATACATACTTCTTTAATTTTCCCAAATTATTTGACTCTCTTTGAAGCTTTATCAAGGTTATGATAAACATTTTTATACTTACATTAATTTATATATATTTCAATGTTAGTATTCTAATTACCTCAATTAAATATTAATTTAATTTTACATTTAACTTTAACATTTATATACTTTTTTTTTTTAATTTTGTTTTATGAATATTAAAATGAAAACTTTAAATGTTTAAATATATGTAGTTTCTCAATCAGGATAAACTTGTATAATCTACAATTAATCTGCCATTAAGTTAACTATAAATTTTGGAATTGAAATCGTTATTTTTATGAGAAATACCCAATATACCACGAGTCAGTTATTTGTCTAGTTCATCGGAAATAAAAAACATCATTTGTTAACTAACTTAGTATACTAATGATATGAACACGTTAGCCACAAGGATATATAAAAAGTACGACATGGATCGTATATAGGTGACAAATAACTGACATTGCCCATACATCAAGTGCCTTCGAGCTAGTTATTTGTAACCGTAAATTACGACTGAACGTTAGGTATACGACAAGCATTAAGGTAAAGAATATAGCTGACGTAGCCGTTAGTTATGAAACTAACATATAAGTCAGAATTAAAACTGTCTCCAGGATCAGTTATCAGGCTGACTACTAAGCTAGTTGTAAATCTTACTTAAATGTCACTTATATGACGGACATCGAAGGACAATTCTATGGCTGCCGTCGATGTTAATTGTAAAACATACTTTAATGTAAGCTGACCATTTTTGTCCTCCTAAGGAGGACCTATTCAGAATATTTTTAGTTTTTCGCAAATATTTCGAAAACGGTGCGTTTTTTACCCATTCATATTTTCGAGATATTTGCGAAAAACTAAAAATATTCTGAATAGGCCCTCCTTTTAGGAGGACAAAAATGGTGAGCTTACATTAAAGTATATTTTACAATTAACATTAACATCAATTAACAAAATGTCAGCTCATTTAATGGTAACTTTGCTAAAGTAAAAAAAACTGTTGTAACCAAAATGGCAAAAATAAGAATCAGATATAGTTAATGTTGAATTACTATTTATTATTTAACATGAAAATAATACAAATTAACATAAATTCTCTAAAAAAAATCAAAACATAAATTTTCAAAAACGAAAGATTTTAGTAATTAATATTAAAATTATCGAATGAATCTATTTTGCGGAAAATACATTTCTTATGTACTTTATATGATTATTATTTAACATAAAATGATAAAAATTGCACAAAGAAGAAATTAATAAAATATTAAAATTAAAAATAATCAATTTAACTTACATTATTATTATTAATATTCTGCTTCGACGTTAATTAAAGAAAATATTGAATTAAATTGAAACGTTCTTCCCAACTTAAATCCGTATTATTTAGCTCAAATTTCCCCTGATTTATAGCAACTGTTTTATTTGATTGCTCTGTTGCTGTCAAATTGGGAGCATTCAATAAATTTTGCTGATGATTTACTGATGCTACAATATTATTGTTTTGTTGTTGCTGTTGTTGATATCTCTCTTCAACTAATATATTTCCTGATGTCGTTGGTTGTACAACACCAATAGTTGTATTCAAATTATTATTTGGAGTTGAATGTAAAATATTGGTTGCTAAATTTCTTATATTATCGTGATGATGTTGTTATGTTATCGAAATCAAATTATTTGTACCTATAATACCTACAAAGAAAATAATTATAAAATTTGAATTAAAATTTTTTTTTTTTAGGTAATATAGGTAATCGTATAGTTCAATCTAAAATTTAAGGGAGTGGCTACAGTTACGGTAACCGTAACTTATTTTTTTTTTAACAGTTACGGTTAACGTAACTTATTTTTTTTTAACAGTTACGGTTAACGTAACTTATTTTTTTTTTTTTAAGTTACGGCAACCGTAACTTTTAGGCAATGCTTAAAGTTACGGCAATTTTTTTTTTGTCAAAAAAAAAAAAAAAAAAAAATTTAATTTCATCGTCATACAAAAAATGCATGAATAGTAAAACCTTACATCGTTATACAAAAATAGTTTTAAAAGCGCGAAGCGCCAAAGCAAAATAAAAAAAAAAGAAGCCCTAGGGGGTTTGGGGGAGGCGGCTGCCGTCCCCCATTCAGCATAACAACTTTTTATTTAAAAAAAAAGTCATAATGCTCAAAAAAAAACTTTGCCGTAATCACTAAACAAAAAAAAAAAGTTACGGTTACCGTAACTGTAGCCACTCCCTTTGAATAAACAATTTTCGTCAAAATCAATCCATACAGGTTGCGTAATACGTGTTTTTTTTTTTTTTTATTTTTTTTTTTAAATAAAATTTAAATACTATACTATTTGTAATTAAACATAAAATATTCATAGAGAAGATCAATTATTAAAATTAAATATTTAAAATTATTTATTTGATCAAATTGCCTTAAAATAATTTTTTCTTTTACTAAACTAATAGTGGAAATATATTAATTATTAAAGAAATAATATAGCTCTGAAAATTAATATGCACTCTGCAATTTAAGAAATGTTTAATTATTTTTTGACCAATTATTGTCACAAAAAAAATCTGCAATCAATTCAGCGTTAAAATACTCAATCTCTGCTACAAAAGACATGAATCTATCAGATTTGATAGAAATAAGAAACCTGAAAGTTATTTTAAAGTATATTGAGCAAAAGTTCAGTAATTTGAATGTAATTTGAATGAATGTTAACTTTATCAAAAATTAAATAACAAGAAATTATAAATAAAACCATATTGATTTCAATTATTAAATGAATTTTAATAGTGCAAATATGTACTTGAACTATTATGTACCACTATTTCATCGGATATTATATTTTAATGATGAGAGTGAGTTAAAAGCTCCACAAATTACTGAAAAATTGGATAGAATTTTAAACAGGTTCCAAAGCTAAAATGATTAGGTTATAGAAGATTATATAGATTTTTTGATTGCAGCAAAAAAATTATTGCAGTTACTTTATTTCTATAAACTATAAACAGGAGCAAATGAAAATTATTCAAAATTTGCAAATCTAATATTAAAATTTTTGATTTTCAAAAAAAGGAGCATTTTAAATCCTGAGACTTTGAGTCTATTCCAGCAACAAAATTTGTATACAAATTTTTATTACTTGTGTGAGTTAAAATTCTCGCCTCAAAATATATGATATAACACATTTAAAAATTATGTTTCAAAATTGTGTATTATATTAAAAATATATTAAAAACGGAATTAAAATTTTTTATATATCCGAAATTCTGAAAAGGGTGCTTTTTAAGTTGTTATAGAACTTTTGTATTCTGTGTTAAATATTGTATTGTAGATAGATTTTAGTACGTGTAATTTTTTTTGCTAATTACCTACCTACTTATTAAATAATAATGTTTAGAAAACTTACGGATGATTCAAAATTGCGAAAGAAGACGGTCTGACATTTGGATCCGGATGAGTCATTATTTTTATTAAATCATTAAATTCACTACTCAATAATGGTACATTTGGAACTTTTCCTTGGCGTAGATCATGCCATTCTGCGCCATTTTTTGGAAGTGGTCCTCCACCCGCCGCCTATGATAAATAAAAAATTATTTATTGAGAAATATATAAAAATAAAAATTGAGGCAAATTTATCTCTAAAAGTCTGCAATTCAATCAAGCTCTAATATCTAATTACAATGGCTCTTATTTGCTTCAAAAAATAATTGATCACCAAATTCAAAAAGGGCTCATTTGGCTTTTTCAGAACTTCCTTTTTCTCATTTTGCAATCTTCACGTATAAACACACACTTTTATTTAAAAAAACCTTTCAGTATGTTATGAAGCAATTAAATTCCAAAATGTTAGGCAGAATTTCGGTCTTGTTTTTTCTTATCAATTTGAAAAAACCACCGTGAGCCGTTCTCGAGTTTGGTGATTTAATTAAAGACAATTCAAACATTATTATCAAAATTAATTTTTAAATGATTCACATAATTACTTCGTATAGTGTTATTCCTAAAGAGAATATGTCGGCTTTTGTTAAGTGTCGAAAATCTTCTTGTAATATTTCATTAGGTAAGTAACGACTGTCTCCTTCTTCAACCTGTGGACACTTAATAGATGTTACATGCCCCAAATCACCAATTTTATACGTAATAACACTTTCAGCTGATTCCAATTCCTCATATATATCTTCATCAAAACCATCGTCATCAATATTATCACTTAAAGATGAAACCGGCCTTGCTGGCTCTTTAGTCAAAAATATATTTCCAGCTTTCAAATCCATGTGAACTAAATCATTGGAATGAATATATTTTAACCCTTCTGCAATATGTTGAAGCAAAGTTCGAAGTTCAGATTCACATAGAAATCTTTTTTGTATCACGGATTGCAGACTTCCACCATTACAATATTCATTTTGTATGAGCATATGATTATCTTCAGCCCAAGCAGAATAATAACGGACAACATTATCATGTTTTCCTTAAAAGTAAAAAAATCGAATTTAAATTCATTTAATTTTAACCAGGAATTAAAAATGTTAATTCACTAAAGCAATAAATATTACTATCACAAATCGTCTATCTAGTTCTTAAGTGCCGTATACGCATTTTGGCTCTTTTGGAGTTAGGGATTGCTTCATACTAACTCGAAGGCGATCTTTCGAACGCTCTTCTCGAAATTTCAATAGCTCCTTCCGTTCTCGAGATATTTTTCTCCTATTTGACGTATATGCTAATTTGGAACCAATTGTTTGAGTCTTACAACTTCAAACTCAATTTGCTAAAAATACGAAAAATGCGTATACGGCACTTAAGAACTAGATAGACGAAATGTTAAAATAATTTTAATTTAATAGATATTGAATGTAATCAAAAAGATTTATATAATTATATCAGTAATTAAACTTTTGAATGAGAAAAACCATTCTTTTAAATATCCTGATGTAATCGCGGTCATAATGGAAGGTAAAATTATTAACAGTCGAAAAATTAAACAAAAATAAAACATTTATTTTCTTACCTAACACAGCATGCGCCCATACTTCATTTAGGGCAGTTTTTTCCAATGCACTTCCAGCGATTGGTTTAATACTTTTTTTAATCGCATAAATACAACCATCCAAACGATTTAGACATTGGTAAACTCTTCCAAATTCACCACTACCTATTAAAGAGATTTCTAAAAACTCTTTCTTATAGCGAGAAATGTTTGTATCTTGAAGTGCTAAACATTTTGGCGCCTGTCGTATTTCAAAAAAATCATCATAATCGTCATCCATATTTGGCGATGATGATGACGATATTTTTAACGAGGATCTTTTATTGAAGAAATTTTCGTTTGTTAAATTAGAAAAAAGTGGCATTGCATTATTTAATTGGTGATATTGATTATCACGACCTTGGAAAATTCGGCGACGTTTCTTATTTGCCATAATTAAACTATCTGGTGTAAATGGGTTAATGTTTGCTGTTTGTTCTACACAATTTTCCAATGTTTTATTGTGAAGCGGAAGACTTTTTGGTCGTTGTAATAGAGTTGAGGACTTAATTTGACATGATGTTTTCGAATTTCCTTTGGAATCCAAACCGCCATCAATTGGTTTAGCTAAAATATCATTTGATTCTGCTAAAGTGTTATCAGGAAATAATTTTAGAAATTTCGTTGACGATTTTTGAATTATTGTTTTGGGAGTTGCAGGAGTATCGAAAAGCCTAAAAAATAGAATTAAAATAATATTTTTGTATTTAGAATTGTAATACTTAGTTAATAAAAGTTTGATTCTGATTTCCAAACTGTAAAAACAGAAATTAAGTTTTACTAGAATTTAGAAAATATTAAAATACTTACTAAGGTTTCTTTCGGAGAAAATATTAATTAACTTTAAGATAATAATTTCGAATAGGTACCTACTAAATACCTACGTAATGTTAATACCTAAAATCAAATTATGTGAAACGTGAAGAATATTCTGGTTAGTTTTCTAAATGAAGCTTTTGATTTAATTTCATCATTTAGTGGTAAAGGCACTCATCGAAATTCAATGATTCAGTCATTGTGTCAGTGTCATTAATTGTCACGACCTCATTACTATTTATCCTTACTATAATCATAAAATATATGTCAAAAGAAATAAAATCAAAAGATTAACAATGCCAATAAAGTTTAAATTAGTATAGTTGTTCATGTCAAAGATATAGGTAGGTAGGTACCTAATCAACTCTATTTCTTTATTTGTCATCCTGAGTATCTATCTATACCTGTTTCAAAGAACTGAAAAGGAAGCTAGCATAAAATATGAAGCAGGTACCTAGGTACCTACCTACCTACTCATATTCAGAAGACTAAATTCAGCCAAAAATCTTATCCAATTAAACGAAATGAAATCTTAAATAAATCTACTGCAAAAATTTATTTATCAGTCGTCTTTCCTTTCTTACCTTAATGCTCGAACTTTTCGGTATGGTTTTTTTGGGCTTTCAGCTTTTCGGTATGGGTTTTTTTGGGCTTTCAGCTAAAGAACGTTGCAGTAACTTCGGGTGAAGCAAATGTTAATTTTCTTGGTTGGACCAAGCCAGCACCAACAACAAATCTATCTGTTAAATTGGCTTCCTCTTGTAAACTTAAATTATTCAAAAATTCTGGAGATCCAGAATCAGAAACTCCACTCGACTCAGTTTCCATTTGTAAATTTTTTTTGGATTAATTAAAAAAAATTATTAAAAAATTTAAATAATCACTTTTTTTTTATTATGTTTTTCAGTTTTTTTTTTTTTTTCGTAAATTATTTTAAAATATTTTTTTAAGTAAAAAATGACGTTCCAAATTTCAGCCGATTCTGAGAGGTTCAAGGAAACTGTAGTTACGCCGACCACCACAACAAGGAATTCCCGGAAATTCTTCAAAAGACGGCTCTACTGTTTATCTAAAAAAAAATTAAATAAAATATAAATAAAATAAAATAAACTTACCTTTTTTTTATTTTTTTTATTTTTTATTTAAATTTTTTCCATCACGTGTTTGTTTTTCAAAATATAATGAAATTATAAATGTCAACTTATCAACAAAGTCAACAAAGCAACAAATAATTGACGCTGTTGTCAGCTTTACGTAAACTGGCGCTTATGTACGCCTTGCAATTTCCTTTGATTTAGCAACATATAATAAGCAATTTATAATAGTTATTTGTACAAAAATAACTCACGCTGCTGTCAGCTTTACGTAAACTGACATTTATGTACAACCAGTAACTGTTTGAAGAGAAAGATTACCGTAATAAGTCGCTTACACTCAAAAATAAGATAGACTGCAAGGTCAAATATTTGTTTCGACTTAGAACATAGTTCAATATCCGACACAAAAGTCGGTAATTTAAATTGGTCTTTTCAGCTGACCTTAAAACTGGCGGCCGGGACAAACTCCTGTTTATTGGTGTTCAGGTTAGTTTCAAAACTAACAAACAAGTCGGAGGCATATTTTAAGCCGGTGTGCCAAAAATATGTTAACTATGAGTGAACTTGTAGGCCGGTTCAGTAATCGACGCCCATGCCAGTACAAATACTTGACATTTCTTTGCGAACTGGCGCGATGGTATATTGGGATAACAACAACATAATTCATTCAATAATTTTTCATCGGTATACAAAATGTATACCTACCTAAAATTTCAACAGTATGAGGAATTTGTTTTGGTTCTAGCACAGCTATTTGGCAGATATAATTTCCAGCATCCTGTGGTACTTAATCCATTATTTTCAAAATAAAACCATTTAATATTCTAACACGGAGATCTGATGTTATTTTAAATGAAGCAGCTGTAAGAAGTAAGGCAATTCCACGTTTTCATGCAACAACATATGGGTCTACAAAGCAAAAAAAAAAAAAGGATTTTATTTTATATACCTATACAATAATACCACAAAACAAAAATTAAATGTCTCAGAAAGTTTTATGTTTAAAATTGTTTTCATATATATCAATGCAATATTTTCTTATTTTTTTTTCCTTAAAGTTTTTGCGTTTTTCTAAAGGTAGAGGATATTTTTTCGTTCGAGTACAGCAAAACAATTTATTATTTTTATAACCCCATGGAAATACATAACTGGGGAATGCAATACCGAATGAAAATTCAAAACCGGTAGTATTCACGTTCAAACTTACAATAATATACACATTATAATTTTATGTATTATATACTTATATAGTTAACGTAAATAAGAGTTACCCGATTGAAATAAAAAACAAACTTCTGATTAAGCTTAGTTGGGTTGGGACAGAGAAGAGAATGTTCAGAAAGACAAAAATTTAGGCAAACTAAACTATGATTAATAAAATATGATTGGTTCAAGTATATTATACATTATATGTAGTTGTCATACAATTATTATGTTAATAATTAAATCTCAATGGACATTATTTTTACAGACAGGTGAAAATTATCCGTAGCAAATAATTATCGGATTATTAATTTGTAAGGTCCAATTAAAATTAATTTAAATAATTATATTAAAATACAAAAATTATTGTATTGTATTAGGGATTTAATGAATTAGCTTAATTAAATCTTATCTCTTATGTATATTAACAATTTAAATTAATTTAACACAATATTGGAGTTATATTTATATAACATATACGCATGTACATAGTCGTAAAAACAATTTTTAAGATACAAAAAGATGTGATTGAAGGCGATTGATTATTTTATATATTACATAATATAGAAAATATAATTGATTGAAAGTATAAGGTAAAAATATTTTAATAGATATAGATTTATTTATAATATTTATGATTATGTGTTCATGACATTATGGTAAGCTGTTCAATGAAATAATAGTAATAGCAATTTTTTCCAAATATATAATTTTAACGATTTAGTTCCACTCGTACCTATATTGATTTACGATCAATTAAATTCAATTTCCACATAATATGTATATATAATTGTATATGTATTTTTAGGACACATTTTCTATCTGTTTTATTCTTATTGTAATTTTATTATTTTATATCCAAATTATATAAGAATAGAAATAAAAGAACATATATAAATTTTTCAAAAGAATATATTTATTTGATGACTTTTTAAAAAACTACGATATATTGGATTATATAAAGTAATTTTTGTTTATCAAAAAAAGATTAAAAACAGAATTATCTTATGAGTTTCTTTTTTTTTATATTGTTGAATCCGCAAAAATGTAATAATATTAGAAAGATTGGGTATTTAAATAAATGTATGTAGGGAAAAAAATACCCTTATATTTTATGTAATATAATAATGTTTGTATTAGACACACGCATATTTGTTTGCTGTAATAATAAAAAGAACATATGACGGAAAACTATTAGACCGATATACTAAATTATAATTAATATAATTTTGCTTTAGTGTTCCGTATCTGAAAAAAATAAAATAAATATCTATTCGATTTTGAAATTGTTTTTGATCGAAGTTTTTAAATTTTTGTAAAAGGCAAAATTATAAAATATCTTGTTTTATTTTGCGAGTTCTGTGAGCTAAAAGTAGGACATGCTCCAAGTCCGGTCTTCGGAGTTAGAAATCATTTTCTTGCAAACAAAAAATTTGTAGTCCCTGATATTGTTGATGTATTTTATCAAACTTATAAAAATTTTATGTATTCTATTATATAGCTATAGGTTTATTGTACTGTATTATGTATTCTTAATTTGAAATAAATAAAATAAAGCATTAGGAAAATTAAATTTTTTACATCATTCGTTATTATTGAATTATTATTATTTTTACTATTCTGTTTTTTGGATTTCTTTAATCTATATAGGGATAAAACCAAACATCTTACAATCTGAGACTCGTTTCATCTTCTTTCTAAGCATAAAGAAATACAAATAATGGAATTTTGGAAAAATTATTTAATTATATATCTTTTCCTTGTTTAACATAAATAATTTATAACATAATTCTGGAAAATTATCTATCATATTCATGTTTTACTTTTTTTTTTAAATAAAATATACAAAAAATTTTAATTGCAAGTTCGACAATAATCAAAACTAACATATTAGGTATCTATAATGTGTAGTAGTAGTTTTGTCATTTTGAGACAGATGGTATAATTTTTGTTTATTGACATATTGACCAATTAACACATTAAAAAATTAAATTATAACTAAATAGTTCTAATCATTAATTAAGTACATAGTTGAATATTTAGTTACTTTTAATGTATCAAAATTATAATAGAAGTGTATCAAATTTATAATAGAAGTGTATAAGGTCTATGTATATATCTATGTAAGGTCTATGTCATATATTACAAAAAAAAAGCGGGATCATATCAAATAGTAATATCAAATCATAACATCTGTCTTTGAATCATGGCATCTGGCTTTGAATAAATACGACATTAGGCTACTATTTAGTTATTTTCAGAAAACATTTTCAAGAATTTCTTCTATTTTTAGTAATCCTGTTTTTAAAAAAATATTTCAGTCGTCAACTAAACAAAATAAAATTGAATGAAAAATCTTTTTCTTTTGCACCATTTAATTTTTATTTTTAATGTTTCAAATTTATTATAAGGCTGTCACACTTCGGCTTTTTAATGGCTTTTTGAAAAAGCTATCATCGTTGTGGCTATTTCGTGGCTTTTTCCATACAAAAAAAAGAAAAAAAAGCTAGTGGCTTTTCAAAAAGCCACTAGAAAATCAGGGATCAAATAAGAAATGAGCTCTGTGAGAAAAAAATAAACTAATAATTGCATACTTTCAGGAAGTTGGCGGCAATTTTTTAAAAAAAACGAATAAAAAAACAAAAAAAAATCCCAAAAAAAAAGGAAAAAGATATGACAAAACGAGAAAAAAAAGAAAAAAAACCAAAAAGTGCAAGTGTGAACGCATTTAAAAAAGCCGTCATGAGTAGTGGCTTTTTAGTTGTAGCGTGACTCGCTTATTATATGAATTCATATAAAATTTGTGTATAATGATAATGAATAAATCCTTTCTTTGTTTTCAATTCCATCTAGGTATTGAAATATAAAATACTCAAACGTTTTATGTGAATTAATTGTAACAGATGATTTTTGTCTTTGGTCTTTAAATACATTTTTGTTTACACATTTATCTTCTATCTTTCTTCTAATAAATAAAAATGAAAATTCTCTGTCCTCTGTCCTCAATCACGCCTAAACCGCTGGACCGATTTGGCTGAAATTTTGAACTTAAGTATCATTGGGGCCCGAGATGGTTATCGGGTACTAGAAATTTTGATCCCAGGCCCCGGCGGGGGAGCTACCTTAGAAGCCGGTTTTGAAATTTAGGTATATTCCAATAAAAAATAGTAGCGTTGGACCCGAAAACCTTATTTAAAAAACTGGATGTCGAGAGGCCCCCAACTGTTGTCCCAGGGCTCAATTGGGGGGGCTATACAACAAAATTCGAAATTTTGAAATTTTGAAGTTAAGTAGCACTGGGACCTGAGATGGTTATAGGATACTAGAAATTTCGATCCGAAGCCCCGACGGAGGGGGCTACCTTAGAAGCCGGTTTTGCAATTTAGGTATATTCCGATAAAATGTTGTAACGTTGGACTCGAAAAGCATATTTAAAAAACTGGATGTTGAAAGGCCCCAACCGTCCCAGGGCTCAATTGGGGGACTATATAAGAAATTTCTAAATTTTAAAATTTTGAAAATAAGGAGTCTAGAGACCCGATTGGTTATATTTTTGATCTGACACCGCGGGGGGCTACGTTAGAAGGCGGTTTTGCAATCTAGGTATATTCCGATAAAATATTATAGCGTTGGACCGGAATCGACTATTTAGAAGACTGGATGTGTTAAGGCACCGGGGAAGTGGCTATTTAACAAATTTTGAAATTCCGTTTTTTTAGTGCACAAAATGCAATTTAGGAATATTCCGATAAAATAATATAGCGTTGGACCCGAATTGACTATATAGAAGACTGCATATGTTAAGGCACCGGGGAAGTGGCTATTTAACAAATTTTGAAATTCTGTTTTTTTTAGTGCACGAAATCTGAATTAACGCGTTTTGATATTAATATAAGTTCAGGACTACCGTGCGAAGCCGGGTATTTCGACTAGTATGTATATAATTAACTTTGTAAAAATTTTATATGTAAAGTTTTTACAGATTATTAGGTTTTCTCCCTATATACAATAAATTATGAATGCTATAAATACAATTTGAGAAAAGTTTTCTGTAATGAAGAAAATTGAAGTAAATATCAACAAATTTTCTTAATGTACTAATACTTACTAATTCAATTTATTATTATATTATGTTATTTAGCAATGAAATTAAATTAAAAGCAAGTAAACCTAATTAAAAGCTCACTATTTATCTTTGAGTTGGAAAATATTTTGATTTTAAAATTATGTACAATGTAAAATATTATGTTTTTTATGACAGTGTTGTGTTCTGATGATTCAAAAGTATAAGATAAAATAACTCTTAATTTTCAAATATTTTCCTTTAAGAGACAAAATTTAGATCCAGATTAGGTGCATCTTATTAAGGCTCCTTGACCAAAACTAGACTATTATTTCAAACAACTAAAATTTTCAGAACTTCAACATTTGATCAATGAATTAATGAGATTGAAAAACAAAAAACTGATATAAATATTTCAAAATTTAAAAATTAATTAATCTTTTTAATAATTTTTTCCGTAAACTCATCGTAGATACGAAAAACATTTATTTTATTATTAGATATTGCTTGAAGTACGTACTCTTCTTTCTTGCATGAAGAGGCTCTTGTGTGAATGTTCAAACTTCTTATATTATATGAAATAATTGTTAAGAGTTTTCCAAGAGGTTACATTTGCTTAAATGTAAATATACAAGTATATTATGTATAATATAAATATATTATTTTCTCGTTATTATACATGGTTTAATGAAACAATAAAAACTATGTCCTTAGGTTAATTAGATACTTATGATTCCAATCAATTTATATAAATCTTTAATTAAAAAATTTCTGAGAATATGTGTACATCAATTTTGATTTCAAATATTAAAATAATAAACTTTCCAAAATTAAAAAAATTATTGTAGCTTAATTTCCATTTAAAATTATCAATATATGTATATAATGCATTGGAAGAAATTGTAAACTTTGTCGTAATTATAAGGCTAACTTAATCCGAATCCGGTACAATAAATTATAATGACTTTAGGAAGTCCTTCCTGTTTCTAAAGTAATAAATTTAACTAAACTTTATTAATCTACACAAAAATGTCCAGTCTTCTTAAACATTTTCAGTAATTAATTATTAATATCATAATATCATGTTATTATTGTAAATCATTCAATTTGTCATAAAATAAAAAAAGCACTTCAGTTATATACCTGAAAGTAAATTCAAATTGACTCATTAAAATTTACAAAGAAAAAAAGAAAATTAAGTTCATAAATTCCTAAAAAAGAATACTTCTATGAATTAAAAAAAAAATTGTTTTTTTTTTTCATAAATATCAGGTTAATTTTTAACCTCATTATTGTTTTATGACACTTAATCGAAAATTTTATTGAATTTTGCGACAACCTGGAAGAATATTTAAATTTTCCATTTAAACTTTTTTTTTAACAGCAATAGTTAGTATATTTGACTATATGTACGATTGTTAACAGGTAAAAAAAAAATATTATATTTTAGAGTTGACCAAATATATTATAAACGTTCTCAAATTTGTTTATTTCGTCGAAACGTAAACTATTGATATATTTAAAGAAAGTACCGGACAGTAATGAAAGTAATATTCCTAATACACATTTTTTTTTTTTATCAAAATAAAAAAATTAATTTTTTTTCTGAATTTATTTCTACAAATTGTAATTGATTTTCTATTTTCAGGTATACAACCAGAATTTCTACCCTTTTACAAATATAAATCTAATAAATTCTAAGAAATCGAACGTAAAAATTAATCTTTTATCTTTGAATTTTTATATTTTCAGGCAATTAAATCAAATTTTAATTTTAATTTTTTTTTACCTTTTGCTTTACTTTTGATTTATTTTTTGATCCATTTCTGTTTCTGTTATTTTGCATTCTTTAAATGCTATAAAATTGTATGGATTATTAATTTGATTTGTACTCATTTCTATAGTTTTTTTTTATAACAAATGACCACTTAAAAGAGTTACATTTGAAAAAAATAAACATAAAAAATAAAATGCATATTATAAAAGATATTAAATAATTTTTTTTGTAATAAATTAAATTATTTTGAATTTCTAATATCATAAAAATCAAGGTATTACACTTTTGTTTGAATATTTCCGTCACCATAATCATAAGTCTATACCTAACGATAAAAATCAAACAATTAAATATAAATCCGGATCCATTGAACTTGAAAAATTTTATTCAAGTAATCTCAATTAAAATGGATGATCACAATTAATATACGAAATAAAACAAGTAGAATAATGATTATCATTTTAATTTAATGTATTATAGAGGAAAAATTTATTACCAACCGATTAAATCGTAAATTTTCTCATGTGATAATTTTAAAAAAATTACCTGCCTTTGTCTATAATATTACATTTTACATTACATTTTATTAACATAAAGGAAATTTTCGTTAAATATAGGTAGAAGTTATGAAAGACAAATAAAGGCATAGGTATAATATATAAATGTATATTAAATATAATAATATGGGTACATAAAAATATTTATGAATATATTGTAAGTATAAATCTGCTTACTTACTCAAAGTTTATTTATATATATACCGTAATATGTATAATAATAATAATTCACTTTAATATTTTAGAAACAAACCTAAATGGTTAAGTAATTTATTTCTAACCCAAAATTTCTAACTTAATGTAATTCTTAAGATATAAAAAAAACTAAAATCTTCAATTCCTTCTATAAAAACTTGATATTTTCTGAACAATTTTCAGAAAAAGAAAAATAAAAAAATAAATAAATTTAATTTTTTTTTTTTTCATAATCCTTTTGATCCCATACAAATTTGTCCCGAAATTAAATTTTTCTTCAAAGATGAAATTGTATTTATTTTTATCATAAATTTACAAAATAAATTAGATTATTTAGTTACAAGTTATGTAATAGCTTTTCTAAACATCAAGAAAAGAGAATAAAAAAAAAGCAAATAGTTAACATACTCAATTATTTTAGCGTCCTAAAATCCTAGATTAAAAACACGTAGGGGTGCATTATATACGTAACATTCCTTTGAAAAAAATTTTCTAAATTTAATTTAAACTATCAAAACATGGAAATAAAAAAGTGAAATATTGTTGCTTTGGAAATATCCCAGTAGATATACCTAGTTTTGTTTTTGAAAAATTTTAATTAGTAATTTTATTTACTGGAGAATACTATTTTCAAATTTAAACCCTTTTTTTTAAATAGCAACTGCAGAAAAAAGCAGAGTTTCCCTCTAACTAAAATTATCTTAATACACTAGAGCCTCGAGTTGCGTTGTTCCAACTTGCGTCTTTTCGAGTTGCGCCAGAAAATTTTTGATACCCCAATTTTGAGTTGCGTTGCTAATTTTCGAAATGCGTCGAAAAAAAGTTTTAAAATTAAATTTAATCAAAAAATAGCATAACGTCTATATTCAAAAATTAAAATTTCGAATTGCGTTGTTTCGAGATGCGTCGCGATTTATTGGAACGCATTAACGACGCAACTCGAGGCTCTAGTGTACCAACTTTCTACATTTGTAAAAATATTGCGAGTTTTGTATGAACTCTAAATATTTTTGCATACAAAAAATAGTTCTATAAAAGAAAAATTTATAAATTTTTATATAACTTAAATTTTGACGGCCAACATCACCTCTAAGACCCACACTTCACGTTTTTTTAAATTCTGGGTATATTTTAAAAGTTCACCTTATCAATCGACTTTCATCTGGTGGGTGGGTATAGTTCAAAGAAAATTGTGAAAATTTTTTGTGAAGTTGCATAGGTCATACTTTATACGGCCGTCAGAGATCGGAAAAATAAATCTACAGGCAGAGCATTCCACATACGCGTGCATACTAAAAACGTATACTTACTGAAACTAACTGATTTGATTAAATTATTAAAATTTGTCAATTTTCTGATACTTCAGTAATCGAAATATCGATTTTTAAATATATACATACATAATTTTATTTCCAAAACAATATGCAAAATGAGTTTTTCGTATATAAACGTAAAATAATTTTTTTTAACGTTAATCTTCTTGTTTTATAAGTGAGGTAATTCGATCATATGAGTGCGCTCATTAATTGTATACACACGACACAATGTACAATACAATGTACATTGTACAATACAAAATGTATACATAAAAGAAAATATATCAAGCAAACTGATGGGAAAATATTATTATTTTTTTTTATTTTTGTTTACCACCACTTTTAATGTTCATATACTAATATACATTTATTGTTTCAATTGTTATATCTTAACTCAACTCTTAGCTTATGCTATATTGGATGAACTGACATAACCGCGAATGTCATAACCGCGAAAAATGTTTGTCATAACCGCGAAACTAGAATTTGTATGAGTTTCGCGGTTATAACAAAAATTTTTGTTGTAACCGCGAAACTAATTTTATTTTTGTCATAACCGCGAATTCGCGGTTATGATTAAGTTTTTCCCGGTTATAACAAAAATTTTTGTTATAACCGCGAAATGATAAAAATCGAATTTTTGTGTTTCGCGGTTATAACAAAAATTTTTGTTATAACCGCGAAATGACAAAAATCGAATTTTTGTGTTTCGCGGTTATAACAAAAATTTTTGTTATAACCGCGAAACACAAAAAATCAATTTTTATCATTTCGCGCTTATAACAAAAATGTTTGTTATAACCGCGAAACATAAAAATTCGATTTTTATCATTTCGCGGTTATAACAAAAATTTTTGTTAGAACCACGAAACACAAAAATTCGATCATTTTGAAAACTGAAATAAGACCTCGAAAAAAAATGTTGTGAGGTAAGCACACGAAGGGAGGGCAGCAGGGCGGCGGGCGGGCGGTGGGTCAGTGGGATTTGCGGCGCTATATATATACTTCCTGATATAGTTTATATTTAAACATTCTTCCTTATACCAAAATTAATTTTTCATTTCAAAATCTATATGCTTTAGTTATTTTATTAAAAATGAAAAGCATAGAATGTTTTAAGAGCACATAAAATTCTTTGAGTTTCACCACAATTGGTGTTATATTATTTCTGTTAAAAAAAAATTTGCTATAAAATTATATACGATAATACTTTGTTGTTGCTGATATTTTTAATGTTTACTATGTTGTTTTTGTATTGCTGAGCGTAAATATCTATGTTGTGTTGGCTTTAGATGTTAATGTGATACCTCTAAGGGTATCATTAAATAATAGAGTACTATGTTTAGTTAGAAAATATTTATTTCACTTGATGTTAATTCTTTCAGAGTTGATTACAAGACTAAACTTAAAACTAAGTACCTAGACGTCTTATACTTTCTTATTAACTAATACTAAGATAACTTAACGAATAAAAGAAAGAGAGCATATAATATAAAATGTATATAATATTATGTATATAATGATAAGGGGGCACTACACCTCCCTCCTTTTAAAATTAAGCTTATTTGAGAAATATATAAGAACATTATTATGTTTGAAAAATAAGTTTAATTCAATAAAAATAGAAATTTAATTCAAGAAATAAGAATTTTGAATTTAATATATATTAGACTAATAATATGATAATAATATATATATATATATATATATATAGGACTAATATATAAACAACTAATAACATTGTACCATTATTATTGTTTTTTTTTTTTTTTTTTTTTTAAAACTTCATATTTTAATATAATTATAATAAGCTATATTTTACAATTTTTTTTTTTGAATTTAACAATTATTTTTAATTATTCTATTTTTGTGGACTTTAATCTTTTTATTTTTATTTGTTAACAATGTAACATTTAATCCATCAATTTGAATTATTTTATGAGGACCAGAATATACATTATCTAATTTTGTCCTGTTTTCTTTTTTTAAAAGAACTTCATCATTTATTTTGAACTGATTTTTCGTTGATTTTTTATCATAAATCTCTTTATTTTTTAATTTTCCTTTTTCTAAAAACTCTTTAATAATTATATTTGTATTTTGAAGATGAAATTTTACATGTTTCGCATAACTATCGAAGTTATATACTGGTTCTACTCTATTATCTAGTAAGAATTTATGAGAATTTGGTTCTTTACCAAATATTACCTCGTAAGGAGAGGATAAAAAATTGAAATTTGAATTTGGAGTACTATTATAATTATACGTAAAATATTTTAAATATAAATCCCAATTATCGCATTAATATACGATCTTAGATATTCATTTAGAACTCGGTGGTTTCTTTCAATAGTTCCGACTGTTTCGTGATGGTAGGGTGTTGAAAAACTATGTTCAATATCTAGTAATTTAAATAGTTCAGCTATTACACTATTGGCATACTCAGTACCGCAATCAGTAATAATTTTCCTCATTGGGCCGTATAATAGAACGAAATGTTCGAAAATGGCTTGCGCAATAGTGGTAGCTTCTTTATTGGCTACTGGTATCGTAATTAAATATTTACTCAAGTCGCACATTAATGTGACTGCATATAGATTTCTATTTTGAGTTTTTTGGAACGGGCTGATCGTATCCATAATTATAGTATCGAACGCTTTATTTGGAGTTTTAGTGATTTGAAGTGGTTCGATGTTTTTAATTTTAGCTTTATTCATTTGACAATCTTTACATCCCCTGACGTAGGTTGCTACGTCTTTTTTCATGCCTTTCCAATAAAAACATGATCTTAATTTTGTATATAGTCTTTTTTGCCCTGCGTGTCCGCCAAATATAGGGTCTTTATGATAACGATCTAAAAGTTTTTGTTTTTCCCCAGTACTAATAATGGGTAATGGACGTGAAACTATCGCGATTTCTAATTTTTTAATATACTTTTTTGCAATGTTAATAAACTCTTTTGTATTAAATAATTTAAAAATATCATCTTCTTTATTTATTTGAATTTTATAAATGTTTGTTTTAATTATGTTTTCTTCTAGTTGAACGAGAAACAATGCTAGAATTGTTTCTTTTTTTAAAATTTTACTACATCCAGGCTCTAATGTCTGGTAAATATTTGAAATGTCGTTTTTGTATAGCAATTTACGTTTTTTGTATATTTTACAACTATCTGTTGAGTTAAAAATTAGTTGAGGTATTTTATAATTGAATTTACCCTCATAAATTAAAATTTTTTCATTTAAATCTACAGTTTTTTCTCTATTTTGAATGTTATTACCAGAGACCGGAAGTTCATGCAAATACATGTTTTTTTCTGATAACTCTAAACTAAAATGAAGTAAATATCTTTGCGAATCAAAAATTTTTAAGAAAAATGGCATCGATTTGTTAGAGCATATATTTGCATATTTTGCCAATAAATGCATATAATTGCATATTTGCCTTATAAATGCATGTATTTGCATGTTTTCGACAATTTTCAAAAAAAAAAAAAAAAAAATTGAGGATTTCTTTATGTCAACATTTTTTCAAAAGTGTGTGGTATCGATTTGTTAGAGCATATATTTACATATTTCTCGAATAAATGCATATAATTGCATATTTACCTTATAAATACATGTATTTGCATTTTTTGGACAAATTAAAAAAAAAAAAAAAAGGATTTCTTCATGTTAACATTTTTTTAAAAGAATGTTTTAACTACACCATTTTATAATAGATGGTTTTACAAATTTTCAATGATCGAAGAATGAATTTCAAAGAAGAAAATATATAATTGTTTCTAATTGCAATTTATCAGATAAATAATGTTTTATAGTACATATATTTAAGAGCATATTTGTTAAGTTTTAAGAGCATATTTGTTAGGTTTTAAGAGCATAAGAGCATGCATATTTTAACGTTCTTAAGAGCATGAACTTCCGGTCTCTGGTTATTACTGTCGTTGAAATTATTATTTTGGGATATTTTATTTGATTTTGATCTTGTTGTAACATATACTTAATTATATTTATTTTGCAAATCTTTAAGTTCGTCGATCGAGATACGGGATAGGGCATCTGCCACCACGTTACACTTTCCTTTAATATATTCTACTGTAAAATTATATTCTTCTATATCTAATCGCATTCTAGTCAATTTTGAAGATGGGTTTTTCAAAGAAAACAAGTAAACTAAGGGTTTATGATCAGATCTAATAGTGAATTTTGTTCCATAAATGTATGGTCTATAATGTAAAATTGCGAAGTGTATTGCAGCTAATTCTTTTTCTATTGTTGATTTATTCATTTCACCTTTTGTGAAACTACGTGAAGAATATGAAATTGGTAAATCGTTGCCATTGATCTCCTGACTTAGGGTGGATCCTATTCCCAAGTTAGAAGCGTCAACAGTAATGATAAAAGGTTTTGAGAAATTTGGATAATTTAAGATTGGAGGATTAATTAAGCAATTTTTTAAAATTTCAAAGGATTTTTGACACTCTTGTGTCCAAGAAAAATTTACTCTTAGTCTAGTCATATTATTTAAGGGTTTTGCTATGGATGCGAAATTTGGTATGAACTTACGATAATAGTTCATAAATGCAACAAATCGTTTGGTAGCGTCTTTATCTTTTGGTACAGGATAATTTCTAACTGTATCTATTTTGCTACTATCTGGGTATATACCTCGATCAGTACATTTATGTCCTAGGTATGTGACTTCGTTTTTAAAAAATACGCATTTTTCAGGATTAAGTTTAAGGTTAAATTTTTTACAAACTTCGAAGATAGATTTAAGATTTTTAAGGTGATGTTCGACTGAACAGCCAATACATATGATATCGTCGATGTATAGAAAACATTGTAACGGTGTAAGACCGGAGAACGCTAATGCCATCATTCTTGAAAATGAGTTAGGTGATACATTTAAACCGAATGGAAGAACTTTCCATCTAAACGAACCTTTGTCTGTGCTAAAAGATGTTATATCTCGCGAGTTTTCATTAAGTGGAACTTGATGAAATCCCGAGTAAAGGTCGAGTACAGTAAAAAATTTTGATCTGCCTAAATTGTCTAAAATATCTTCTATTCTTGGCAGTGGATATTTGTCTGCAATTAGTTTTTTATTTACTAGACGGTAATTTATGCATAATCTCCATTTTTTATCTGAACCTTTCTTAGGCACTAAAATGATAGGGCTGTTAAAATTGGATTGGCTTGGTTCAATAAGATCATTTTTTAAAAGTTTATTGACTTGATTGTCGATTTCCTGTTTTTGGGAATATGGAAGTCTATAATTCTTCACATATACTGGAGTATTGTTATCTATTCTTAAATTTTGTGTATAAAAATTGTTTGTTGTCATTTTATCATCTTTCATATGGAAAATATTACTATATTGTTCACATAAATTTAATAATTTTTCTTGGTATTGCGGTTTGGTATTTTTATATATTATTTGAAGCAATTCTTTTGTTCTATTTTGATTTTTATTTGTGTCAATTCTTAGGATGTTAAAATTTGAAAGAGGTTCTGATTTGAGCGAAGTGTTTTTATGAATTATTCGAATTTTATCTGATAAATTTAAAACTTTAATTAAAGGAGTTTTTGAAGAAACTATCGTACGTGGAATGAAAATATCTGGTGCGATTTCTTGATCAAGCACTACACAAGGAGAATAAAAGTACGAATGACTTCACATCTAGAAGGTAAAACAATTGAATTTTCACTAGGGTTTTCTAAAATTGGAATTGAAAAAGAATAAGAATTATTGTTGAGTGTTAATTGCATAGAATCATAATTTATTTGACACTTATAAAATTTGAGAAAGTCTTTGCCTAAAATACCATCCGAAGGGATATTAAATTCGTCTGGAACAACGTGTAGTAAACAAGATAAAATTGTATGTTTAAAATGAAAGTTGACGTTGATTGTACCTAAACTTTTTATAGAATTTTGTGTAATTCCCAAAATGCTTATAATATTGTTAGAATTTAGATTATTTTTTAAGTTAAAATTTGAATCGATTGATGAAATTTTTATTGGTGAAATATCTGCTTGAGTATCGACTAGAAATGTTGAGCCTTGAAAATTTAATTTAGAATTTAGAATAATGAAATCAGAGAAATTTGGATTTACGTTAAAAACATTTTTTGTAGATACTTTAGATTTATTATTTAAATTTGGATAATAATTAGGAGAATTTTTATTTTCTTTTGAAAAATTTGTATTTAGCTTAGCATTTGGTCTTAAGTTAGAATTATAAAAAATTTTTGTTTTATTCGAATTTGAACGAGAGTTAGTATTAAATTGTGTACTAGGATAAATGTAATGTGTATTAAAAGCGTTACTATTTAATTTTGATGTACACGCATTTGATCTTGTTCCCCCAGGCCGTTTTGGGGGGCCTGGTCGTTTCCCGCGTATCGTACGTAGTTATTTTGATTGAAATTTCTATTCGCTGGAGGAAATGCTCGTGGATTTGCATTATTAAAGTTCCCACGATTATTATTAAAGTTACCTCGATTATTATTAAAATTTCTGCGATTATTATTGAAATTACCTCGATTATTGTACAAATTATTTCTATAATTATTGTTTTGAAAATTGTTATTTAAAAAATTGTGATTTTGTTGTCTGAAATTTCCCCTATTATAATTTCCACGAAAATTGTTATTGGAACGATTTCCATAAGAATTTCTAAACGAATTATTATTATTTTTTGTTCTAAACGACAGAACCTGTTTTTCTTGTGATTGTAAATCTATTTCTATTAAAAATTTTGAGACTACTTCTCTAGGATCTTGAAATTGTGTCGATGATAAAACGGCTTTAGTCAGATCAGATCTTGCATTATTTCTGCACATTTCAACTGTTTTTTCAATACAAATTTCTTTAGCTTTCTGTGTTGGTATACCTTCTAAGACAAGTGAACGACGAAAAGCTTCAGCCAATTCATTAGCTTTTTCCGAAAAATTTTGTAATGTCTTCCTATCCGTTCTCAAAGCTTTTATTTTCCCTCTATAATTTTCGAACTTTCTGGTCTTATTGAATTATTAAGATCTTGTTTAATAAGTTCTACCGTATTAGAAGTATCAGCTATCGATTCGCGAGCTGTACCATCAAGCTTTGATAAAATAAAAGTAGCTAATAAATTTTTTAAGTCTTGTGTTTCTGCTAGTGTGTCTAATAAATTTATTGAATCGATGAAAGATTTAAGTGATAATGGATCACCACTATAATTTCTATTTATTTGTGAACTAGCTGTACGCAAAAATTCAACATTAGAAAGAGCCATTTTGTCAAGAGTATCGTCAAAGTTTTCTTCAGAACTATTTGATTCCACTGAACTCTGTTCTGTATCGCTTTGATTTATTTCGATCTGTATCAGAATATCTTTTGGAATTAGATCTTCGCACTTTAATAGTTTGAAGCTTTCTTGTAACTTATCGTAACAATACTGACGATCTTTAGCTAAAATTTGATGATGTTGTTCTTCGAATGTAATACAAGCTTGAACAACTGTCTGTACGTAGATGTTATATGTTTCTCCAATATTTAATTTAATTGCTTTTAATGTTTCTAAATTTGTTGGTTTAAAGTCTTTTTGAATACGTTTTTAAGCCTTACGAAAATTATGTTTAGCTGTTTGAATTTCGAGACGAGCTTCATCCATAAAAAAAATTTGAAAATAAAAAAAAATTGCGGAGTGGTTACCTTTTATCGAAATTAAAATAATTTAGGAATGGTTACCTTATATCGTAGACCCCTAAAATAGTTGAGGAATGGTTAACTTCGTATTGAAGTTTCCCAAAAAAAAATTTTGAGGAGTGGTTACCTTATATTGAAGTTCCCTTAAAAAAAAAATTTGAGGAGTGGTTACCTTATGTTCAAGTTCCCTTAAAAAAAATTTGAGGAGTAGTTACCTTATGTTGAAGTTCCCTTAAAAAAAATTTGAGGAGTGGTTACCTTATGTTGAAGTTCCCTATAAATTTGAGGAGTGGTTACCTTATGTTGTATATGCAAAATTAGATCCGGTTATTATTGGAATATGAATAACTTCCAGAGAAAACAAAGATGTCAAATAAATAAGCAAGATTATGTTAAACCATTTTTATTTATGCAAGTTTAAAACAAAATTAAAATCTTGTAGTATTATGTAATAAGTAATAATATGAATAATGTGTAATAATAAGTAATAATGAGTAATAATAAGAGATATTATTATAAATTTATTTTTTAAAAAATTTTTACGAAGAAAAAAAAATTTTGAAGAAATCAATTCAAAGTAAATGATGTAATATGTAATATTTATTTGTAATATGTAATATTTATTTGTAATAATCAGTTCAAGTAAATTATGTTAAATTATGTAATTTTTAATTATATAATATTTATATATTTTTTTTTTAAATAATATTTAATTTTTAGTAATTGTATAATAATAATATAATGTAATTATATATAATAATATAATGTAATTATATAAAAATATTCGAAACAGTGTATATCCAATTATTAATATTTTAAAAAAAAGTTTGATTTAGAAATTAACATTGGAAGAAAAAAAAAATTTTTTTAATAATAATTTTTTTTTGAAAAATTTAAAATTGTTTATATAACAATTTGGATCTACATTGTTTCTTTGTAGTTTTATTTTCTAATCTTTATTGAAGAATTTTTTTTTGGAAATATTTATTAATTTTAATATAATTTTGAAATTAATATGTTTCTTAAAAAAATATAATTTAAATTTAAAAAAGAATTTAATTGAAATACAAATTAATTGCAATTAAATACTTGTTATTAAAGATGAAATTGCTGCTGCTTTATTTTACTGCTTTGCTGTTGCTGGTGATAAATGTAATTTCATAGCTGCTGCTGCTGTTGTCATTGCTGTCATAAAACAAATATCATTAACACTGCATCAGCTGTTGTTGTAAAATTTATTATTTTTTTTTTTTTCTTATGTAAATTTTTTTTTTTTGTTGATAATCATAAAAAAAATTTTTTTTTTTGTTATTGTTTTTTATTTTTTTTTTTGGAAGTTCGAAAATAAAATTATTCCAATTTTCAATTCGCTTTTGGATTTGATGTTTATGTTTAATTTTTAATTTTAATTTTAAATTTTAATTTTTTTTTTTTTCCTTTTTTTTTTTTTGTTTTTTTTTTTTAATTTTTATTTTTTAGAATTTAGAATTTTTTTTTCACTTATTGACAATAAATTTTTTTTTTTTTGAATCATAATTTTTCTTGATTGTCATATCATGTTTTTTTTTTCGTTTCATTTTCATTTCATTTCGGTTTTTGTTCTGTGTATGTGTAATTTTTTCTTTGGATTTTTTTTTTGTTTATATTGTTTTTTCAACCATTTTTTTTTTGTAATTGTTAATTGTTAATAAAAAAAAATTTTTTCTTTTTCATCGGTTTTGCGCCTTTTTTCTTTTTAATGATGTGGCGTGATTTTGAATATTTTTTTTCAATTATATTTTTTTTTTTTTTGTACGCATGGAGCCATTTTTTTTTTTTTTTGTATTTTTTTTTCAGGATTTTAAGGTAAGTAAAGGTAAGTTTAAAAATATTTCATTAATTTAAATTTTTTAATTATAAATTTAAATATTTCATTAATTTAAATTTTTTAATTATAAAAATTTCTCTTTTTTTTTTTTCAAATAGCCTTTTTTAACATGGCTACCCAATTACTTCTTTTTTTTTTTAAATTTCCATCATCACAAAATTTTTTATATTTTGGAAAAAAAAAATATTTATTAACGAAATCAATTTTTTTTTTCAATTTTTTTATTTCACTTTAAATAAAATTTAATTAAATTAAAAAAATTCACTTTATCGCGTTTTTAAAAAATTAAAATTTTTTTTTTGACTCCGCTGTCACGGTCGCCATGTGATACCTCTAAGGGTATCATTAAATAATAGAGGACTATGTTTAGTTAGAAAATATTTATTTCACTTGATGTTAATTCTTTCAGAGTTGATTACAAGACTAAACTTAAAACTAAGTACCTAGACGTCTTATACTTTCTTATTAACTAATACTAAGATAACTTAACGGATAAAAGAAAGAGAGCATATAATATAAAATGTATATAATATTATGTATATAATGATAAGGGGGCACTACATTAATAATAAGACATTGATGTTACTTTTTTATAAACAATAATATATTGTTGATAATGTTTTTTATTACGATCTAGAACTCAATATTTCGACTTATTCCAAGTCATCATCAGGAGTTTACAATGTGTCAAATTATGCTAAAATTATCAAAAACAAAATCAATTAAGCTACCATTAAAAAATTTATCACTACCATGCATAAGCATAAATACATAAAAAATATTTTTTAAACAATATATATAATAAAAATTACAAAATACCTACAAGCTGAAGCAAAAAAAATATAAACTATAAAATGAATAAACAATAAGCATAAAGCATAAGCATAAAAAAGCTAAAGCAAAAAAATGTATAAACTATAAAATGAAAAAACAAATAAGCATAAAGCATAAGTATAAAAACATACGTACAAAAAATGCACAAGGCAAATAAATATGAGAATTATGATAATATTAAGTAATGATCAAAATGTTTTAATTAACAGAAAAAAGAACACAAGCTAATATTGAAGTGAGAATACGAAAAAAAGAACATATCGACGGTCCGAAGAGTACTATCGTATCTCAAAATCACTAGTTTTCACAGGAAGCAAAAAACTGTTTGTTTTAAAATTTTTCTTGAAGAGTCAAGAGTTAAAATTTGAAAATCTATGAAATTGAAATGGATATACGATAATTACAAATTTTTTTCTGCCATTTAATATCGTAAGTTGACAATATTAAGTACGGTGGACATCGTATCTTTATTTAGGTCTAACAAAACAAAGCACAATAAAATCGCATTTTCACATACGACAGCGCTGAATTTCGTGCCAATATCGCAAGTTGGTGGTTAAAGAAAGTTTAAGATTGTAAAAACGACAAGTTCTAGCATGCAATAATTGTATCTCATTATAAAATAATTTTTTTTTTTTATTTTTTACTGATCGTATTTTCATTTATAATTTTTGCCTGATGGAAAGTGGGCTTGTATATGAATATAAAATTCAGCTCGTACGTCGATTTTACTTACAATAAAAATATTTTTATTATTTTGAATGTGTTTTATTTCAGTTAAGAACGTCAGTATGACCCAAAATCGTAGATATGAGTGCGGAGAATCATTTTTAATATAAATCGGTTTCTATCGTATCTCAATTTACCATAGTACTCTGCGGACCCGTCGTATATTCGTAGTGTTTATAAATATTATTGTACAAACATAGATGTGTGGATATGTACAAAAATATATTTTTTATTAGATACACGTATATGTATAAGTTTATATATTTCATACAAATATAACTGCGATATATAGATTTACTTTGGGAAAAGGCGTAATGAAACTGGCACAAAACATATTATAGAATGTTATAATTTTCTGATTTAATACAAAAAACCCTTTAATAGAAAGAATAATAAGAATATGGTTTATATTTTATTTTAATTATTTGAGAAAATATTTTGAAAAAAAGGATACATGACAATAAAGAAAAGAATTTTAAAACAATATTTGATGAAAAACAAAGTTAAATACTAATTGTTTTGAATTAAATAATATCGTTGCCATATTTAAAAGAAACTTAATTGTATATAACTTTAATAATTTTAAGCAGTTATTTTATTATTTTGTAAATTTAAATATTCATTTCGTTAGCAGTGTTTTAAAATTTTTCAACTTTGTTTTGTTTTTGTTGAATGCAAAGCGGGTCAGAAGTTTTATTTAGATTCCTTTTTTTGTATTTATTTTTCCATTTTTATTTTATAGAGAATATTATGATTATTATTTTATGTTTTTTAATGCAAAAAGTCATACCCTTTTCTAGAGAGACATTATATTAATTTTCCTTTTTTCTAAATATTATTTAATTTTTAATTGCTTTTTTTTTCAATTTTGCCTAATGAAAAATTAAAGAAATTATAAAGAAAAATGTTGAACATTACATAGAACCATACCATTTAAAATTTAAACTTGGTAGACTTTTATTTTCTGATCTCAACCACCTAACTCATTTTTTCACTTTCAATGAACAAAAAAGATAGAATATTAGCACTTACCACTATAAAGTTATGATTTTTGGATTTCTCAGACATTTTTCTACATAAATCGAGATTGTTTATTTTATTTTATTTTTTTTAAATTCGTAGAATAAAGAAAAAAACCCATTTTCTCCTGTTCTCAGTCTCAGCCACCCAAATTATATATTTGTTTTTGTATTAATTAATAAAATTATCAATTTATACAATTTCTTTTAAATTTTTAAATAAATCACCAATACCGGTATAATACCGGTATACCGGTATTTATTTAAATACAATACCGAAAACCGGTATTGATTTTTGTCTCCGGTATTGCAGGCCCTACGTTGAATCTAATAATTTATTAATTTCATATAAAAAAAAATTTAGGTCGATTTCTCTTGAAACATTGGAAAATTACCAGAACTTTATTTTGCATCCATGTTTTAAATTCTAATAAAAATAAGTGTCCTGGTTTATTGGAGTTGTTTAATATGACTATTCAGTATTCAATAAATTCAAGAAATTTTCGAATTAATTAAAATTTCGTTTCATTCCATGCACTAATTATGCTTTTTTGAACCTATTTCTAATTCTTTAAGAAATTATAATTTGTTATTGATTTTTAAGAAGAGAAGGAAGGTGTATGCACTACACATAACAATGACCGTGTGAGTCACTATAAGAGTTTGCGATTTCTTGTATAATTAGTGATGTTGAAAAATGTATGTATTATTTTATTACATATAGAATGCGAAGTTTGAAACTTAGCGTTTCTATTAATTCTACTATCAACTCGGAAAGTAAACCCATTAATAATTATTTTATAAACATTTTATAAACTATACAATATTTGTCGTTAATTTCTACTATTACTTTTTTTTTAATTAATTGTGTTCTATTTTTATTCTCATAATAATTATTGAAAATTTTCAACTATAAATTGATTTCTAAATTTTTGATAAATACAATTTAATTTCAAAATAGCGATACCGGAAAATAATGAATATTGGATTAAAAAGCGCCTGCTCAGAAATGAAACAACGTATAATGAAAAGTATAGTTTCGAGTAATTTAAATTCAAAGATTTGAAAATTAAAAAAAAACGTATGAAAAAATATCAAGTAGCGTACAATTTTCCTCTAAAAAACACATTTTAATCAACATTAAGAATATTGCAAAGTAGTTGTACTTATAAAATCGAGTACGAGGAATCGAATGGTGGTATTGTCAAATAATGACGTATAAATGTCATACGTTGTTTCATTTCTCAGCGACGAAATTTAAAGCAAACTTTTTTGTTTTGCAAAAATCCAATAATAAATTCTAAAACAAAAAAAAATGGATGTGCATAATTTTTATATTGTATCTATACGATTTTCAGTCTCATTTGAAACCATAACTATTTTATATCATATGTAAGTATATTTTTATGATAATAGCAATATTTTAGAAACATAACTAGGCAGGTTTTTGTATTATAAATTATGCATGCTAAAAATTTAAGATATTATGTGGTTGAATATGCACAGAAAAAAATTTGCTCGTACTCATTACGTCAAAAAAGTTCGTTAATGACATTCTCGTTAAGATAACGAAAAATAATGAATAATTACGTTTTTGTAACGTAAATTTCGTTTATTTTCTTATTACGAACATTTTTTTCATTTTTAGTACTCGTTAAAAAAGTTCGTTATCGTTAAATACGGGAAACAAAAATTTCAATCCATACAGAACTTATATTTTCCATTTTACACATTGCCGTAAATTTAGTTCATAGCTCAGTGGCAGAGTTGATGGATTGCAATGTTTAGGACAGTGGTTCGAAGCCACAAGCGGGCATAAAAAAAATTATTAAAAAAAAATTAAATAAAAAAATTTAAAAAATAAATAAAAAAAATAGAAACATAAATAAAAAAAATTAATAAATAAAAAAAAAAATAAAAATAAAAAAAAAAATAAAATAAAAATAAATAAAAAAAAATAAAAAAAAATAAAAAAAAATAAAAAAAAATAAAAAAAAATAAAAAAAAATAAAAAAAAAATAAAAAAATAAAAAAAAAATAAATAAAAAAAAAAGAAAAAAAAAATTTAGTCAAGTAAATTTTTTCTTTCGTATTTGCGGTGTTTTTGCTGAAGAATTTGAAAGGTTTTTGGTTTTGGGGTATAACGAACTTTTTTAACGAACTACGAGCTTTTTTCAACGAAATGTTCGTTGTAGCCAAAATAACGAATTTTTCGTTGATTTTAACGAATTATTTAGTTAGTAGTACGAGCAAATTTTTTTCTGTGTGCTTATGCTTAATTTATTAGTTTCCATTAATTAAAAATATGTGCAAACATTCATTTAACAAGCGAATTTTATAACGTCGAACCAAAAACCCATGTAATTAAAATAATTCAAAACTGAATAACTAGAAGTCTATTTAAATTATTTATTAGCTATTATTTAGTTATTTTTCAGATAATTACATGAATACAATATTTCAATAATTTCTTTAATAATTCATCTTTAATTTTTTCTAATAATAAAAAATAAAAATTTGGTCACTGTACAACATAATATTAAAAAAAACTAACAAATAATTATTTTAAATTTAGGTTTTTGTATCCTTGTTCAAATTTTCTGATAAAGTTTTAGTTCAGAAATTGCAAATAAAGTAACAGGTAAAACGGACCAGCTCACTAGATTCTGAAAGATGGTCAGAATATTCAACGGTTTCTGATAATAATAAAAAAATCAAATGTTACCGTATTATGTTTATGTACCTTATATCACAAATAGGTTAAATTCACCAAGAATTATTACATAAATGGTCTGATTCTTCCCGCTTCTTTCTATTAAAGAATGTACGCTGTCGCCTTCGTTTTGAGTGTGCCCTTTTTCCAGGAAACGATGGATAATATCTATATTATTTTTTGCCGAAAACCATGCGTAAAAACTAAATATAAATTTATTTTTATTTTGGCCCGGGCAATTGTCTGACCTGAATCTAAACTCCTCAACCCCTGTTTTAATTTTTTCGGACATATATGACGCGAGGCATGTTGATACTTCGATGGCACCTCTTTTTCCCTTTGTTTCATCCCAAACGTAACAGGTAGCACACTTGTTTTCCACGTATATACCGTGAAATCAAATACTCCGAATTTGCGTTTGTAATAAAAAACACTTGAATTACCTCTAGGGCATGTTAATATTGTTTGGAAGTCAAAAAAGGATGTCGATATTTTACCCTTACTTTTTATCGCTTCATGTTTGTCAATTTCTTTCAAAGACCTTGATTTAGCTTTATCTTTTAAATGTTTTTCATAAGCCAAGTTTTCAGGCTTTTCAAGTCCCTGAAATTCAATTTCAACGGAAGAACATAAATTACATTGATCCTTTTTAGGTAAAAAGAAACCAATGTTAAAGTCTGATAAATAAACATTTCGATATTGACGTTCGGATGCGATATCAGTATGGTTATTTTCTTTGCACCACTCAATATAAAGCCTAAAAAGTTGCAAAATTGATTTGATATTATCAATATAATACTGTTTTGAAGTTCGTGCCCGACAGTAATGACTATCTACTTTATCGATAGAATTAATATATTTCTTAACATTATCTTAATTTTTTCAAAAATTTTATTTGGCTCTCTGGAGTGGAGTCCCTGCTTATCAATTGGGACAAGAATTCCATCGTTGACTAGTTTCATATGAACGGTTTCTACCCACTGGTAATTAATACCCAAGGTGTTTAAAAACATGGTGAAGCATACTTGTTCTTTTATTTTATTTTTAGGTAGAAAATATTTACGTGAACAATTACGTCTAGATAGCCCTAACTTCGATTGTTTTTTATTAATAGTTGTGGAATTTAACAAAATAAAATTCCACTTTAATGTCTTGTTTGATATAGCCCAAAACTTATCGAAAATAAATTTCCTTTCTTTCTCAGAAAACTTTGAATAACATTTTAGTCTGCATTTCTCCAAGCAAGAAGGATTTAGTGCCCTTTCTGCAATTGATTTCCCAGTTCCACTTAAATGAGCTTTACGTGCATTAACTTTCAATTTTATTATATTTCTCTTCCAACATTTAGGCTCAACTTTCTTTTTTCTTACAGATTTTTCTGAAATATCAACATAAATTATTTAGTTATGGAAAAGGCGTGCACTAAAGAATTATTTACCTTGTTCGCTATACTCTTTCTCTTCGTCCACATCAATTTCTTCAAAGTTCTCTAAAACTGGGCTGTCATTCATTGTTCTAGAGGACTCATCACTGGAGTAGTCTGATAGAGGGATATATTCATCGCTGCTATCAGCATTTGCAAAACATTCAGGCTCCTCTTCGGATTCGCAGTTTTCAAAGTCATCAATAATTTCGTTTTGGTCTAAGATAAATTTAAGAAAGTGTTTAACTTAATAATGTTTGTGTTAAAAATTCAATCAAACTTACCTGTTGACAAAAAATGTTGATCCACTTGTATTGGACTGTTTATATTCTTTCCGGAAATTTCAACTTGCTTTTCTTGATGCGGCACTATAAATAAATAAATAGTATTAAAACAAAAAAAATTAAATTTTGCTTTCATTTTCAATAAATAATTACCTGCTTTGGTTGCCAATTGAACAAGAAGTTTACCGCGAGATATAATTATGTTGTTTGTATAATTTTTTTTAAATAATTGTATCTTAATTTCACCAAAATAATCAAAAAATAGAAATAAAATAAAAATCCTATTTTTTTATTTCCCCGCCAATTACTTAAAATTGTCAAAAACATAGAGCAAAACTATTGAAACTAGAGTAACTACAAATATGCTTCTCCTTTTTTTTTTCATCAAAAATATTGTAAAGCAAGGTACTACTAATGTTAATTTGCAACGTTTCCGAAAAAAGTATTGAAACTTAAGTTACATTAACCAAAAATCCCGAAATTTGTTTTTTAAAATATTGTAACACGATGAGTTACAATAATTTCATTAAATTTTTGGGAATGCGAAACTATTGTAACTCAAGTTTCAATAACTCAAGATGTCGTAAGTATCGTAAGTATTGAAACTAAAGTTACTATAAATAATTATTTTGGGTTGTTATTCAAAATAATAGTAACTCGAGTTACCACAAAAATTAAAAAAAAAGTGCTAAATTTAAAGTATGAAAATGCCTATATTTCCAAAACTAATTGTCATAGAGGTTAGTGGACTGGATGGATCGATAGATATTTTTATATTATTTCTTTGAGTATCAATAACTAGAAACTATCGTAACTTGAGTTACAGTAGTTTTGTATGTAATTAGCGATATGGATGATTCTCGAAAAACTTGCCAAGAATTTTCATTGAATTTATTTTTTATTAAATTCTTTTTATGTTCATAATGATTCAAATTACATACCACTATTTTGGTAACTGATTTTCTAATATTAATTTTTACACTTTATAGATAGCTTTTGAAAAATGTGGTATAATATGTTCATTTTTATCTTTAATTGAGTAAATTTATAGGGGACAGGGCTGGGTTGTGGGTCGGGTTTTGTTTTTGGCATGTAAGTCATAAATTAGCAAAATAAAGTATCTACCCAAGCAGACATTTCCTAGCAATATTCTTTGGAATCCAAGGAATATTGTTTGGAAAATTTTCCGATTCCGAGCGGATAATTGTAAGAGAAATATTTGGATATCCTTTGGAAATGCCTATATTTTATGTTCTACGTCTCCATTGGATTCCAAATAGAATTTTCCTTAGAATATCCTCGGAATGTTTGGAAAATTTCCCAAGTCGGAAAATCACTCGGAAAATTGCTGTTTGGACTACTTGGATAAATTTCCTAATTCGGAATATCATCAGGATATTTTCCTTTGGATTCTTAAGCAAAAAATCCAACGTATTAGAACGATTTGGAGATTTTTTATTCGGATTCTTTGGAAAAAAATCCGAATCCTGAAAAAAAATAATAGGAATTTCCTTTGGATATCCAATGACTTTTGTTGGACTCGGAATTTTTTCACAATGAATCCGAAAAAGAAAGATAATACCTGTGAATAAAAAAAATCTTAAAAATCATGGCGTCTCTTCCACATTGCCCAGGAGGCGGACTACCTAAATGCGTTACCTTTTTTATTGGGAGGTTCGCCAATAGCCCTATAACCCGTTTTTTAATTCATTAATAATAATTAATTTAAAAAAAAAAAATTAAACTGTGTTTTTATATCTCATTATTGTTGTTATCTTGTTTTTCTTCTTCATTATTGTTTTTCTCAACTTTTTTATCATCATTTTCTGAATTATTAATTTCCATGTCTTCCAAATTGTTATAATTTTCCACATCACTATTTGTTTTTTTTTATTTCTTTGAAGAGCCAACTGTTGCTTTATTTTGAATTTTGAATTTTTGTCTTTTTCTAAGTGAATCTTTTACTTTTTGAAGTCCTACATTAATTTTTCCTAAAATATATTGTTCGGAATGTGTCGGGCATTTAGCTTGAGTGAACTCTAATAATTTTTTGATAAAAAAAGTGTAACTAATATTTTTTTTGCCAGGGAAATTCGAAAAAACTAAATGTTGAAGAATATTCTCATCAAACATATTTTTGAATACTATTTTATAAAAATTTACCATTGATTGCTCATTTAATATTAAATTTTCTTCGTTTAAAATTTGCGTTAATATATTTTTGTAATGTTCAATAGCATCATCATTTTCAGTTTCTGCAAATGATTCCTCAAATATATCAAAATCTTTTATAGTTTTGAAGCGATTGAATAAAATCTTGCTGACTTGATTTTTATCAGTTATTGTATTGAAAGAAGTAAGTCCTTCCAATACTTTTTGAATGCTTATAACGTGTCCCACAAGAGTTGAAAGCGCTTCTATATTTAATTTCATATCTTTCTTAATCGTTTTGAAATCAGACTTTAAAGAACGTACATCACGTTTTATTTGTGAAATGGAATTTTTTAAATAGTTTTCGTCTGGCATATTTCCATCTGATTCATAATTACTTGACAATAAAGAATTCGATGGTGTTAGTTCAAAAACAATACCATTTGACGTAGTTGGTTGTTGGGGTTCTGGATTACATTGTAATTCAACAACGTCAGAATTGGTAATAGTTTTATCACAGCAGTTTGAAGATGTTGATTGAGTTGGGGACGACTGATGCATATTTTCACTGAGTAAAATTTGTGGTGTTTGTGGAGAGGAGCAGTTTTCAAAAAAATAATCGGAAGAAGTCGGTAAATTAATATTTGTTATTCCTGTGGAAACAGTTAGTGCACCTTGTTCTGACGTAGCTCCATCAAATACAATCTTATTCCAGTCAGCATTCAAATCCGTATTTTCTGCTGATGTAATTATTGTTTTAACTGAAACAGTTTCGTCATCAGTTGTTGTTTCTTTCAAATATTCATCTTCTTTAGAACGGGCTAATTCATAGCTATGGCATCTATGTAAATATTTTAAAATAGGAAATAAGCCCCAGTCTTTTTTTGGCGCAATGCAGTACTCTATCATTTTTGGTAAATTCAAATTTGGAAGTGATTTTTTTGGCCAATAACACTGAGTAAAATCAGTGTTAAACTAATTATAAGGTACCACAGATATCGCATGATCTTGAAATTGAACAACATAAAAAATTTCTTGAAGTTGTGAAATACTATTAATATAAATTTGAAATTAGAATTAATTTAAATACGTTTAATAAAATTATTATATACTTATTTAATCGTACATATAATGTAACATAAAAAATAAAAAAATATAAAGTTTTAGTGTAAAAGAGTTTCAAAATAATTTTAATTATCATGAAATAAGTGTATTAATTTAACTGCATTTGAATCGAAAGGATAATTAACTAGATTATATGATAATACTAAATGTTCATCATATGTTTGAAAAATTCCAAGATTAGTCGATTTGATGGGTAAATCGTAGAGGTCGGTGCAATTTAATACAGTATGTCCAGTAAACATTATTGTATTTTCATTCAATTCATTTAAATATAATGATGATATTTGAATAACTTCATTAGTTTTCTCATATAAAATAAAATTATTTGGTTTCTTAAGTGAAAACTTGAAATTTCTATGAAAAATATAAAAAAATTCGTTCATATCTGGATTAAACTTATTTCTTTGGAAAGAATTCTTGTTTGTAAAAGTTAATCTGTGATTTAACATTAACGATTCATGTATTCGGTTATGGATCTGCTCAATAGAACGATTTCCGTGCCGTAATTTTTTTTTTAAGCTTTGTAAATAATTTTCAAATTTAAAACAGTTATAATCATTGATATTAGCTTGAAAATAAGAAACATCATCACAAATATGTAAAACTGCATGCATGTTAAAAGATGCAGTGTGAACTCCATAGATACTGGGAAAACTCTTTGAAAATGACGAAAGCAGCTCCTTAGCTATACCATTTGCTTTAACACACCATTTTTGAGAACACAAAATTCGGCAAGCGCAATGCAATAATAATAGATGTTCGTAACAAATGGGATCTAAAATATCCTTTAACAACATGACGGAAGTGTACAGCAAAAATTGTCGATACTCTGTTGCCTTATACCTCTTTAGTTCGGTAGTGTCTCTCAACTTTCTATTGAATTCAAAAGGTAATTGTTTTGATGTTAACTTTATATTTTCATTTAAAATTTTCAATTTTCTGGAGCTAATGGCATATTTATGTGATCGTAATAGTATAACGCTATATAATAAATGTCGAAAAACACCCAAAAAAATACAATGTATTGGATCAATAGCAATATTGCGTACACAATCAAGTTCTAAATTCTCAATTACAATTTTTTCATTATTAATATGGTGATTTTCGTCTACTTTATTTCTAAAATCGAAGTCATTTCTCAATTTGTAATTTCTTTTTGAACATGGATACGGGAAAATTACTCGATTTAGTACGTAATCTCCTATTATATTACATTTATTACAAGAACTGTAACCGTTATGTGATTTTATATTAAGTAAGAAAGATTTTGCAGGTGCATCACAAGTAAAACATCTGATTTTAATGTTGTATTTTTGAGATTCATTTACTTCTAATACATCCTTAATAAAGAGGTCTAAATATACATTAATGTTTGATGGTTTTCCAAAGCCACAATAAATTCCCACTGGTAAAATATAATTATAACCAACAAAATCAATTAAAATCGGCCACAAACACTTATTACCAGAATTTGATATAGGAAGTCCATCTATATTAACATCAAGTATTATTTCCTCGTTTGAAAATTTATTAAAGTTTAAGAAATTCTCAACGCATGCTTTTAGACCCAAATGAAAATACTTTCCATCGTCCATTGCTACCAAATTATTTTTTCTGGGTGTTTTCAATAAAGTTTTACTATTTTTCGGTAACGATAAATTTTGTTCCCTCAGCAATAAAAGCAAAGAATCCAGAGCGTTTTGGTGAAATTTATTTTTAACCGCCCAGTTTGATAATTTTTGAGCAAAAATGGATTTATGGTCGTGCCCCACAATTTTTTCTTCTTCATTATTTGGTATATAATCAACACTATTAGTATTATTATTATCAGATTCTTGATCATTTTCAATTCTAATAATATTTATAATGTCATTCAGATTATTGCTCGTTTTATTGCAAAGGTTGATACTATTTACATCAAGCCTCATGTAACTGGAATCAATATGGTTTTCAGAACTTGCTTTCTTTTTAAAAGGAGGTTGAGATTTTAATAGCAATGAATGTAAAGTATTTTCTGAATAATTATGATTAGTTTTCTCTTCTTTCCTTTCTTCTTCCTGGGACTTTTTTGTTTTAATTGAAGCAGCGTATAATATATGTAATTTTCTTCTTTTCATGTACCTAGCACCCTCTTTTTTGAACCAATTTCTCCTTTTTTTAAACGGGATCACAATAAACAGAAAATTATTATTGTTTTAAAACAACAGTTGGGTGAAATATAATAGATTTGTCGAAAAAATTTAAGTATTCCGCAATTTGTATAGTTTTTTTTAATGGAACACTATATACAAAATATTGTTTTTCGTAAAATAATTTGTTTATGTTTATGTATCTACATAAATAATTCCGTATTTAAGAAAAATCTTTTTTAAAGCTCTACTTTTTCAAAGACGTCAATTGATTGAAAATTATATAATTTTTGTAAAAATTCAAAAATCTTTATTTTGTATAAATCGAAAATACATTAAAAGTAAAAATATCACAAAATACGGAATATAAAAATTTTTCATAGTGTTCACGCCACTGTATATTAATTAAATTTTTTTTAAAGGAAAATTTTGAAATAAAAAAAATACTTACTTTGTTTTGGATCCTGATATGCTTTTTCTTCTTAGCGCTGGCGATTGGTCCATTTTTATAGTTATTTTATTTCTTTAATATTAATTATTAAAAAGAACCGCACTATTTTATAAATAGTTTTTATTAATATTTTATTTTATTTAATCGTATTTTAAAAATACGAACCGCGCACAAAATACTTCTTTAAAATGAGTAAATTCAATTATAAATTCGTTAGTTTTTAATATTAATTTCTCACAAGAATTGTACTATTTTATTAATAGTTTTTTTTATACCTTTTTAAATTCGATAATTACATATTATTTAAAAAAAACGAACCGTCGCGCACAAAATCCTTTTTTAAAATGAGTAAATTGAATTATAAATGCGTTAGTTAAGAACTTTGTTCGGAAACTCCAAGTAATTGTCTTAGTAATAAATTTTTTTCATTTGGACAATACGGTAAAAATATGAAAAATTCATTTGGATAATCCTAACAAAAAATAATTGCTTTGGAAAAAAAAAATGTGCTCTGAATATCGTTCGGATATTCCAAGAAATTCTCCTAATAATTGGATTTAAAAAAAAAAAATATGTATTTGATTTGGATAGTACGGTAAAAATTTACAAAGTGAGAAAATCACTTGGATATTCCAAACAAATTTCCACCAAAAATAAATTTGTATAAACAGAAAGAAATGTTCATGTTCAGAACATCGCTCGGAGATTCCAAGAATTCCATAGAAAAAAAAATAAATATTCCACTCGGATAATGTAGTAAAAGTAGGCAAACTTAGAAATTCATTTGGATAGTCCAAACATTATTCCAGTTAAAACTTTAGTTATATTTTTCACTTGTTCCAAACAATTATTGGAATCTCCAGATATAAACTTCTTATTGGAATATCGTTTGGATTAATAATACATTTTACTTAACTATAAATAATTTTCCTCCAAACTCTAACCGGATAATCCAATAATCATCGTATCGCTTGGAGTCTTAATGAGATATTTCCTCAATTTTTTCCTACCAATGTAAAGAAAATTCGCCTTACGGTTGGAATTTATTTATAAATCCAAGTGTCCTTATAAAAATCCAAACTTATCCAAACTCGGAGGGTTTGGATTTTTTTTTATTTACTCCAAGTATCCAGACTTTGTCTGCTTGGGTAGTGTTATACCTTGTTGGAAAGGTTATGTTCTTACGCAATTATCTGAAGAAAGTATAGTGATTCAAAAAACTCAAAAAATTTTATGACCATTTTTGTGAGCACGGGAAAAAATTTCGAAAAAAAAAGCTGGGTTGTGGGTCACCTCGAATTTTTCAACTCGTATATCATCACAATACCATACCAATTCGAAAAATATAAGATTTAAACTAAATGTTAATGCATTCAATTCACCGTTTACGATTCATTTACTCAAAAAAATAGCATTTTGAAAAAATGTTAATATCACTTTTTTTATCGATTTTCACACATGGGTTATGCATCTTGCAATACGTTTATTCAATTCGGTATTCGCTTAAAAACTACCTTGGGTCAAAACAAAAATTTGACAGTAGTTAGATGCGCCAATTTACTTAGCATGACAGAAAAAATTACCTGACCACAACCCAGCCCTCTGCACTACATAAATGAAGAAAACAATAAAAACTATACTTATTACTTATTTTACATTGTGAAAAAAAAAAGTTCTATCAAATAAAGATTTTAAATTTTGAGCATTTCAATACTCTAGTCGGAGTCCTTGGGGTTTTAAGTTCCTCTAATCAGCATCTATCGACCCAATACACTAATTCTGCGACGAAATCCATTAAAATTATATATGTACAAATAGAAATCCAGTCTCTAGTCCGAATCCTTGAGCTAAAACCATTTTTCTAAGTTCGTCTAATCAACATCTATCTACCAACATACTTATTTTAATCAGAATTTATTTAAACTTTCATAAAATTTGTAAAAATTGTCTATGAAAATTATTTACACCGTTGGCTTGATGACAACCTCTAACTCCGAAACCCAAAATAACATAATCCCTAATTTTAATCGATATGAAAGTGAACGAGATTGCGCAAGTTTTGTTTTAAGCATTTTAGTGGCCGACGGACGTGCATTCAATGAAAAAATTTAGTCTGTTGATGGAAAACGGGCTTCAAAGGGCATTAAATCAAATGATATAATGTTTGTGCGATCCTTTTTACATAAAAAGGTTTATTTTTTTTTATTTTAAATTATAAGAAATGATTTGAAGTTATAATAATGTGAAAAATTAACATAAAAGGAATAAAAATTTATTTTTAACATTCTGATATACATACATATCATGTATACTTTATAAAAGAAAATTTTATAGTTATTATTATTATCGAAAGCAGTGGTGGCTGAAAAATAAATGTTCAACCCTCGCGCCCTAGGCAGATTTAATACATATCGCCCCCTTCCTCTTCACCCTAACCGTGTATCACAAAAACAAATCTTACGTCAAATTTTTTTTATATTAAACATGCATTATATTTTATAACGTGAACCTAAATTTAAAAAAATATATATTTTTGGACGAGTAGAGTGCTGACTACAATATATATTGTGTATTGCCGACTATTGTCAATTTTCTAATACTGTTGATTTTAACAAAATAAATTTTAAAAGTAAAGAAAATAATTTTAAATATTTAAAAAAAAATTATATGGATTTAGCAAAACGGACTTTGGCGCCCCAAAAAGCTTGGCGCCTATATGGTAGAGCCACCACTAATCGAAAGTGTTTGTTCTTTTTCTTTTCCTTCTCAACATGGTTATGTTCCTTTATTTTTTTTAAATATTGGATTTTAAGAAACATTATTTTTAATGGGAAAAGAAACAAAAAAAAACAAATTTTATAATAAATATTAAAATAATACCATAGATTTTTTTTTAAATTAATATAATTCGTATCTAATTTTTTTGAATCTTTTAATTGTTACGACAAATTTTAGATAACAATATCTATGCAGAAAAAAAACAGAAATGCTGGACAAGTTCTTGTCTCCAAACTTATCTTCAAAGCAGAGTCTTTGTTATTTTTTCGCTATTTTATACGGAAAATGTAAATGCAAAGTTTAGTTTAAATATACTTTTTAGGTGGAAACTTGTTGTAGCGCGGCTCGCTGCAAAAAAAAAAACTTCGAGATTCTTTCTTAATCACTTATCTTTTTCTATTTTTGGTATGGAACAGGCCTGCTTCTTCATAATTTTCCTATATGACGCAAAATAGCGTAGAAGCATGGCACTGGCGACTTAAAACTTTACATGGCAAGCCAGACCTGGGAGTATACAGACTTATTACACTGCTCCGAAAACTGCATGTGATGGTTAAGTGCAAGTTGGTGAGTCTGGATGCGGGATAAAGCTCGAAAATTAGACTGCAATAATATTAAAAAGGAGAAACGACTATTACAAATTTTCGAAGAGAGAGAAGATCGTTCTCATTTAATTTTTTTTGCAAGGCATTGCCCATAATATTAATAACTAATTTGTTTTTTGTTAATTTTCCATTAAATTTGAATAAAAATTTGATTTTTTTTGGAACAGAAGAAATTTTTATGTTGTATCTCTTGTAAAATAATATTGAAATCATAAAATTGATTTCTTTTTTACATAACTCTAGCTTTAAAATTTTAGTTTTACGGTTCACTGGCTTTTCGATGTTTTTTTGGAGTTTTTTTTATTTCTTTCGAGGTTTTTAGTTTTCGAGATTTTTTTTTGTGGTTTTTATTTTCGAGGTTTATTTTTTCGAGGTTTTTTTTTTTAATTTTTTTTATTCGATATATTTTTTTTTCGAGTTTTCTTATCAATCCCTAATAAAAAAGCTTTATTCCATTAAAAATTTTCACGTTAAAAAAATGGCGGAAACGTTAACTCACATTCTTCGTTATTTTATTATATATAATATAGTATTGTTCTTTTTTGATAAATTCAACATTTTGAATCTTACTGCCTTAGTATTAAACTAATAAAAAATATAATGCATTAATATTGAAAATTATCAACAACACGTAAAATATGGAAGTAAAAGAAAAACTAAATAAAAGTAACGTGATATTTTTATTTTCATATTCAGATTATAAACGTGTAGTTACTTATGCATGGTTGGTCTAGTTGTATTACTGCAATATTTATGTCATGTGAAAACTAATAATAAAATAACAAAAAAGAAAGATCATAATGCATGAAATAAATTTTTATTCAGTAAGTTAGAAAACGTTTTTATTATTATACTTTTCATTGTTATTTTCCACAGCTTAAGAGCAACAATTAAAATTTTCGGAAAAACATCGCTTTGTTACATTTTTATTTCTTTATTTATGGAAAAATTATTCAAAGAAGGTAAATTTACTTAGACTAATGAGAAAAGTTTATTTTTACAATATTTGTGTAGTGCTGCATACTATCTTAGGTCTATCATTGATTAAGAATACTAAAAACTTTGTCAGTTTGAAACAACAACTTCTCAGCTCGTTTTTGCATTTTTATTTGAAGGTGTTATTAAATCGAAACTAAACACTTTTCATGTATCGATCTTATATATCAGTGTATTTTATTTTGTCCATTCTTCTATTTATAAGCTATTAATTACAGGAAAAAAGTCTTATTTTGAGAAAAATGATAATAGCTTCATAGTTTCAATATGGATTGGTAATTCATGAATATCTTTACCATTTTATTTTCTATTTTTGTACGTATGTTTTTTGAAGTGCATACATAGAATAAATAAAAATAAGATCAATGGTTCTTTTAAAGATCTAGTGCTATATGTTATGATTATTTTTAGGAGAATTAATTTGAATTTAAGATAACAAATTTCTAGCACCACGTTGGGCGCCATTTGTTATGATAATTTTTTTAAGATTGAAGTTAAGATAACAAATTTCTAGCACCACGTTGGGCGCCATTTGTTATGATTAATTTTTATGTTTGAAAACGGGGGGTGTATACAAATACAAAAATTCTGAGTTCAAGATGAACTCATGAAGGATTTTATCATATCTTATGATAAAAGAGAAATTGGTGAAGGTAGAGGCAAGAGAAAGTGCTCTACTTTCAACTGTTAATCTGGTGTTGAGTCCACTGTCTAAGGACATCCTGTTCAAAGGCTGGGTCTAAGCTCGTCGGTGGGTGGGTAAGGACAGTGAACACCAGAGGGTTCATAACAATATTTATAGGATGTCTTATTATGAAGAAGGTGAAAAGAAGTTCTCAATAAAATTATATTCGAGAAACCCCAACCAATTCAAAGTAAAAAAAACTTAAATCTAAATGACTATGACGTCATTCTTCAGCTCATGGCTATGGCCATCTATAGCTGGACCTAACAGTAGCATTTCTTTTATCTCGTAGGACCTGTAGAAATAATAATTTAAGTTAAAAACATTTTTTTTTTTTTTTTTTTTATGAAAATCTAAACTTTATTGATAACAAAAAAAAAGAAACTTAAATATACCTACGACAATTTCAATCTAAACTAAAATATATCTATGCATCATGATTTGATGATTGATTTTATTTTTAGATTCATTAATTTAATTCGTTATTTATAATTTATGAACATTTCCAGATTAACTTTGCTTTATAATTGCTTTGTTGTATTGTTTTATTTATTTTACAATAATATTTAAATAACATATTTTATTTACTGACTTATTTCAGTATTTTCTTTTTATTTATACATATTATATGCATTTGTTTTGATTAAACATAATCAGTTTTTATATACAGTACTTAATATGAAATATAAGTTTATATGCAGTTTTTGTTTTTTTACAATGAAAATTTGCAGTTTATTATTTTATGTTACTGTAGCTTGAAGTGGAGTTATAAACTGTTTGTTTTTTTTTGTTTTGCATTAAAAAAAAAGATATGCATCAAATGGTATGCAATTTCTCATGATATTTCATATTTCATGATTTTGTATGGCCTTTTTTTTTGTTTTATGGTCAAATACAATATGAAAAAAAATATAAAAAAAACAAATTATAATTGAATTTATTTATTTATTTATAAAAAAAATTAGGAGAGAAATATCTATAGCCTAGCCTACTTATACAAGCCATGAAATTTTTAGTATTCCCTATTAAAAAAATTTCCTATTTTAATGGGTTATTGTAATAAGTTACAGGGTAAAATTATTTAAAATAGTTTAAGATTGGGCATAACATTTTATAAAAATTGAACTATTATTTTTATTTAGTATGAATTTAGTATTAAGTAATTAGTAATTTTTCTTTTTTAAAAAAAAAACTCAAATATAGGTTAAAAAAAAAATTACATGGAGTCAATGTATTTCCAGTAAAGGTAAATTTTATTTAATTTAAAGTTTTATTTCCATTTTGGAAAATTATTGATTACGAAAGTTGGTTTAAAAAATTTTATTTAAAAAAAAGAAATTTGAAGTATTTCTAATGGATATGAATGAAACAAAACCCGGTTTATAAATTTATCAAATGCATTATAAATAAAAAAAAATCTAACTCAAACTTATGTTATTTGAGAATCAAAACAATTTTTTTTTGTTGTTGAAGTTAAGCTTCACTTATGTAAGGGAGTTTAGTGACCTTAAAAAAAATTTATTATGAACGGTCAGTTTTAATTTTGATTAATTTTTTTTTTATATATAGGAATATAGGTATGTAAAAAATTTTTTTTTTGTATTGAAATTAAACAAGGTGAAAAGTTTTAAGGTGGGCGGACAAAAGCATGTAAGTCATTTTATGCAATTTTTCTGGAGAAGGTATTCAACTAAGGAAACAATAGACTTCACTAGATTTTTGACTTAAGGTGATTTTTCTATAGTAAAAAAATTTTGACTCAAGTGATTTGGTCTTTTTTGAATATTGACTTAAGTGATTTGGTCTTTTTGTGTTTTGTGACTTAAGTGATTTGGTCTTTTTTTTGTTTTGTGACTTAAGTGATTTTTCCATTAAAATTGTTTATATAAAAAAAGAATTTTGTTTAATAAAAAATTTTATTCCTAATTCCTAATCGTGGCTTGTTTTGTAGGCTAAGCTATACATTAGTTTTGAAATAAAATTAAAGCCGATCGGATATATCATCTCTGGTCATTTCACTCGATTCCTATCCCAACCGGGTACCGCGCGTTTTGGTTGGGACAGGGAATGACCAGTGGAGTCTATCCTCTTACAACTGTTCTCCTCTGTCACCATCAATGGATCCAAAATCATGATTTCTCAGTGATCATGGATTCAAATCAGTGGCAGATGAGCCAGTTGTAGTACCACAACGTAGTATGGGTTTTCGGAGGGAAACTCCATGTGGTTACCGGCGATGTCTTAGCTTTGGATTCTTAGATAGACCCAAGAATCCTCCACTAAAAGCGGGCTTTTGAGATTCACTAGAAGTGGCAATTGTGTGGCTCACATTCTAGTGAATACTCTGTTGGTCTTGTCTTCCCAGTTTAGTGAATTAAATCCGCTTAAGCTGAGGAAGGCAAGTTCCAACTCCTAAAGACAAAGGGTGAAAAAAATAAAAACAAACACTTACCTTTTTTTTTGTTTTATGGTCAAATACAATATGAAATTCTTGTAAAAGAAATCAATTCTTTTATATGATTTTTAATCAAAACAATTTCATATAAAAACAAAAAAAAAAGGTAATTATGCAAAATTTACAAAATATTACATCAGGTGTATTATTCTGTAAATCATGCGTTTTATTTTTAACTTGACCTATTCCAACTTAAAAATTCTTGAATAAAAAATGCAATTAATTTGTTTTTTTTTGTCAATTTTGAATTCTTAATATTTTTACTTTAATTAGGTTTAAAAAAATTATGGTGTAATTTTATCATTATTTTTTTTCTAGTTTTTTGTTTTTAGATAAAATCACCGCAACATATATTTATAAGTTAATTTTTTTTGTTTCTCAAAAAATATTTGTTAAATTTTGAAACGATTTAATACTAGTTTTGTAAAAATGGGGGAAACACGATTAGAAATTAGTGTGTTGAATGCGATAAATGTAAAATTTTCCCATTTTTTTTTTCAATTATTCGCAAAAGAATATAATTTTAATAAAAACCACAATTTCTAGACAATATTGTGAACATTATTAATAAAATCTTATAGTTAATAAATTATTCATCAGCCTAATAATCTTTTTCTGACTGAATTTATTTTCCTTAATATGCTTTCAAAATGATTGAGCACCAAATAAACTCAACTAACCATCAGAAACTAAAAAAAAAAATATTTAAAAAAATATTTGCATATTATTAAACAATCGCAAAATAGACATATAACCTAAATCATTCGAAAAAAATACAAAAAAAATTGAGCTATAACTAAATCAAATGTTTAATTTTAATCAAAAATGAACCTTTCTTATCTATAAATTATATTTTTTATTATTTCACAGGAAGTCGAAAAGGATAAATGGAAAAAAAAAATTATATGCGGTATAACAAAGTAATGATAAAAATGTTATCATATCGATATTAGTTCGGAAAAAAAAGCTGGATTTGTTGTAACCATTATAATATAATATATCCTTTTTTATACGAATTTAATCATTTATTTATATAAAATATCAATATCAACGTTATATCACAATTAACACTATAATTCTCGAAAGAGGTTTGCTCAGACAAAAATAATGTGATTTAGG
>OZ023273.1:50520266-50577091 GCA_964007475.1 Hybos culiciformis
GTAAATGGATCAAGAATTTCCAATCTAACAAAAAAAACAATCATCATAACAGAGCTTTATGTATGTGCTTTTAAGTATTTTTGTATTGAATACAATATGCAGTACTAGTATACTGGTACTGCAAAAATATTGCAATATTTTCTCACAATATAGTAGTACTGCAGAAAATTTAAGTACCAGTATACTAGTACTGGAAAAATACTACAGTATTTTGTAACAATGTACTGGTACTGCTATTTTTTTTGCTGTACCAGTACGATAAATATTGCAGTATTTTTGCAGTACCAGTATACTGGTACTTCAATTTTCTGCAATACCAGTATATTGTGCGAAAATACTGCTGTATTTTTGCAGTATCGTACCAGTATACTGGTACTTATATTGCAAACTACTTAAATTTAGTCAGCATCATAAACATGTTAAAATTTTTTTATTTTGTTATTAATAAATTCTAAGATTAACTTATAAAAAAAATTTAGTTTAACATTTTATCTCGAGAACTTTTGATGACTTTTGTGTAACACGAAAAAATTAGATATTATTTATTTTGAATTATAAAAAAAAAAACAAATAAAGCATATTTTTACTCAAAAAACACTTCAAAGTTTAGTAAAAAATTGTTATATGCAAATGCAAACCAGCATAACACAGGATACTGAAAATAAAAAAAAGAAAAGGATAACATATTTTTTTGTCGTTTATTTACTTGGATATTGGATGTCTTTTTCCTAGAGACGTGAAGTATATATAAGTACAGCAATATTACAGAACATAGTACTATTAGAAGTATGCTTATAATTGAGCATGCATTTCTGGAGTGAACATATAAAAAAAAACATTTTTTTCTAATTTTATTTTTTTAATATTGTGCAAAATTTACAGTTGAATATAAATTCTTAAAAGGTTTAATTTCCTAAAAACAAAACTTTTTTAAATCAACGACAAAAGTTATGTTTCTCTACCAATTATAAATTTAGATTTTTCTCAATTTTTTTATTTATTTTATTAACTTTTTTGTTTTCAGTTTTAAACTTTTCATATCTGATGTTTTAAATGGTCATCATAGAAAAGATAATAACGAACTTTTACCATGGTATTTATTTAAGTGAAGATGGGCAAAATAAATTCCTTTTTAATTAACTAAAAAAATAAAAGTTAATGTAATTTTTTGTGTGACTAAACCTTTAAATCTTAATTTTGGGACAATAAAATGAAATAAAGAAATAATAAAAAAATTAATAAATATAATTTCATTAATTGGTAGTCCATAATAGAATAAAACCATAAAGTTTTCTCTTTATAGTATATTCGTTCATTAACAAAATATATTAGAAATGAATTACCAAATCTAAAAATTCAAAACGGTTATTGGCGCCAAGCCCTCGTTTTAGAGATATGGACTTCCAAATTTTCATTTATTGAATGAAATCAATTTTTTTTACCCTGATTTACTTCATTTTTGGCGAGGAGATAGAGGGGGTTTCCAAGATGTTTAATCCGTCACGGTTTTGTGGAGAAAACCTCGTTTCTTTGGTCTCCCAAAGATTTCATGTATAAAGTATACGTATATGTATATTTATAAGTGCATAATCTAACTGTAACAAAAACAGTCATTTTAATATTTAAAAATATATATAAAAGCAGCTTTTATAAACACTGAAACAAATAAGGACCAAGAAATAAAAACCCTGTATAATGACAATACCACTGCACCATGCACATTGACCAATAGAGAACAGTTTAAAATAATACAAATATTTATTCCTTTTTCAGTAATTAATTTCAAATAATTAGTCAGAATAAGTTCCATTCAGAAATTACAAGAGGTTCAGTTATTATGTAATGTTCATAAATACTTGAAAAAAAGTGAAGCGTATATTCTTGACAAAAGTTTTTATCAAATTAGAATATAAGTGTTTTAAGTATGAATATATAATACAGCCTCTTAGTTCTGAGCGTTCTATAAGTAAATTTTTAAAGTTTTTATGTTCGTAAAACTTGACTGCATCAATAGTCAGAAAATAAGGAGAAAAATACTCTACAAGCCCTAACAATCCACTTAATTTTATAGAACGCAGAATTATTTCTCATAAATTTTGTTTTTAACTGTTTAGTATTTATGATGAATTCCTTGTTTTAAATATGTTTTTTTTTAAAGAAATTACAATGCAGAGAGCAGATAATAATTCTGAATACATATAAGAAGAAAAAAGTTAAAATTATTTAAAAAGATTCAACTCCCATAGTGAAAATTTTTCCTGTTAAATTATAATATATTCATTAACATAATAAAGATTTATAACATTTAATAAAATATAGTTAAGTTTAAGTAATGTTTGTTTCTTTAATTATTTTATTAAAGAATTTTCAAGGGTTTTGCTTATTATCATTATTCAAGTTTCTTTTTAAGTAATAATTTGAATTAAGTGTATATATTTTAAATTACACTATAAAAATTTCAATGAAATTTAATGCAAACAAAAATATTTTATTCAAAGGAGAATTTCTCGTTCAGATGAAAAATATTAAAATAAAATTAATCTTAAAGAGATCAGAAAATACGATCGTTAACCGTTCTATATTCTTATGATATAGAATTAACGTATATATATATAGTCTGTGTATAATACTCTATATATAGTACTATAGTGTTATAAATAATCTTAACAAATTCGTTTTCAACGTTTTTGTTTTTCCACATATTATTTCCATTTTCATTATTATAAAACGGGTGCGTATATCAGAAAACAGTTTTCAATTGAAAATATTATTAGCTTTACTGATTTATATCAGCATATACTTAATACTTTTCGTTATGAATTTTATAATCAGATTAATTTTAATATTTATATGAAAAAATAAAATAAAAGTATGGATTAAAAAACAATGGAAATACAAAAATTTGTACGATTTTTTCTGTATTTACTCCCGATTGATGGAATACTTAGTAAAATAAAATTATGTTTTTATTTTAATAAATTTTAAATAAATAACAGAATTTATAATTTAAATAAGTCGGATTACTTTTTTGTTTTGTAAATTTTCTCAATAATAAACGCATTGGTTGGCACTTATTAATCAACCACATATTAAGTTGATTTTGACGGAACTTATAGTTTGTAGTTCTGTTATAAATCGAGAATAACAAAATCTTAAAATTACAAATAAAATAAAATCTGTGAACGATAGCGTTGTGAAGAAGAATGTTAGCCATAGTTCTATGTGCTAGCTAAAAAAAAACGTTCAATATATTTCGATTATATTTGAAATTCGAGTATGCATATTTTAAAAGTTTTCAGTTTCGCACAATTACAAATCTTACAACCTACAATATTTAAACATAATTCTGAAGGTTTACAATTTTTATTTAAACTACATATATAAATTTGATACGTAAAAGTTTTATTACTAAAGTATCCTTATGGATAATAAGAAATTATATTTTTATATGTATTACGTTATTACATATCATTCTATATTTTATCAAACTTTATATACTTAAAAAAGTAATCTTAAAAAACAGAAATTACATTATTTAAATTTTTTTTGTTCTGAAAAATATTTCGTAATTTCAGTAGTGTAATCTGTAATTACAACAGCGACTTTCTATACATACATTCCTAGTTAATATTCAATTTATATACAACTATATATTTATTTTTATTAATTCATGATGTGGTTATATTTAATATAAATATTTTTCTTTTTATTAAATCCTATATATTAACTTCACTTCGTTTCCACAAACTTAGAAAGTTAAAATTGACCCACTTCCCGGTATCCAATCGAGCTGAAATTTTGCACATCGCTTTGTCGTCGATGACAAAACACTTTGGCATCGACACATTCACACACACACATATCTTTTTATTAATTTCGCCACCTGGTTCACAAACTTAGAAAGTCAAAATTGACCCACTTCCCAGTATCCAATCGAGCTAAAATTAAGCACATTGCTTTGTCGTCAATGACAATTCACTTTGGCATCGACACATTCACACTCACACACTTTTATCAATTAAATTCTTTATATCAACTTCCGGCCGTTTCCACAAACTTAGAAAGTGAAAATTGACCCACTTCCCGGTATCCAATCGAGCTGAAATTTTGCACATTACTTTGTCGTCGATGACAATGCACTTTAGCATCGACACATTCACACACACACACATACACACACACACACACACACACACATACACACACATACACACACACACACATACATACACACATACACACACACAAACACACAAACACACAAACACATCTATATATGAACTTCACCGCAGTTTCCACAAACTTACAAAGTTAAAAATTACCCACTTACCGGTATCCAATCGAGCTGAAACTTACTTTGGCATCACACACAACACCTTTATATAAATTTCACCATCTGGTCTGCAAACGTGGTAAGTCAAAATAGACCCAATTTACGGTATCAAATCGAGCTTAAATTTTGCACATCACTTTGTCGTTGATAACAATATACTTTGGCATCACAGACTCACACACACGAACACACCTTTATATAAACTTCAAATCAATTGCCTCGCAAATAAAGGATTTATATCAAAAACTGTGTTTTTTTTTTTACCTTAAGTGAAGTTATAAATAAATTAATAAATAAATATATGACATAAAAAATAAATGATAAAAAATTCAAAAGATTTGAGAAATAATATTACATAAAATGTGTGCTTTAAAGATATTTAAATTTGATATTCAAATATGAAAAATATTAAGTAATAAATAAACACATAATAAATAGATAATATATGTATTAAGTAAATTATAACTTTTACGACAAATTATTCTAAGGATTTTAGGCATTTTTTTTTGTCTTAATTGATTTTTATATATATAAACGTTCAGATAGACGGGAAATGTGGTTTAATATTAATAATATTAATAAATTTCAAACAAATTTTAGATATTAATTTTTGTTTTTATAATATGTATTTACTGATATTATTTTTCTAATAAAAAATGTATTTCTGCATTTAATTTTTATGTTATAAATAAAAATTTGCAACAACAAAGCATTTTTATTTTGAACTAGTAAATTATTAGTAAAAATGATAATTTTTTTTTCACTAAATAATATAATAAAGTATTTTCCGAATTGTCAAAACTCAATAATTTTAGGTCAAATTATGTCAGTGATTTCTTAAATTTTATTCTAAAAAAACTCCTAAAGAAAGCATCATTCAGGGTTTCGTAAACTTTTGACAATTTCATAAACTTTTGACAATTCGTAAACTTTCGATAATTTTCACATTTCTTTAGATAAACTTTGTAAACCCATAGACAATCTAGGTAATAAACATATTAAAATTAATTAATTTCTTCAAGCTTAAAACTTTTCAGTAAATGATTATGGAAATGTACCTTATATCTACCTTATACGTATGAATATGTACCTTATATGTACATATGTATCAATGCATAAATATATTTGTACCTGTGTCTGTCATGAGATTGATTCTTTGACGAATAGCTTGATTCAGACTCAATACCGAGGTTGATTTCTTTTTAAAAAGTTCCTGTATTTATTTTTGTTAATATATTTTCTAGAAAAACAAATTTATTACAAATTTCTAGGTAAATTTATTAAAAAAACGCAAATAGAACATAATAAAATTATTGCCTCCTAAAGGAAAAACCATGAAAAGTTAAATTTATGAAAAAAATGGCATTTATGGAAAAAAACACGAAGCAGTCATAGAACTGCCGACAGAAGTTTATACTTAAAGATTTAAAAACTAGAATAACAGTGGCTACAAATGATGGGCTGCTCAGTACAAAATGTAAATTAAAATAAAAATTAGTCCATCAGTCCAAAAGAAGTCCATTATTTGTAGCCACTGTTATTTCATAGTTTAAGCTTCGTGTGTTTTTTTTTTTTAATTTACGAAATATTTTAACCTACCGCTTCAAAATCAAAATGGCTTAAAATTCAAAATTACCATTAACATTAGATAAATATTTAAAAGCGTTTTAGAATTTTTTAGAACTATGCGAAATATCACTTGGCTTGGCTGTACTTTTTTATTTTTTTCCATACAATTTTTATTTAATCCGTCAAATTGATTATTTAATTTTACAACAGATGTCTCTTTATTAATCGGGGAAAATAAACAAAAAATATTTATAAAATTGACATTTAGTATTTGAATAAAATTTCCTGTAACCGAATAAAATTTCCCGTATTGTGACTACAATTTAAGTACTTATTTTTTCCTGGGTAATTGTTTACGATATTATTTTACAAGAAGTTGCTAACTTCTCTACGATAAATTATACGGCCATATGGCTTAGTGGATAGAACACCAGACTAATAAGTCTGAAGGTGCCAGGATCGAACCCAATTATGGTTTTTTTTTTTTTAATATTTGAAAAATGATGACGGACGATTCTCAGAAATATGATGACGATTCTCAGAAAAATTCTATATGAAAATGGATTTTTACCCTCTACCAAATTTCTTCCAACGCCGCTAAAGAAGTATAAACTTCAAAAAATTTTATTCGTTTTCTTTGCGTTATGTGAACCATCATATTTTTGCGACAATTTTCCTGGCACAAAAAAGAATTTCAAAACACCACAAGTCAGGGGTGCATAAATTTTCAGTTATTAAAATCATTAAAATCTATACTTTTTTAGAATATGTTGATTAATAGTAGATTACAACACATGTCAAGAAAATTTGTTATTACAACGAGTTTGTGTACACAAAAACACATGGACACGCGTCAATACTTATATCACGAGACCGTTAGGTCGAGTGAAATAATGTTGACAAGTGTCCATGTGTTTTTGTGTATATACACAACGAACTGTATAACAAATTTTATTAACATATTTTGAAAACTGTTTTAATGTGCATGTGAGAGGTAGTTGCAATCAATACATTTGCAATGCAAAAAATAAACAAACGTTCAAAATGAAGAAAGTAAATAAAATTGAAGTGTGGGAAATAAAATTGAAGTGTGTAAATAAATTTTTTTTAAATAAATAATTGACGCATTTAATATTATACCATTTACCGAGCTAAATTTACGATTGTAAATACAACCGATCACATGCACATTAAACTTTATTTCTTCAATTATTTTTTAATGTTCTATGGATATGTAAAATTTGTACAAAAAATGGAATTTGAATTCAACAACACTTCTGATATAATTAGTGAGTAATATAAAGCTCAAATTTGTATTTCACTGAAAATTTGTTTTATTGATACATTGAAATGATTTTTATGGGTCTTTTTATATGTAATCTTTTTTTTCAGGTGTGAGTAGAATTTGGAATACCTAACTCTCTTAATTATTATATTTTCTTAATACTAAATTTAATTAAATATTTTATGACATAAAATAATAAAATAATAAGGTTTAATTGCTAACCAAGATTAAAACCAAACCAAGATTGAAAATCACTGCGAATAAAAGATGATAGGATTAATAGCACACATTTATTTTTTGTTCTATATTTTTCCAGTTTTATATTATTTCGTATTTTTCTCATTAATTAATATTTTTTTGTTGAATTGAGAAAAAAATTGTTTACCAAAGTCTGGTTTTTGAACTTTTTAATGCTGCGTTGCAGAAATTTGTCGTTTGAAAGTTAATTGGATGTAGATAATTTACGAACTTAGTGTGACAAAAATCGTTCAAAAACAAGGCAAAATTTTTCGGCTCTTTTATCGAATTTCAAAGACGATTCGTGACACTTTCCTTCATCGCACTGTCAAAATTCGAAATACTTCACTCGAAGAGTTCAAATAGTTCAAAAAATACAGACTTAGTAAATAATTGTTTCTCAAAATTTAACTTCAAAACAAAAATCAAAACTACATAAAACTGGAAAAATTGTTACCGTGAAGGTTTACTTTTTTCTTTAAGGTTTAAAAATTTGTCAATTGATTTTTAAATGTGTAATTTTGTTTATATTACGATAGGTCATGATTTTATATTAATTACCTTTTAATAATAAAAATTAGTTCATATAAAATCAATAATAATCAAAAAATGCGTAATTGACAAATTTTTACCCTTATTGATTTTTATATGCAAAATGAATTTTGTATGAAATTGTTTTTGTAAATAAACTTTCAAAAATCATATAAAAGCACAACTATTTACAAAGTTAGTTTCATATTTCATTATGCATATGAAAAAAAAGGTAAGCTTTCTTTTATGTTTTTTAAGTTGTATAATCTTGGCTAAGTGAGCATACTGGCCAAGACTATATAATCCCCTTTTTCTTTAGGTGACGGAATCTGCCATCCGAGGTTGCAGTGGATTTATTCCACTGGCTAAGGATGACAGATCCAGCAAAGGTTAATATCAGAAGTTAGCAGGTTCTCGCCGCTTCTGATATAAACCCAAAACCATCCGCTCCTAGTGGAGGATTCTTGACCCTTTCCAAGAATCCGAAGCTAGGACAAAACCAGTCGCCATCTGGATGCTACTGCTCTGGAGTGGATCTTTAGGTTAAAACATATTGTTTTGACCTGAGGATTCACTGTAGATGTAGAAGTATCCAGTACATGGTATGCCACCTGGTTTAGCCCTTCTAAACTCCAATCTTAGGTCAATACAATGTATTAACCTGGTGATTGGCTATAGAAGTTGGAAATTCCAGATCGTGGTGCACTGAGATCCCCTGTCTCTGTGAGCAAATCTAAGGCCAAAACAATGGATTAGCCTGGATTCGCCACAGATACAGGAGACTTAGCCCATGTACGTCTGGCCATGCACCTGTTCTCTTGGTTAAGCCACGAGCCTACGAGAAATCGTGGCCTAGGATTTAACTAAAGTGGCGAACATACCAGGTTGCATAAGTGATAATCTCAGGTCATTCCTTGGCTCTAACCTCTCGCGCGGGCTCTGGTTCGACCAATATTAGAGTAAAATGACCCAGGATTACCACTAGACTGGTTATGCATGCACCACATACAGAGAATTCTAGGCAATTTTGTACAAATGAAAATAAAAGAAAAAATTAAAAACTTTCAACTTTATTTTAATTTATTTTAAATCATTAAAAAAAAAAAAATAAAAAAAAAATTTCTATCTTGTATCAATTTGGTTAAATTTAACCCATTTTTTTTGAAAATTTATTTTTCCAGTCAAATTTAGACCAAATAAAACCAAAGATATTAAATCATTCTTTAATGACATCAAATTCCTAATAAAATAACATATAATTCAATAATTTTATTCTTATTCAAACTAAATAATTATACATTATTTTTATTGCAAATCTTCTAGTATGAATTTTATTTCAAAAATTTCCTCTTTCCAGAAATATCTGGATATTATTTTCAAAAAAATTTAAAAATATGTTGAAAAATTTTACTTCACTTTGAAGTTAAAATATTGGTAAAATACGACCAATATAAAGATATTTTATAAATAAAAAAAAAAAAATTTACGTTTGTACAAGATTGGTTAAAAGCCTCTGCATATATGTATACATATATGCATATATGTTTTCCACCAAATTCCTAAATTTCCTTTTAAAAAAAAAAAAAAATTTACTAATTTTCTTTTCCAAAAATCTTAAAATTAACCAACATAAAAATATAATTATTCTTATATCCACCATAACAATTTTTTTTATTTTACTTTTCTTTTTTTTTTCTTCTTCATATTTCATTATGCATATGAAAAAAAAGGTTAATGAATTTTATGCAACGACCACTCAAACCTAAGAGATATCATCAAAAAAACAAATATCATCTTATGGGTCAACTTCAAAGAAAAAATTTATAATTAACAAAAAAAAAATTTTTATTATATACAAAAGCAATTATATATGTATATATATATAAAAACAAAAATTATACATACAAAATTAAAACATGTATAAAATATATGTATAAAAATACATAATGATTCAAATATTTTACTTAATGAAAATAATAAATAAATAAAAAAAAAATAAATAAAATTTGTAAATGAAAAATAGTTCATTTACCCTACAAATTAAAGAAAAAATAAAATATATTATAAATTTATTTTTCAAAAATTTAAAAAAATTTTATGTAGCAAATTAACTTCTGATATTAACCTTTGTTATGGTTATTTTTAATATAGTTTTATTTGATAAGATAGAATAAAACGATGAAGACGATTAAAACCGGGGTCGTATAAAATACAACAATAGTGTACGTAAGTTCAAGATGAACTTAAAGAAAATCTTATCATAACAGAAATTATGATAAAAAGGAAAGTGGCTGACGTAGAGGCAAAAGAAAGTGCTCTACATGCCGAATTTTCTCTGGTGCCGAGTCCACTGTCTCAGACATCCTGTTCATAGGCCTGGACTAAGCTCGCCGTTGGGTGGGTACGCGACAGTGAACACCAGTGTTCTCATAACAAAAAAAAATGTCGGATGTCTTAAAGTAAAATAAAAGATTGGGAAGGTATAATGATGATAATTACTTCTTATTTATCACATTTTTACTTGCAAACAAAAGAAGGAATATATTTTGGAAACCCCGACCAATACAAAAAAAAAAGATTACAAAACCTAAATGACTAATTAGTCATTCTTCGGATCGTGGCTTCTGCCTGATATTTTTACAAATTTTCTGTCTGATATTTTTACAAATTTTTTTTTTTTATAGGTAAAACAAAATATTTTATTTTTTTTTTTTTTGTTTAGTTATGTATTTATGCATATATATAAAATTTTTACTACATAAAAATTTTTAAAATTTTCGAAAAATAAATTTATAATATATTTTATTTTTTCTTTAATTTTTTTTTTTTTAAAAGGAAATTTAGGAATTTTGTTTTTCACCACACATATATATGTATACATATATGCAGAGGCTTTTAACCAATCTTGTACAAACGTAAATTTTTTTTTTTATTTATAAAATATCTTTATATTGGTCGTATTTTACCAATATTTTAACTTCAAAGTGAAGTAAAATTTTTCAAGATATTTTTAAATTTTTTTGAAAATAATATCCAGATATTTCTGGAAAGAGGAAATTTTTGAAATAAAATTCATACTAGAAGATTTGCAATAAAAATAATGTATAATTATTTAGTTTGAATAAGAATAAAATTATTGAATTATATGTTATTTTATTAGGAATTTGATGTCATTAAAGAATGATTTAATATCTTTGGTTTTATTTGGTCTAAATTTGACTGGAAAAATAAATTTCCAAAAAAATGGGTTAAATTTAACAAGATAGAACTTTTTTTTTTATTTTATTTTTTTGATGATTTAAAATAAATTAAAATAAAGTTGAAAGTTTTTAATTTTTTCTTTTATTTTCATTTGTACAAAATTGCCTAGAATTCTCTGTATGTGGTGCATGCATAACCAGTCTAGTGGTAATCTTGGGTCATTTTTCGCTAATCTTGGTCTAACCAGAGCCCGCGCGAGAGGTTAGAGCCAAGGAATGACCTGAAATTATCACTTATGCAACCTGGTATGTTCGCCTCTTTAGTTAAATCCTAGGCCACGATTTATCGTAGGCTCGGGGCTTAACCAAGAGTCGATCAGAACAGGTGCATGGCCAGACGTACATGGGCTAAGTCTCCTGTATCTGTGGCGAATCCAGGCTAATCCATTGTTTTGGCCTTAGATTTGCTCACAGAGACAGGGGATCTCAGTGCACCACGATCTGGAATTTCCAACTTCTATAGCCAATCACCAGGTTAATACATTGTATTGACCTAAGATTGGAGTTTAGAAGGGCTAAACCAGGTGGCATACCATGTACTGGATACTTCTACATCTACAGTGAATCCTCAGGTCAAAACAATATGTTTTAACCCAAAGATCCACTCCAGAGCAGTAGCATCCAGATGGCGACTGGTTTTGTCCTAGCTTCGGATTCTTGGAAAGGGTCAAGAATCCTCCACTAGGAGCGGATGGTTTTGGGTTTATATCAGAAGCGGCGAGAACCTGCTAACTTCTGATATTAACCTTTGCTGGATCTGTCATCCTTAGCTAGTGGAATAAATCCACTGCAACCTCGGATGGCAGATTCCGTCACCTAAAGAAAAAGGGGATTATATAGTCTTGGCCAGTGTGCTAACTTAGCCAAGATTATACAACCTAAAAAAACATAAAAGAAAGCTTACCTTTTTTTTCATATGCATAATGAAATATGAAACTACCTTTGTAAATCGTTGTGCTTTTATATGATTTTTGAAAGTTTATTTACAAAAACAATTTCATACAAAATTCATTTTGCATATAAAAATCAATAAGGGTAAAAATTTGTCAATTACGCATTTTTTGATTATTATTGATTTTATATGAACTAATTTTTATTATTAAAAGGTAATTAATATAAAATCAAGACCTATCGTAATATAACAAAATTACACATTTAAAAATCAATTGACAAATTTTTAAACCTTAAAGAAAAAAGTAAACCTTCACGGTAACAAAATGTTTAATAAAAATATTTAAATAAAAGTGTGCTGTACATGAATAAAATAAAAAGATTGCAATTGAACAAAAATAAAAGAGATTCCCTAAGGATAAGTTACTCTTTTTGTATGCTAAAGCATTATTATACAAAGACTTTTTTTTTTTTTTTTTTTAAAAAACATATTTTTAATACAAAACAAAAATGTGTGATATCTTCAAGTATATTTTGTTTTATTTTATTTTATAAAGTAGGTATTATTTGGTGTTTACTTTTACTTAAATTCAAATAAGAAAAAATTAATACATACTTAATTTACATGTTTGTCACAAAAATTTTAATGTTCAAAGCTTTTAGGAAATTGTTTTACGTGTAATATATTTTGTCAAATTACACATCTCTACTCTACACATATAAGTAGTTATATATATATAAGGCTTAGTATTCGCAAAGATAACTGAAAAAAGTTTTTAGTTTATGCGAAATTTTCTAAAAGTTTTTCAGACGCTTTTTGTTATGTAAGTTGAGAAAATGCTTGAATATTTTCAGTACAAAAATGTTTAAATTTTTAAAATTAGTAGGAAGATAAAAAATATTATGAATTATGATCCGGTAGACAGTTTCTGTCACCTTGTTCTTGAGCCTTGACTCTAAAGTAAAATAGTTTAGTTTTTTTTTGATAATAACTTAATGATATTATCATTTAAAATTTTCATTTTGTCGATGGTCCAAAGGGACCCAGACTAATGCCCGGAGTCGAAAATCCCGGAGGTACGAAACCCCGGAAATTTTTTTTCCCGTTTCCGGAAATCCCAATCCCGGGAGCTAATATCCCTGAAATCTCAATCACGGATTCTGAAGTCCCGGAAGTAAAAATCCGAAAAGACGAAATCCCGGAAGTCAAAATCTCGAAAACACTAAATCCCGGAACCTGAAATCCCAAAAACACATAATCCTGGAGGTTTTAATCTCTAAAGGCCCGCAGGGACACTTTGGCTCGTGTAGCAATGGACTATGTTGCGAAAAAATTGGGTTTTAATCCCTGAAGACACACGAAAAGACTTTGGCTCGCGTAGCCATGGGTTAGGTTTCGAAAAAGGAGGTTTTATTCCCTGAAGCCCCGCAAAGACACGCGAAAAGACTACGTCCCGCGTAGCCATCGATTATGTTGCGAAAAATGAGGTTTCAATCAATGAAGCCCCGCAAGTACACGTGAAAAGACTTTGGCCTGCATAGCCATGGGTTATGTAGCAAAATGAAGTTTTAAATTAAACCCTAAAGCCCCGCAGGGACATGCGAAAGACTTTGGCCCGCGTAGCCATCGGTTAGGTTGCGAAAAAGGAGGTTTTAATTTTTTCTTCCAAATTTAAATATCCAGGATTTTTTCCCTGCGGTTTTCTGGTTTCCGGGAATTTCTCCTTCCGGGATTTTGGTTTTCAGGGTTTTGTCATTTCGGGATTTTAATTTCCGGGATTTTATTTTCCAGGATTTTGGCTTCCGGATATTTACCTTCCGGGATTTTGCTTTCGGACTTTTGTGCCCGTGATTTTGGCTTCCGGGGCTTAGACCCCAACCCGCTCCAAATACAGTTAAAGTGTTCAATATTTTAATTTTCATTATTTTGACTTGCTATAATTTAAAAATTATATATTTGTAGTGTCTATATACGAACTTCCACATTTATATTCATCAGAAGTCGAGGAAGGTAAAAATTATTTTTTTTATAACCATCGAGTTTTATTACAAAAAAGTTAAAGATTTTAAAAGTTATGTAATTTTTTATAAAATTTAATAATGTGGAATATAATTTTTTTATACGAAAAAATTAGGGAGAAGTCGTAAAAAATTGTACACATAAATTTTTAAAAAGGGAGCTAAAATATATAGATTCCCAATCAAAATTAATGTACTTTTATACAGATATATAAATATAACGTATATCTATACATTTTTTTACACTTAAATGTTATGGGTGAAAATTAATTACTTATAAAAATTTTAGAAAAATTGTAATGTTTTTTTGAAAATAAAAGTTCTTTAAAAGCAAATCCATTTTTTTTCACTCCCTCGTATCAAATTAGGTTCCTGCATAAGTAACGTGTATAATATTCAAGCATTTGCAATGTTTTGTACAATTTGGAAAAGTAAAATATTTGTGAGTCGTGACATATTCATGATACAAAAATATAATAAAATTAGGAAAGAAGTTACGATTGCGATACGAATGAATTTGGATAATTTTTGAAGTTTATACTTCTTTGGGCGCGTTGTATGATATAATTGAGTAATTCTGTAGGGGGTAAAAATTAATTTTCATTCTACTCATTCGACATTCGAAATCGAATTCGAACTGACATGGTTTTTGACGTTTCAATACTCAAAAAAATTAGTGGTCCACTCAATAATCATTTGTCATTTATAAAAACAAAATAATTTGGCGCGACAAATTTAAATTCAAATTATTTTTTAAAAATCTTTCGTTTACAAATTATTTAAAACTAATTTTTTTTTTTTCAAAATAGGTAGCTCCGGTGAAATTAATATTACCTGAAAAAAATTTTTTGGGTGGGGAGCTACGGTTAGGTCCCGCCGGAGCAAAATATACGAAATTTTTTTTTTTTTTTTCAAAATAGGTAGCTCCGGTGAAATTAATATTACCTGAAAAAAAATTTTTGGGTGGGGAGCTACGGTTAGGTCGTGCCGGAGCAAAATATACGAATTTTTTTTAAATAGGTAGCTCCGGTGAAATTAAGATTACCAGCCGAAAAATTTTTGGGCAGGGCGGTACGGTTAGGTCGTGACGACGCAAAATATACGAAAATGTTTTTTTTTTTTTAAATAGGTAGCTCCGGTGAAATTAATATTACCTGAAAAAAAATTTTTGGGTGGGGAGCTACGGTTAGCTCGTGCCGGAGCAAAATATACGAAACATTTTTTCAAAATAGGTAGCTCCGGTGAAATTAATATTACCCGAAAAAAAAATTTTGGGTAGGGAGCTACGGTTAGGTCGTGCCGGAGCAAAATATACGAATTTTTTTTTTTTAAATAGGTAGCTCCAATGAAATAAAGATTACCAGCCGAAAAATTTTTGGGCAGGGAGGTACGGTTAGGTCGTGACGACGCAAAATATACGAAACTTTTTTTTTTTTTTTTAAATAGGTAGCACCGGTGAAATTAATATTACCTGAAAAAAAATTTTTGGGTGGGGAGCTACGGTTAGGTCGTGCCGGAGCAAAATATACGAAAATTTTTTTTTTTTTTTCAAAATAGGTAGCTCCGGTGAAATTAATATTACCTGCAAAAAAATTTTTGGGTGGGGAGCTACTGTTAGGTCGTGCCGGAGCCAAATATACGAAAATTTTTATTTTTTTTCAAAATAGGTAGCTCCCTCCGGTGAATTTAAGATTACCAGTCGAAAAATTTTTGGGCAGGAAGGTACGGTAAGGTCGTGCCGGCACCAAAATACACAAAAAAAATTTTTTTTCCGAAATAGGTAGCTTCGGTGAAATTAATATTACCTGAAAAATTTTGGGTAGGGAGCTTTGGTTAGGGCGTGCCGGCGCAAAATATACGAAAAACATTTTTTTTTCAAAATGGGTAGCTCCGGTGAAATTAATATTACCTGCAAAAAAATTTTACGGTTAGGTCATGCCGGAGCAAAATATACGAAACATTTTTTTTTTTAAAATAGGTAGCTCCGGTGAAATTAAGATTATCTGCCGAAAAATTTTTGGGGCAGGGAGCTACGGTTAGGTCGTGCCGGCGCAAAATATACAAACAAAAAATTAAAACAGTCATAGAACTGCCGACAGAAGTTTATACTTAAACAATGTATTAAACTATGAAATAATAACAGTGGATAATAATGATGTTCTGCTCAGTACAAAATGTAAATTAAAATATTTTTATTTTAATTTACATTTTGTACTAAGCAACTCATCATTTGTAGCCACTGTTATTTCATAGTTTAAATCTTTAAGTATAAACTTCTGTCGGCAGTTCTATGACTGCTTCGTGTGTTTTTTGCTTAAGATTCATTAACAAATTGATTTAGATTTATTCTTACTTATCGGTTACAAAAACTATTTCTATCAAATTAAAAAAAAAAAAAGAAAGAAAAAAATTTAGATAAATATAAAATCATTATTTATTTATGAATTGTCTTGTAAAACAAAAAAAATAAGAGAAAAATTTATAAGCTTACAAAACATACAATACATGTCAAAATACTTACATATTTTTTTTTACCGATTATGTTTTTTCTTGTTTCTTGAAGACACATTATTTATCTTCTTATGAAAGGTTTCTTCTTGGACTTAACTTAAGGGCATAAAAATACCACATATATATTGAAATTGAAAAAAAAAAAAAATTACAGGAAGAAAAAATCTTTTTTCTTATAAACAATTCTGTTCACTTCACTAAAACATTAAATGTGATTAACCTTTGAAAAATTAAAATTTAAAACTATACAATGTTAATTTACAATAAATTTATTTATGTGAATTAAAAAAAATATTTAGTTGTGAATAATAATTAAGTTTTACTTGTAGTGTTCTAGATAATATTTTTTAAAGTATATCCATACTATCGTCCGTCGTCACGATTTCATCGATCGTGCATAATTTCAGTTTGGTAATTTGCAATAGCTTCTTCAAATGACTTTTAATGATTTTCTATTTTTTTTACACAAGATGAAATAGTGATAAACTAGTATGTAAAAAGCGGTGCGCTAATAATATTTTTTGTAAGAGAAGAATGTATTAAAGATACAATAATAATTGATTGAACTTATAGTTCCGCAGACAAATGAACTATTACACAAAAATACACAAAGTAAGTAACTTTTATTTTTATTGCATTAAATATAACATTGTTATGTATTTATTTTTATTTGTGGTTAAGGTTATTCCAATTAATTTATTATAATATGTTTAATTAGGTGTATATAACCACACTTAATATCCTGAAAATCTGTCTCTAAACAAATAAAATTCTTTGTTTTCGTAAATTAAATGCTTAACAATAATGTTTTGATGATAAATCCACATTTCATTACCAGAAGTGTAAACCATGTAATTGCAATGTAAATAGTATGAAAAACTTGTGTGTATGTGTGAACTTGTGCACAGGGCCGGTCCAGCTATATGTGCATGATGTGCACTTTCACAGGGCGCCTAACGAATAATAAATAAAAAATATGTGTGAGCCTCATCCTCATAAGCTCACGAAAGAAGTTTAACTTCTTTATTTACTTGCATATATTTATTTTGCTACGGACTCTGACTGATTTACTTTTGTAAGTGGAAGAGGGGGCTAAATTTTTTCTTACGAAATTTGTGTGTAATCGTTTATTCTTTTTTACGTACCAAATTTGAATAAAATCGGACGAACTTTAGAAGTCGCTGGGTAGGATCAATCAATTTTTTGTTACAAAATTTATATGTTTAATCATTTCCTCTTTTTATTTACCAAATTTGAATAAAATCGAACGAACTTAAGTCTTGGGTGACCAATCAATTTTTTGTTACAAAATTTATGTGTTTAATCGTTACTTCTTTTTATTTACCAAATTTGAATGAAATCGGAAGAACTTTAGAAGTCCGCCCTAAGGAATGCAAAACCGGATTTTCGGATTCCGGAATTCCGGAAGTTCAAAAAATTCGGAATTCAAAATGCTAAATTCCGAATTTTTCGAATTTGGTAGAACTTTTACTGGCGGGAATTTTGACTAATTGTTTATTTTTTTTTTATTATTAAGGCATAAAGCATTCAATTCACAAAAATTGAAATCTAAGTAGCTATCGCAAGTCTGCAAATACATACAATTTTTTTTCATATTAATCAACATTAACAAAATAAGTTGGAGTTCCGAGTTCAGTGATTTATTTGGAATTCGAAGTGAAATAAAAGTTTGGGAGAAAGGGGGCCCCGAGGAACACTTTTGGAAAATCTCTAATATAACTTACTAACAACGCTGCAGGAACATTTTCAATAAAAATTCGATTAAAACTCAATGATAATGCCTTGAGCAGGCCTGCCGAGAGGGGGGGTATAATTCCCTGGGCCCACATAGCTAAGGGGCCCGCTTGTTTAATTATTTTTGCGACAAAAACAATATACATTATACATATGTGATATTAAGTTTCATGCTTATACATTATACGATATTAAGTTTCATGCTTATCACAGTCATTATTGGAAAAAATTTACATAAAAAGTCCTTGGTGATGGCGTCAAGTAGAATTTTTTGTGATTTGTTATGGAAAAAAAGTGCATGAAAATTTTATCATTAGTAAGTATAATTTTAAGGTGTTGATTTGTCAGCTTTTTTTCAGAAAATTAATTTTCTATTTCTACTATTACTAGACATCCAAACTGTTTTGTTAGACTGTTTGGACTGCGTATTTGTTAGACTGTTTGGGCTGCGGTCCGAATTTAAATAATCTAGGAGGGGTTGTCGTTACTACTTATTTGTGATTTTTTAAAGTGGTATAAATTAAAGTGTAGTCTACAAGTTTTTATATAAAGCGGAAAAACCTTACTTTCTGATTCTCATATGATCTTATTTCCTACCCTGTACACCATAATTCTGATTTCATAAGTAGATTTGTACAAATGTACAAAGTGTGCCTATTAATGATAAAATTATGTGTTTAACCTTTAAAAAAAAAATTTATTTGTAAAAATCTTTTCCCGGGCCCGGAGTTGGCTGTCGACGCCCCTGGCCTTGAGCACAGCTAATACCGCAAAGCAATTTTGAGGTACCGTAAAAACAGATTTTCTGCGTTATTTCTTATTTATTTTAAATAAAAATTATGAAAAACGAAAGATATTAATTTTATTCATTTTTTGTAAAAAGAATTTCTTAGAATTATTTCATAATTATTAGAAACCTGAATTTATTTTTTTTTGCTCCTGAAAGAATTGACTACGTCACAAAATAATTTTTTTGTTTGTTTTTCACAGCGTTTCTTTTGCATCGAAATTTGTTTTTGCGGCATTTTTCTCTCACAATCATATTATAAAAAAACAAAAGCAGTTGTTTGCAGTTGATTTTTTGCTTTCAGGTAAAATTAGCTGTGAACATGTTTCCGGAACATTCCTTAAAAAATTGCTTTGCGGTATTATGCGTTGTTTATAGCTACCACAGTAAAGTAATTTTTGGAGGAATGTTCCGGAAACCTATTCACAGCTAATTTTATCTGAAAGTAAAAAATCAAATGCAAAAAATATAAAAAAAAAACAAAAAAAATATTTTTGACAGAAAAAATATTATGATAGGTAGCAAACGTAATGAAAAAGAAACAAAAAAATAATTTTGTGAAGTAATGAAATTTTTCAGATATAAAAAAAAATAAATTCAATTTTCTTACTTATTTGAAAATATTTTTAAAAAATTCTTTTTACGAAAAATAGATAAAATTAATATCTTCATTTTCAGTAAATTTGCTTAAATATAAATAGAATAATAACATAGAAAAACGGTTTTTACGGTACCATTTTTTCAGATAGGTGAATTAGCTATAAACAACGCATTAGCTGTGCTCAAGGCATAAAACATTGGATACTTTGTGTTTCTAATTTTTATTTTTCCATTCAGTTTATTCACTTTCGGTTTCTTGAAAAGTATAAAATTTTATTTAAAAAAAAAATATTTCATAATTTAATTTGTTATAATTTTAATGTTTTGAACTAAATACACTAATATTTATGTTAAAGAATAATTTGATTTAATTTTTTAATATATTTTAATTTTTATATGAAATTCCTGAATAAACCGGAATTCCGGATTTCATTTCAAGACAATTCCGAAAATCCGGAATTAATTTTTTTTTAAAAAATGCATTCCCTAGTCCGCCCCCAGTGGTAGTCGCTGGGTAGGTTACAGAGGCGGCTGGTGACCTTTTTTAGTCCGGAAAGAAAATTTTTAATTTCGAAACAAAAAAATTATTGATTCTTTTATTATGGAAATATACCTAAAATTGGATCCTGTTAGGTTAGATACAGATTATTGTGTTAAAATTTTTACCCCAGAATTCACATTTTACCATTCAAAACGGAAAAAAACAAAAGAGGAAATAGCTAATTTTAAATAAAAAAAGTGAAAAGCAGTGAAAAAAACAATATTCTTAGTCGCTAAAAAAACAAAATAATCATCAAATGTCGCAATAGGCTTGCCTCTATGGAATTTTATTTTCGCACGACAAAGCAACTTTTTTTTACGCAACAAAAAACTGCATTTCCATAATATTTTAGATGTGACCAGATTATTGGTGCACAGAAATAAAATGTTTCTAGAGGCTTGCCTATTAGAAAAAAATAAAAAAAATATTCATAGTGAAGAAAATAAACAAGCAACAAACTGCATTTTTATACATTTTTAGTTATTGCCACTTTGTTTCTCAACGAAAACAAAATGTTTTTAGAGGTTGGCCTCTATGGAATATTATTATATGGAATATTTTTATTATGTTGCTTAACCAAAAAGAAAATGTTTTGAGAGGATTTCCTATATGGAGTATTTTACATGAATAATAAAAATTTTAATAATATTGCAGATTGTGACCGCAAAAATATGTTACTTTCAATAATTAATTAATTTACAATTAACAAAATATTTTATTTGTACCTTACACTGGTAACCGCGTATTCGTTTGCAAATTTGAATAATATTTAATGTTTTTTTAGATAATGTTTATTTTAGTTACTGGTGAATTGCATTTGGATTATTTTATTATATTAGGGATTTCCAGTATATGATAAATAATAACAAAAATTATGTGTGTTTCATAATTTAATTTTATTTATTCCTTAATATTTCACAGCCTATGGTTTGCTGCATCTTCAGAAGTAAATTATTTATTTATTTACACATTAGTATCTAAAAAATCAAAAATTTTTTTTTTAGTATTAAAATCAAATAATTATTCATCATTGTTACTCATTTTAAAAAACAACTTTGAAATTTCTAAAAACAAAATAGAAAATTAAAATCAAGTACTAAATTATGTATCCTTTAACAAATACAACGTTGATTATTAAGTTATTTACTTACACTTTAGACAAAATTTAAATTAATTTCTCACATAAATACATAATAAATAAAACATGAATTTACATTTAGAACGTCAAAAATACAACTAAATTATAAAAATAATTATTGCTTTCGTTTTGTCTTTAATAATTTTTTAAATCTGTTATTATTCTTTTATTGTGAGTATTGATAAATTGAGTGTCAACTTTATAATTTATTGTCTGAGGCATATGTCTAAATCTTAAATTATTTTTTCGTTTAATTATTTTATTTTCTCTCTGTAAAATTACAGGATCGTCATAATTAAATTGATGCTTTTCTATTAGTGCATATTTAAGGCTGGCAGTCTGCGATGGTTCTTCGCCAGTATGTCCGTTATTTATAGCCCTTTTATAGTCGTTTTTATGCTGTTTCATTCTCGTCATTACATTTTTCCCCTTTTCTCATATATATATATACCTTATCACAGTTTTTACATTCTACCTTATAAATAGTGCCAACATCGATAGGATTTTCAATTTTCGTCTGTGATACCTTTTGGTATTCTTTTATGTACAGAAATAATACAATAGTATGTGTAATTCATATTCACGTCTTTATTGCATGACTTTATCTTTACAACTCTGATTACTTAAAACTAATGTCTTTCTTTTATAATAATGAGGAGAGAGAGAGAGTAACTCCAAAGCATATTGAAGATGACACTCATCACTCATACCACATATGATGAATATTATATGAGTGAAGAGTTCACACTCAAAGAGGGCACTACACCTCCCTCCTTTTGGAAATTGAACTTACTTACAAAAAGTAAGTTTAATTCACAAAAAGTATTTAATATGATTTTGGATTTATATTATTCAATTATAATCTTATTTAATATAAAATGTAAAAATTTTATGTTATTATAATATTAATAAATAATTATAATAAGTATTAATGTTTATTTAAAGTATTAATAATATCAATACTAATTAGATATAGAATACAAAATCCTATTAAAGTATAAAATATAAAGTTTTATTAAATATAAAATATAAGAATATAATATATGGAGAATATAATATATGGAGTTTTATTAAAACTATATTAAATGAAATTTTATTAAAATCTAAAAAATTTTATTGTAATTTTATTTTATTTTGTTTTATTTGTTTTATTTTGGTACCAAAAAAAAATAAAAAAATAAAAGTAAAGTTTATACTACATTATAATTATAATAAAATTATATGAAATTTTGTTTAATTATTATATTTTACAATTCGATTTCTGTGCACCCTAATTGGTTTATTTTTATTATTTACAAAGGTTACGTTTAAACCATCAATTTCTGTAATTGTATAGGGGCCAGAATATAAATTATCTAATTTTTTCCTATGTTCTTTTCTTAGAAGAATTTTATCGTTTACTTTGAATTGATTTCTCGTCGATTTCTTATCATATATTGATTTGTTTCGAATTTTTTCATTATGGAGTAACTTTTTAATAACTTTGTTTGCATTTTGTAGTTGGAATTTTACATGTTTGGTATAACTATCAAAATTGTACACGGGTTCTATTTTGTTATCTAACAAGAAATCATGAGAATTTGGTTGTTTAGCAAATATTAACTCATAGGGGGAATATTTGAAATTAAAATTAGAATTTGGTGTTATATTGTAATTATACGTAAAGTATTTCAAATATTCATCCCAATTGTCATGATTTTCATTGATATATGATCTAAGATATTCGTTGAGAACACGATGGTTTCTTTCAACAGTTCCAACTGTTTCGTGGTGATAAGGTGTCGAAAAACTATGTTTAATTTTCAGTAACTTAAATAATTCTGCTGTTACACTATTGGCATACTCAGTACCGCAATCAGTAATAATTTTCCTCATTGGGCCGTATAAAAGAACAAAGTGTTCGAAAATAGCTTGCGCAATAGTGGTAGCTTCCTTATTAGCTACTGGTATAGTTATTAAATATTTTGTTAAGTCACACACTAATGTGACTGCATATTGATTTTTATAAATGGTTTTTTGAAGCGGGCCTATCGTGTCTATAATTATAGTATCGAACGCTTTATTAGGTGTTTTTGTGATATGAAGCGGTTCGATGTTTTTAATTTTTGCTTTGTTTAGTTGACAATCTTTACAATTTCTGACGTACGTCGCCACGTCTTTCTTCATACCTTTCCAATAAAAACCTGATCTCAATTTTGCGTATAGTCTTTTTTGACCTGCGTGACCTCCAAATATAGGGTCATTATGATAACGATGTAAAAGTTCTTGTTTCTCCCCAGTACTAATAATGGGTAAAGGACGTGAAACTATCGCGATTTCTAATTCTTTTATATTCTTTTTTGCAATGTTAATGAATTCTTTCGTATTAAATAATTTAAATATATCATCTTCTTTATTTATTTGAATTTTATAAATTTTTGTTTTAATTAGGGTTTTTTCTAGTTGAACGAGAAACAATGCTAAAATTGTCTCTTTTTTTAAAATTTTACTACATCCAGGCTCTAATGTCTGGTAAATATTTGAAATGTCGTTTATGTAAATTAATTTACGTTTTTTGTATATTTTACAACTATCTGTTGAGTTAAAAATTAGTTGAGGTATTTTATAATTGAATTTACCCTCATAAATTATTATTTTTCGTTTTTGGTCTAAACTTTTGTTAGGATTTTTATTATTATTTTCATGAATTTTTGTATTTTGTGATTCTTTATTTTTAGACATTAATCGCGTTGTTACATTAACTTTATGTTCTTGGTTTTGTATTGAGATACGAGAAAGTGCATCTGCTACAACATTATGTTTTCCCTTAATATACTCTACTGTAAAATTATATTCTTCTATATCTAGTCTCATTCTAGTTAATTTTGAAGATGGGTTTTTTAAAGAAAACAGATAAATTAGAGGTTTATGATCAGATCTAATAGTAAATTTTGTTCCGTAAATATATGGTCTATAGTGTAAAATTGCGAAGTGTATTGCAGCTAATTCTTTTTCGATCGTTGATTTATTCATTTCACCTTTTGTGAAACTACGTGAAGAATATGAAATTGGTAAATCGTTGCCATCGATCTCCTGACTTAGGGTGGATCCTATTCCCAAGTTAGAAGCGTCAACAGTAATGATGAAAGGTTTTGAAAAGTTTGGATAATTTAAGATTGGAGGATTAATTAAACAATTTTTTAAAATTTCGAATGATTTTTGACACTCTTGTGTCCAAGAAAAATTTACTCTTAGTCTTGTCATATTATTTAATGGTTTGGCTATAGATGCAAAGTTGGGTATAAATTTTCTATAGTAGTTCATAAAAGCAACAAATCGTTTTGTAGCGTCTTTATCTCTTGGTACTGGATAGTTTCTGATCGTATCTATTTTGCTACTATATGGGTAGATACCTCGATTGGTACATTTATGTCCTAGGTATGTAACTTCATTTTTAAAGAATGAACATTTTTCAGGATTAAGTTTAAGATTGAATTTTTTACAAACTTCGAAAATAGATTTAAGATTTTTAAGGTGATGTTCGACTGAACAGCCAATACATATGATATCGTCAATATATAGAAAACATTGTAACGGTGTAAGACCAGAGAACGCTAACGCCATCATTCTAGAAAATGAATTGGGTGAGACATTTAGACCAAATGGAAGAACTTTCCATCTAAAAGAACCTTTGTCTGTGCTAAAAGATGTTATATCTCGTGAGTTTTAATTAAGTGGAACTTGATGAAATCCTGAGTAAAGGTCGAGTACAGTAAAATATTTTGATCTGCCTAAATTGTCTAATATGTCTTCTATTCTTGGCAGTGGATATTTATCTGCAATTAATTTTTTATTTACTAGACGGTAATCTATGCATAATCTCCATTTTTTATCTGAACCTTTCTTAGGCACTAAAATAATAGGGCTGTTAAAATTAGATTGGCTTGGTTCAACAAGATCATTTTTTAATAAATTATTTACTTGGTCGTCGATTTCCTGTTTTTGGGAGTATGGAAGTCTATAATTCTTCACATATACTGGAGTATTATTATCTATCCTTAAATTTTGTGTATAGAAGTTATTTGTTGTCATTTTATCATCTTTCATATGGAAAATATTACTATATTGTTCGCATAAATTTAATAATTTTTCTTGATATTGCGGTTTGGTATTTTTAGATATTATTTGAAGCAATTTGTTTGTTCTATTCTGATTTTTATTTGTGTCAATTCTTAGGATGTTAAAATTTGAAAGAGGTTCTGATTTAAGTGAAGTATTTTTAGGAATTATTCGAATTTTATCTGATAAGTTTAAAACTTTAATTAAAGGAGTTTTTCATGAAACTATCGTACGTGGAATGAAAATATCAGGTGCGATTTCTTGGTCAAGTACCACACAAGGAGAATCATTTGGAAGAATGAAAGTACGAATGACTTCACATCTAGAAGGTAAAACAATTGAATTTTCACTAGGGTTTTCTAAAATTGGAATTGAAAAAGAATAAGAATTATTGTTGAGTGTTAATTGCATAGAATCATAATTTATTTGACACTGATAAAATTTAAGAAAGTCTTTGCCTAAAATATCATCCGAAGGGATATTAAATTCGTCTGGAACTACGTGTAGTAAACAAGATAAAATTGTATGTTTAAAATGAAAATTGACGTTGATTGTACCTAAACTTTTTATAGAATTTTGCGTTATTCCCAAAATGCTTATAATATTATTTGAATTTAATTTATTTTCTAAGTTAAAATTTGAATTGATTGATGAAATTTTTATTAACGAAATATCTGCTTGAGTATCGACTAGAAATGTTGAGCCTTGGAAATTTAATTTAGAATTTAAGATAATAAAATCAGAAAAATTTGGATTGATGTTAAAAACATTTTTTGTAATTAGTTTAGATTTTGTATTTAAATTTGGATAATAATTGAGAAAATTTTTATTTTCGTTTGAATAATTCGTATTTCTGTTTGCATTTGGTCTTAAATTAGAGTTATAAAAAAATTTCGTTGTATTCGAGTTTGAATGTGAGTTAAATTGTGAACTAGGATTAATGTAATGTGTATTAAAGTTAGCGTTATTATTTAATTTTGCTGTAAACGCATTTGATCTTGTTCCCCCTGGCCGTTTTGGGGGGCCTGATCGTTTCCCGCGTATCGTACATAATTATTTTGGTTGAAATTTCTATTTATATTTCCTCTATTACCGCGATTATTATTAAAGTTCCCACGATTATTATTAAAATTATCTCGATTATTATTAAAATTACTTCGATTATTGTTCAAATTATTACGATTATTGTTTTGAAAATTATTATTTACAAATCGTTGATTTTGGTGTCTAAAATTTCCCCTGTTATAATTTCCACGAAAATTATTATTAGGACGATTTCTATAAAAATTGCTAGACGAATTATTATTGTTTTTTGTTCTAAACGACAGAACCTGTTTTTCTTGCGATTGTAAATCTATTTCTATTAAAAATTTTGAGACTACTTCTCTAGGATCTTCAAATTTGGTCGATGATAAAACAGCTTTGGTCAGATCAGATCTTGCATTATTTCTGCACATTTCAACTGTTTTTTCAATACAAATTTCTTTAGCTTTTTGTGTTGGTATACCTTCTAACACAAGTGAACGACGAAAAGCTTCAGCCAATTCGTTAGCCTTTTCTGAAAAATTTTGTAAAGTGTTCCTATCCGTTCTCAAAGCTTTTATTTTTCCCTCTATAATTTTAGAACTTTCTGGTCTTATTGAATTATTAAGATCTTGTTTAAAAAGTTCTACTGTATTAGACGTATCAGCTATAGATTCGCGAGCTGTACCATCAAGCTTTGATAAAATAAAAGTAGCTAATAAATTTTTTAAGTCTTGTGTTTCTGCTAGTGTGTCTAATAAATTTATTGAATCGATGAAAGATTTAAGTGATAAAACCACTATAATTTCTATTTATCTGTGAACTAGCTGTACGCAAAAATTCAACATTAGAAAGAGCCATTTTGTCAAGAGTATCGTCAAAGTTTTCTTCAGAACTATTTGATTTTACTGAACTTTGTTCTGTATCGCTTTGAATTATTTTGATCTGTATTAGAATATCTTTTGGAATTAGATCTATACACTTTAATTTTTTGAAGCTCTCTTGTAACTTATCGTAACAATAATGACAATCTTTAGCTAATGTTAGATGATGTTCTTCGAATGTAATACAAGCTTGAAGAACTGTATGTACGTAGATGTTATATGTTTCTTCAATATTTAATTTAATTGCTTGTAATGTATCTAAATTTTTTGGTTTAAGATCTTTCAGAATGCGTTTGTAAGCTTTACAAAAATTATCTTTAGCTGTTTTAATTTCGAGACGAGCTTCTTCCATAAAAAAAATTTTCGAAATTAAAATAATTGCGGAGTGGTTACCTTGTATTGAAATTAAAATAATTGAGGAATGGTTACCTTATACTGTAGTCCCCTTATAATAATTGAGGAATGGTTACCTTATGTTGTTGTCCCTTTAAAATAATTGAGGAGTGGTTACCTTATATTGTAGTCCCCTTAAAATAATTGAGGAATGGTTACCTTGTAATGAAGTTTACTAAAAATTTGAGGAGTGGTTACTTTGTATTAAATTTTCTTAAAAAAATTGAGGAGTGGTTACCTTATATTGTGGTTCACTAAGAAAAAAAAAATTGAGGAGTGGTTACCTTATGTTGAAGTTCCCTAAAAAAATGTTGAAGAGTGGTTACCTTATGTTACAAAATGAGATCTGAATTATTGGAAATCAAGAAGTTATTCATACGTCAGAGAAAGCAGAGATGTCAAATAATAAGCAAAATTATGTTAAGCAAAATTATGTTAAACCATTTTTGATGCATGATAAAATTTTGTACTAACATGTGATAAGAAATATTCTTATAGATATATTTAAAAAAAAATTTTACGAAGAAAAAAAAAAAATAAGATTAGAACAAATCGGTTCAAAGTAAATGATGTAATTTTTATTTGTAAACTATTCATATTTAAAAAATCATAATTGCAATTTTTCTTCTTTCCTTTTTTTTTTTGAGAAAAAGTTTATCTTATACTTATATTTTATATTTATATGAAATTAAGTGTAAAATTTTAAATTAGTATAATTTAATTTTATAAAAAAAAAATATTTGAAACAGTGTATATCCAATTATTAAAATTAAAATTTGATTTGAACATTAGAATTGATAAATTTTAAAATTATTTACTTCAATTTGGAAAAAAAAATAGAAATTTTTTATGTAACAATTTGGATTTACAATGCTTCATTTTATTTTTATTTTATATAAATTTAAAATGTAATTAAAAAATTATAAAAATTTATTTTATATAAAAAATGATCAAATTAAATTTATTGAAGTACTTGTTGTTGCTTATGTTGTTGTTGCTTATGTTGTTGTTGCTGCTATTGTTGCTGTTGTTGCTGCTTGTATATGTACTGCTGTTGCTGTTGCTACTGTTACTGTTGCTGTTGTTGTTAATAATATTGTTGTTGATTTTTATGTTATGTTATAAAATTAATTTTTTTTTTTTTTGATTTTATTTTTATTTTTATTTTTTTTTTTTGTATTTAAATTATTTTAAATTTATTTTAATTTTAATTTAAATTTTCTCTTCTTTTTTTTTTTTTTTTTTTTTTAGGAGTTCGAAAAGAATTTCCAATAATTCTATTCGCTTTTTGAATAAAAATTATTTTCAAACAAATTGTATTATTGTTTTTATATTGTTTTTTTTTTTTTTGAATTGACAGATGCAAGATAAAAAAATTTGCATGTATGTGTAAAGAATTTATTAATGTTTTTTTTTTCATTGTCTAGATAAATTTTATTTTTTCTTTTTTTTTTTTTTGTCCGCCATTGGCAAAATTTTTGTATTTTAATTTTTTATAGAATTTCTTTTTTTATTTTTTTTTTTGAAACAATTGTAATTTTTTTTTTTTTTTTTCCTTTTATTTTTTCTTTTTCGTTAAGTTTTGAAAGTTATTTAAAGGTTATTTAAATTTATTTTAATTTTGCTAAATTTATTTAATTTTGAAAATTTTTTATTTTCTTAAGAAAAATTTTCCTTTAATTTTTTATGCTGCACTTTTTAAATTTTTAGGTTTTCCCTCTGTTTTCTTTTCTTAAGGTAAGTAAAAAGTTTTTTTTTTTTTTTTTTTCAGATTTTAGGGTAAGTCGTTTTTTTAAAAAAAAAAATTGTATAATATTAATATAAAAAACTTTTGTTTGAAATTTTATGGTTTTTAATTTTTTTCCACTTTTCACTATTTTCAGCCATTTAATTTTTCTGAACGAAAAAAAATTCGATTTTAGTTAAATTATTTTTTTTTTTGATTTTCTTTTTTTCAATAATAATTTTCTTAATTTGATTTTAAAAAATTTATTTTTTCTTCTCTTTTTTTTTTTTTGATGAATTTAATTTAGTTTAATTTTTGTTTTCCAAAAAAATATTTTTTAACTTATAAAAATGGATTTTAATTCCCACCATTTTTTTTTTTTTCTTTTTTTTTAACCAAAGAAATTTTACTTTTTTTTTTTTTTTTTTTTTTTTTTGGATTTTTCTGTTTCAAATATCTTTTTATTTAATTTTTTTTTCACTTAAATTTTAATAAAAAAAATAATTTTATCCTTTTTTATTTTTTAAAGAATTTTAAATGTAACTTTAAGTTAATTTATTTTGCTAATTTATTTTTCCCGAAAAATAATTTTTGTTTTTTTTTGAACTTATATTCGTCACGGTCGCCATGTGATACCTTTTGGTATTCTTTTATGTACAGAAATAATACAATAGTATGTGTAATTCATATTCACGTCTTTATTGCATGACTTTATCTTTACAACTCTGATTACTTAAAACTAATGTCTTTCTTTTATAATAATGAGGAGAGAGAGAGAGTAACTCCAAAGCATATTGAAGATAACACTCATCACTCATACCACATATGATGAATATTATATGAGTGAAGAGTTCACACTCAAAGAGGGCACTACACGTCTTGGTTTTATCAAAAATTTTGTCAAGTTTTTTAACTGGTTGTTGTCCGATACCAATACTATTGTCAAGTGTGTATAATTGTTTTCTTATATTGTCAGATACATTTGGAATATAAGATTGTCTTCTAAAAGTTGTTATTTTTTCAGTCGTATTAGTTATATTGTCATGACTTATTGGTTTTTTAAATTTAATTCCATTAATTATTGTTTTAATTATAATTTCAGGATAACAATTCATATGCAGTATATTTCTAATTTTGTTGTAGTTTGTATTATGGAAAATTGGATCACTTAAGTTAATTATTCTATTACCTAATGCTTTAGCAATGTTAATTTTCATACTATGTAGGTGCGCCGAATGATAATTCAAAATTCTACCTGAAGCCATTTCTTTCATATACCAATCTGTTTTCAGTCCTGTATTTGTTCTTATTATTTTCATGTCTAGAAAATTGATTGATTATTTTGTTCTTTTTCGATGGTTAATTGCAATCTTGGATGTTGAGCGTTAAATATATTTAAGATATCATTTTGCATATTCTCGGGTATAGCTGTAATTATATCATCGACATATTTCTTTAAAAAGGTTGGACGTGTTGGTAATTTTGGAATATTATGTTGTAAGAAGTCATCTAATACAAATTCGGCTAATATACCCGATAGACTGCATCCCATAGCAAGGCCATGGATTTGTTTGTAATGTTGATGCCCATACATGATGGTGTTATTTTTGGTTATACATAATTTTAATGCTGCCATAAAAGTTTAAGTTAAGTTTAAAGAATTTATTAAAGATATTCCATTAAATGACAATGATATACTAATATCTTTAGATGTGGTTTCATTGTATACTAATGTATCTATGAAGTATATGTACATACACATTCGTTCAATGAAAAATAAATAATTTCCTAAACATAATTTTTGTCGCAAGGGTATTCGTATAAGTGTAAACCTTACGGTTTTAAATTCCCAAACGTGTTATAACAAGTAGTAAGTGATGCACGGACATATGAACTCAAATAAAATTATTCAAATTTAATTCTATATTATTTATACAAAATAAACCTACCTAATGTATGAAAATTATAACGGACAACGGAAACCAGAAATTGATCTTCTTTGGAAAAAACAACGTTCGGTCAGCGTAATAACAGTACATATTAAGAAACACATAACTGCTCTATATCTTTCAACATCTATAGTTTTATGTATTTAGTTAAAGTTGTATGTAGTAACATCTACATATTTATCATCATGTGTGTGCAATTCAAAGATATTTACAAACTTATTGTTATAGAAACGAAAAACAAAATTTCATCAGAGAACGGAACTATTATCACGATCTGAAGAAAATTCAAATAGTTATAATGTTTCTTCACTGAAATTCTTGTTTCGAGGAGAAGAATTCCTATATTCAAAGCACAGTTAAGAGAGATTTAAAATAGAGTAATCAGATAGTACCTACATAGAATGTTGATAGTGTCTACGTTGGTAGTAATATGGAGGAATATTGGATAGAAAATCGAGAAAAGCTTGAACTGCGGAATAAAAATATTATAAGAGCAAATAAAAACGATACATACTATCAAAATTAAATTTCTTTTTATTACGTAAACGTATGTTTATTTTTTAATCTTTATATCTATATTAAATTTTTTTTTTATATATTAGTTAAATGACTGTAGTTAAGTTGTAAAATGATCTATCGTTTTAATGGTCAATAAAAAGTTTCAACAAATAATAATTTCAATGAGTGATTATTGTAAATAATCTATGTGTCATTTATTTATTTTGCAATTAATTATAATTTTGATACAAAACCAGGAAACGTAAAAGGTACATAACAATGAATATTTTTTGAAGTTAATACTTCTTTCGGCGCGTTGTATGATATAATTGAGTTATTCTGTACGGGGTAAAAATTAATTTTCGTAGACTCATTCGACATTCGAGTTCGAAAAACGCGACATGGTTTTTTGAAGTTTCAATTCTAAAAAAAATTAGTGGTTCACTCAATAATCATTTGTCAGTTATAACAACAAAATAATTTGGCGCGAAAAATTTAAATTCAAATTATTTTTTAAAAATCTTTCGTTTACAAATTAAAGATTATCTGACCAAACATTTTGGGTAGGGAGCCACGGTTAGGGTCTTCCCGGCTCAAAATATACAAAAAAAAAATTCAAAATAGGTAGCTCTAGTGAAATAAAAATTATCTGACCAAAAATTTTGGGTAGGAAGGGTCTTCCCGGCTCAAAATATACAAAAAAAAAACTTTTCAAAATAGGTAGCGCCGGTGAAATAAAGATTACCTGACCAAAAACTTTGGGTAGGGAGCTGCGGCTCAAAATATGCAAAACATAAAATTTTTCAAAATAGGTAGCGCCAGTGCAATAAAGATTACCTGCCCACTAATTTTCGGTAGGCAACTACGGTTAGTGTACGGTACTGGCTCAAATATACAAAAAAACACACGAAGCAGTCATAGAACTGCCGACATAAGATAATACTCGAAAGATTTAAACTTTAAATCTTTTAAGTATTAACTTCTGTCGGCAGCCCTATGACTGCTTCGTGTGTTTTTTTAAACATAATAATAGTCAAATTTGTCCTAATAAATCTGTGTTCAAAAGCCAGAACGTCTTATACCTTGTTCGCATTATAATTTAAATTCCCTTTGTATTCTGGAAAACAAATTACCGTTCGCATTACAAAATTTGATGAGAACTGGAATTTGATGAGGTAAAAAAAAAATTGAGAAAGAGAAAAAGTTTTTGTTGTTGAAAATCTTGACTTTTTATCTCGCTTTTTATCAATTTTTTTTGTTTTTTTTTTCATTTTGACTCAAATTTGACAAGAAAATTGTTGCCAACTATAACAAAATTTCAAAAAATGAGTGAAAATAACTATAAATGTAGAATTCTAACCCTGACAAACTAGAATATGAAAGTGGAATATACATATTCCGGAATATTTTTTTATATGAAAAATCCAGTTCATATTCCTGAAATATTCCGGATAACAGCATATTCCACTAATATTCTCCTAATGCGAACACCATATTATCTGCAAAATCTTTGTTTTGAGTTACAGCGGAATAAAACTTTTTTTTAAATTACAAAAAATGTATTTGTTAAAAAATTGTAATTTGTTTAGAAAAGTTTTGAGAACAAATTTGGTTTCAGTCTTTTGTTTATAAATTATCAAATTATTAGTTTAAACTTCTGTTATTTGAATAAGATGCAAATAAGACGTTTTTCATAGTAAACTTAATATTATGTTCCAAAAGCACAATAAAAATAATTTTAGTTAGGACGTTTGTCCAATGTCTTTAGTTAGGACGTTTGTCCAACTTCTTAACGGATTGTCATAGAAGAAAAAGGATGAAAATAAACTACATAAATAAAGAAGCAACTTTATAATATTATCTCAATTTTGTCTTATCATCATTTAAGACGTTTCGGCTTTTGAACACAGAAATAATTATGAAATGCATAATTGTGTATTCTATAAACCAGAGAGTTGAACCGATATTTATTTCGTTCCGGTTTCAGTTTCGTTCCTTTTTTTTTTTGCGTTTCGGTTACGTTTCGGTTTTTCTTCTTTTTTTTTCGTTCCGGTTACTGTTTCGGTTACGGTTTTTAATCTTTTCTGAAAACTTAAATAAAATGCACATAAATACAGAAGTAGTAATAAGATATACAACTACATATTTTTATTCTTTATAATTAAACTTTACAAAAATTAAATACATATTAAAAAAATGAAATACATGTTAATAAACATTATGTATTATGTGAAGTTAGGAAAATATTTAGTATAATTTTTAAAAAATTATTACGTCAGCAGAACAATGTAAAGCATTTAAAAGTTACTAAGCTTACACATAAGAATATTTTCTAAATTTTTTTCTTTCAAATTAGTTCTTTTTTCTGCCAAAATTATTTTGAGAATCGAAAAATTCCGCTCAACACTCACTTGAGTAGCAGGTACTGCCAGAACCACTTCTGCTATCTCGAAAAGTTGTGGAAATAATTTTTTATTTTTCAGCCAAAAATATAAAATATTTGTGTTTGCTTTTTTTCTTTCCGGATCAAAATTATTAAATTTGAAATCCGATTTGTGTTTGCTTTTTTTCTTTCCGGATCAAAATTATTAATATCGGATTTCAAATTTAATAATTTATTTGACAGATGTTTTTTTGGTGGATATTTTTTCTGTTTTTCTTTTTCTAAAATAAACATTTCGACCAAGGACGTTTTATTTATTGCATTTAAAAGTGAAATTTCGATATTTGAAATACTATCATTTTGTTTTAAAGATAATTTTAATTCCAACCATAAAGAATAAAAGTCGCCAATTACTAATTGTTCGCTCTGTAATTTAATTGTGAATAGCTTGACGGGTTTTAGAACTTTTACAAACTCGTTTGGGAAATTCCAAGTATGACAGGATATTTTTAGAAAAGGATAATTACCTTCCATTTCAGTACAAAAATTCTTATATTCCAAGAAACGCTCCACCATATCGAATAATGAATTCCATCTAGTGGGACAATCAATTTTTGTTTTTTTTAATTTCATTGCTTTTATTAAAACTAAGATATTTGTTGTTCTTAATTTTTACAGATAAATCTTATTTCGGCTAATTTTTTGGCTAAAAACTTTTCTTTTAAAATATCATAAACAGCAAGCTGAAGTGAGTGTGCCGCACATCTAACTGGAGTTAACAGCTTATCATCATAGCTAAATTTGAGGTATTCGTCAACATCGTAGCTGTTGTTGTTGATATCATGTGTTGCAATCATTTTTTCTTCATACAAGACAATATTTTCGTCTTCATCATCATGAGTATCCAACATTTCGTCGATAAGCTCATCGTCAGATTGAAAATTCTCCAAATCCAATTCTTCGCCATTATCTGTTGTAATTGTGAAAATTTGATTTAAATTAATGTCAAATTCTTCTAAGTTTCTTAAAACCTCTTGCTTAATGTAGTCAGCAGTATGTCTTTCTTTCATTTCCCTCATTGCTAATGTACGAACTGTAATTTTTCCATTTAAAATATATTGCACATTACACCTAAAATTGATCTATCACATCTTGCTACATCCAATTTAAGACTAATCAATTTCTTTTTTTGATTTTTAATATTATATTATCTGCTAATTTGTCTATATGATTTTTAATATTCCACTTGTTTATTTTAGTTTGCGAGTTCAATCCAACGATTATTGGATTGATAATTTTTTTAAAACCTGAGTATTCTAGGAAAGCAAAAGGACAACCATTTTTCGTCACAAGCTCAACACATGCATCAATTAAGCACGCTTCAGAGATTATGATATTGATTTTTTTATTACAAAATATTTCAGTTAATGTTTTTTGTGTAGTGGTGCTCCGTTGAGTTTTAGGGAGTACTGACGTTTTTTCTGTTTTTAGAGATTTATATACATCAGAGTGAACTCGCTCAACATGCCGTTCAAAGTTTCCCGCATGGTTGCCTCTAATTTTGGTTCCGCAACCATCAATTATACAGATTCCAAAATTATTTAAAACATCTATTTTAAAATATTTTCTGACAGGATTCGCGATTTTTCTTCCCATTTTAAATTTTAAAGGATTATAAAAAATAAAATATATTCGAATTTTTTCTTGAATGCAAGTATTTTATAAACCATTTCTAATTCGTATACCTTTAATTTTTTTGTTGGGGTTCTGGATGGCTTAATTTTTTTGTTGATTGTTTTTAAATATTTTTGACAATTTTTTTTTTTTTTATAAATCAAACAAAAACATTGACGGTTGGTTCAACGTATGATTTATCAGTGTTTTCGTTATTTGTCTTATTTAAAAAGGTCACCATATATATATATTATAAGCTAAATAGCACTAATTTCTTAGTGCAGCGACATCTTTATAAATATTAATTAAAATGTAATGAAAGGAATTTTTTTGCAAAAAAAACCAAAAGAACGAAAAATAAACCGGAAATTATTTCGTTCCGGTTTCGGTTACGGTTTTTCTTTTTTACCAAATTTCGGTTCGGTTACAGTTACGGTTTGGTATAAAATTCCGGTTTTTCCCGGTTTTCGGTTTTCGGTACAACAGGATTAACAAATGCTTGTTTAAATACATATATACATATAACTGTCTTGTCATAGTAAGTGGTAAAACATTTTTGAAAATTAGTTGGGACTTTGGTGATTTTTATACGGTGTCTACATTTTTTATGAATGATCACAAGATTGTGTTAATTCTATTGTAAAAATAAGAAAAAGCTGTGAATATTGCAGAACGCTGCCCACAATATTGAAAAATAGTTCATTCAACCCGCTATTAAAAAACTGATTTCTGAATAGCATAGTTTTTTTTTTACAATTAAATTTTTAAAATGAAATAGGATCTCGATACTTAAATTTATGTATCTGTCAAAGTTCCAATATTTTTTACATCCATTTTATAGCAATATTCAATTGCATTAATTCATATATGAAATTTTACAGTTTTCAACTAAGTTCTCAAATAAGTTTTTAGCTACATTTTAATTTTATAATAAGTATTATAAAATTATAAAAAACTATTTATTAATTAAAAGTTTTTTCCATTTATATAATTTAAAATAAAAAATCAAAGAGCGCCTAATTTGCAAATTTTTTTGAACCAAAATATAACCTTTGCCACCAAATTTGCTACAATTTTACTTAGCTCTGTGTTTTGCTTCAAAAATAGAATGTGCATATAGAATATGTATATAGAATATGTATATAGAAAATTAAAAAAAAAAGTTAAATTAGTGGCTGATAAAAACATTTTGGTTTGTTTAAATATCTCAAAAAAACTAATTATTATGAAAAAAATTTAAAATATTTGAACAAAAATCTTGTCATTGGGAATCGAACCAGGCACCTTCAGACTTACAGTCTCATGTTCTAGCCACTAAGCCATCTGATCCATATGATTTTGGGTTTCTTAAATAAATAAAAAAATAAGTATTCTTATTCTTATTTTTCTGAGAAAAGTGTGACGATGACTTTTCGAACTCGATTCGAAAATAGATTTTTACCCTCTACCAAAAGTTCAAAAATACAAAGCGGCTAAAGAAGTATAAACTTCAAGAAAAGATTGACGGAATAAACTTAATCCATTTTCAAAAATTAAACTTATACTTATGAACTGGTAAATTAATTTAAATCCATTAAATATTTTACAGGAATTTTTGGATAAAATCATTATTTTCTTAAGGTTGCTGATGCTATTTCTATTTTCACAATCCAAATTCTCATTTTCCCGTTTAGAAATAAAAAGCTTATCGAAATTATAAGGAATACTTTTGATTGCATGCCCAATAAATAAAAACATACAAAAAGATGGAAATGCTGAAAATAATTGTATGCAATCGCATAGGGTAAAAAAAGGAAGTAAAATAATCTAGATCATGACCTTCTACAATTTCAATTAATGCAACTGCCAAATCTTCAACTGTAAAAATGAATATTATAAATTTTAGAAGAACTAACACAAATATTTCATTGTCAAATGAAACTTGGAAATTAACTAAGATTTTAGAATTTTTAAAAAATCTTTTAAATAATTTTGTGAGTTTGGTATCAATTACAACTGAATTGATTAAAATTAATAACGAATTTAAAGTCTATATTATAAATTATAGCGTTAAAATGTACAACTGCTGCACTAATTTGAGTTGGGGAGCAAATTAATTTAGGTGACGGAATTAAATAAGAGTAAGAAAATTTGATAAAAATAAATAAAAACATTGCAAGATGGACACATTTAATTAAATTGATTATAATCTTTTTATATGGAATTATTTTAAATTCATTGAGTTGAAACGTGAATTTAATGAATCCACAATATTTCGAAAAAACATAAAAAATCCAAATTATAATAAAATAAAAATTATCCAAAATATTAGCCATCAATTATATAAGTGTACCAAATTTTTAATCGATATTCATAGCGAACATAGCAGATAGAATTATTTCACAAAACTTAAATTAATTTCTAGAATAATAAATTAATTTAATTAAATTTTTCTAATTAATTAATTTTTATTTTATTCTCTAATTTCTTTATTTCACACTTATGTTATTGTATATACTTATGTTATTGTATATATTGAGCAAATTTAGGTGTAAATATTTTAAAAGTATTCGTTTATTTCATAGGTCTCCAAATGACCACTTGTTGGCCGAACCCGAACTGTGCCGCGAAAGGGTGTATTTGATTCTAATATTAAATGCGAGATCCGGACAATTCACCGTATAGCAATTCGCCGTATGAGTATTTCACCGTTTTGATTACGATGAATTGCTCATACGATGAATAGCTCATACTGTGAATTGCTCATACTGTGAATTGCTTACGGTGAATTGCTACGTTGAATTACCATACGGTGAATTGCTATACGGTGAATTGCTGTACGATGAATTGTAATACGGTGAATTGTCCGCAAAACATTAAATGTATATACAAATATAAGCAAATGTGTTTATTTGTGATGTATTAGACACATTTTAAAGATACTTGGATTCTAAAGTTTTCTTTTTTATTGTATTTTATTCTCTGTAAAAGGCTAATTGGCTAAAATACAGCGAAAAATAAAATTCCAAGTAGTCAAAGAACGAATTATTTATCCATTATACAATCTGATACTTTTTGCAAGGCCATGTCTGCTTTCAAAGTACGATTCAAATCACTTGACTTATCCGTTGTCATTAAAAAAATATATTTCTGCCATTTTTTTACAGAGGCGTTGTGTGTACATGAAATAAAAAATGGGCCTACTTTTTACTTTTTACTATTAAACTTTATAATGGAAACTAACAATGTATATGTTTACAAAAATATAAATGTCTATTACCCGTGCACTTCTAATTGTAGAACTACAAGGACGTGAGACAACTCTCCCAAGTTTTTTTCATAAAAAAATACAGAGATTTGGATGAGCCAAAAAAGGATATAGAAAATTGCAGAGAAAAGTTTAAAGAAAAATTTTATTCAAATTTGATACACATTGTTTTAGTGATTTGAATCCTGTATTAAGCTGATTATTACCTTCAATTTGTTCAGAAACAAACGTCGATGGTTTTGAATTTTTAAATAGTTCTTTAGCAGCGAGTCCACTCTTCTTTTTTGCTCTTCAGACAACTGCTGTATTTATTTTCCACTTGTGTTTTGTTATCTTTGTAATAAAAATAGTCCATTTAAAAAAAAAAAAATTTCTTTATAAATTATTTTTTGATCTAGTTCTCTTACAAAGCGTTTTATGTTACATGGTCAAATTAAATTGGGGGCGCTGTTTTATTTGATTCATTCTTTTATTTCCTTAAAAAGTTATTAACATTATTAATTTGTCTATTTGATGATTCTAAATTCTTAAAATGGCTGACACTCTCAAAGGAATTGCATTTTAATAATAGATTGTACTAAAATTTTAATTACGTTATCTTATTCCACTTTTGTAAGTTTTTTTTTAAATAATTATAATAAATACTTTTTTTTTATTTTCGTATTTTCACTGTCATTATTGCTAATGTAAAATCAAGGGTTTTATGAAATAATTTAATTATATTTAATGTTGAAAATTAATATTCGTTATTTGCTACACAATGTTAGACGTGTTAATAATAATATAAACATCCCATTCGGCTAGAATATTTTTAATATAATTTGTGTAAATGTTTGTTACAAAAAAATTATGTAAAGTATAAGTATACAAAACACAAGCTGTACTAGTTTTGTAGTATAATTGTCATGTTTAGTGGGGATGTTGATATATTGTCGTAGTTTCTTTGCGACAGTCAATTTGTAACATTAAATTTTTTCGTTATATGTTAATACAACAGAAAAATATAGGGTACCAGGTTAAAGGGAATGAATATCAGAGCTGACTAAATTTAAATATACTGGTACAGTCAACCCTCCTACAACGAGAGACATACGTTCTTAGAAAACGTCGCGTAGTGGGAAATCGCGTTGCAGGAGACTCTATAGAAAAAAAGGGGTTAGTATAAAAAAAATGCATTTAGATTAATAAAATGAAACTTTAATAAGTTAATACTCAAGATTTTATTAGAAATCCTTCAATAAAATTATAATCTAATATATAAAATTTCCATGTCACAATGTTAGTTACCGTACTCCTCCGAAACGGCTTTCCCGATTTTTACCAAATTTTATATGCGTATTCAGTAGGTCTGAGAATCGGCTACTATCTATTTTCCATACCCCAGGGACCTCCTCCGGGGGCGGACTTCAAAAGTTCGTCCGATTTCATTCAAATTTTTTACGTAAAAAGAGGAAGTGATTACACACAAATTCCGTAACAAAAAATTTGTTGACCTCCCACCCAGGAACCTCCTACCCAGAGACTTCCCATTGGGGCGGATTTTAAAAGTTCGTCCGATTTCATTCAAATTTGGTATGTAAAAAGAAGAACTGATTACAAACAAATTCTGTAACAAAAATTTGCTGACCTCCTACCCAAAGACCGCCCCTGGGGGCGGTTTTCAAAAGTTCGTCCGATTTCATTCAAATTTGGTATGTAAAAAGAGGAGCTGATTACAAACAAATTTCGTTACAAAAAATTTGTTGACCTCCTACCCAGGGACCTCCTACCCAAAGACTACCTCCAGGGGCGGACTGCAAAAGTTCGTCCGATTTCATTCAAATTTGGTATTTAAAGAGGAGCTGATTACACACAAATTTCGTAACAAAAAATTTGTTGACTCCTACCATAGGGACCTCCCCTTTGGGCGGACTTCAAAAGTTTCTTTCGATTTGATTCAAATTTGGTACGTAAGAAGAGAAACTGCTTACACACAAATTTAGCAACAAAAAATTTGTTGACCTCCTACCCTGAGACTTCCCCGGGAGTGGAGCTCAAAATTTCGTCCGATTTCATTCAAATTTAGTAAAAAGAAGAACTGATTACACACAATTTCGTAACAAAAAATTTGTTGACCTCCTACCCAGGGAGGGACTTTAAAAGTTCATCCGATTTCATTCAAATTTGGCATGTAAAAAGAGGAAATAATTACACACAAATTTCGTAACAAAAAAATTTATTGACCTCCTACCCTAGGGGAGGATTTCAAAAGTTTGTCCGATTTCATTTAAATTTAAATACATAAAAATGATTAAACACACGAATTTCGTAACAAAAAATTTGGCCCCCTCTTCGAATATATAGAAATCAATTTCTTTATTACTGATAACTACAAAATATTAAAAACTAAACCACTCAACCGATCGTTTCGAAATTTACACCGTCTCTTTGTCTCGAGATCGTTATATGCTATTTTAAATTTGAATGGCACCCTACTAAGAAATCCCTCTGCAAAAGTTCTTCCGATTTCATTCAAATTTGATTCATAAAAAGAGGAAATGGATAAAAACACAAATTTGGTTTGGTTTGGAAACCTGTTTAAGGGAAGGATATCATTCGATTTCATACAATTTAAGTGTTGAATAAGTAGAAATGATAAATATTAATTCTTAGATATTTTCCCAAATTTATAAAATAACTAGCTCTTATAATTGTTTATCAATCTGACAGCAAAAATTTCACTTAAAACGTGTGTTTCACAACAATGTGTGTGCGGGTACAGCTAGTAAATTAATAAAATTTAACAAAATAATTCACGGTTTTAAAAATTAAAAAATAAAAAGGAATATTTATGTATATTATTCTTCATAACTGTTAAGCGGGTTATGTCGCAAACGATTTTCTGGTTTAAAACATTCCGAGAAAAGTGATTTTTTTTAAAACGAAAATTTTTTTTATCGCGTTGTAGGAAAAAAAAATAGCGGTGTGAGAAAAATTGCCGCCATTTATGAATCGCGTTGTAGCGAAAACGTGTTGTAGAAGTGTCGCGTTGTAGGGAGATTTACTGTACTGCAAAAATACTGCAGTATTTTGCCACAATATACTGGCACTTCAAAAAAATTTAAGTACCACTATACTGGTACTGCAAAAATACTGCAGTATTTTCTCACAATATACTGGTACTTCAAAAAAATTTAAGTACCAGTATAGTGGTACTGCAAAAATACTATAGTATTTTCTTAAAATATACTGATACTTCAAAAAAATTTAAGTACTATACTATACAGGTACTGAAATTTTTTTGCAATACCAGTACAATCTAGAAAAATATTGCAATATTTAAGTACCAGTATACTTAGGGTTGTCACATGGTCTCTTTTAAAGAGTACATGTACTCTATTTTGTACTCTCCCTTTTTATATAAATGTGTGAAAAGTACTCTTTTTCATATAAGAATTACAAATTGAATTAAAAAATTTCGTAATCATATACATATTCATAGACTAGGCTTTTATTTTTTTTTTAATAACTTCGCAACACTTCAGGTTACAATCAATAAATTTCATGTGTTTGAATAAAAAAAATTTTGAATAAAAAAATGAATATAAAATTATAAATTTAATGAACGCTTTGGATCATACTTCACAATTGAACAGTAAGTACCTATATTCAAGATTCTGTACAAACCACGAGCCAGATTCTACCATTACCTACGTGATTTTTAAAAATGTGATTCGTTTGAGCCACATTCTGTAACCAAATCTAATTGGATGTGTTTTACTTGTTTTTTTTAAACAAAAGTTAGATGGAGAGAATTTGACTCCTATCCCAGTTTCATATTTCTTATAAAATTTTAAAAATCGCCGGTCTTAAAATTTACAAATTTTACTCTTGAAGTGGAAATAAGTCCTAAAAAGTCCGATGAACCGCCATACTTACTTCCTTTTTTTGTTTAATATTATTATTTTACGACAGACAATTTTCGAAAAAAAAATGTAGTTGTGTCCATCTTTTCTTAAGAAAAAAGTTTAGTATATCCCATATGAAACTGACCTACAATATTCATGGTGTGCAAATTTCGAGTTAACATGAAAAAAATATAACATTGCTGGGAGTAGGCTTGTTTGAAAGCTCCGTGTGAGCCCTTTCCAAAAAGGTATATCTCAAAATGTTTGTATTATGGACATCCGAGAAATCGAGGAAAACGACATTTGTAGGGTTTGGGACCCAATTGCTTGATAGAAATTAAGCTTTTATCACTGTTTTTTTTTAATTCTATATATTTTTCAGTTATGCCCCCCTCCGTCAGTCTTCTAAAAGTTTTAAAATTTTAATTTTTGGAAGTTCAGAGCTCACCACGTGAAGGTGGAGGTGGGTTTTCGAACTCCATGATGTACAAATTGAAGGGATAAAATAGCTGTTAGGATAATGACAGGATGGAATGGAATGGGATGGTGGGTATCAGCGGCGGCTCGTACATAGGTGCTGCGACACTGCAGCACCCTCAAGAAATTTCATAAAATTGAACTCATAAAAAAAAATTTTGTTAGCTCTGAATTTTTGTTAGTTTAAAATTATTTTTAAATGAAATTGCTATGCTATGCAATTGTCTCTAAAATTTTAATAAACAACAGTAGCCTACTTTCAGGCTTTTGAAATTTTGAGAAAATACTTTTGAAAAATAGGTGCAGAAATCAATTTAACAGAATTTTTGGAACTGCGAACTCAGTGCAGGGATTTTTATTTTCATGAATAATTTAATACATTTTTATTGCTGTTAAGTTTTTTTTCTATGACTAAAGAAAAATTTAAAAGCAAATATGGGAAATTTTTTTTTTTGTTATAGGATTTTTGAATGTATAGAAAAATGCACTGCTTCAGAAGCAGCACAATTTTCATATATATAGTATGTTTTTTGTTCGTTTTGAATTTTCAAAACTGATTTTCATATAAGTAATGTGTATCATAAAACTTTTATAATTAAAAAAAAAGAGGTTTTTATGTTTTGCAGCACCCTTTTTCAAAACTTCCACGAGCCGTCATTGGTGGGTATAGGTTATAGGATAAAAAAATAAAGATAGACGCAAGAATTGGAATTACAGAATTAGGTTTTACCGGAATTGTAGTCTAGAACTGCTCTGAGCAACTTATCAGAATATCTTGGATGTTTTCTCAAAATTTGGAATCAAGCCCATGTTTTTATGAAATCAGAATTTTTCTGAAGCCTGTTCACTCCAAACTCCGAAGCTTTCTTTATTATTCTGACAAATCTGATCTATGTGTGGTGGAAACTTTACTGGAAACTCGTGCAAAAAACTTTTAAACCATTTAAATTATTTTGGAAGACATAATTAAAATTAAAAATAAGAAATATGTAGAAGCCTTAAGAAATTTAAAAAATGTAGTGAGCTCATGTTTTGGTAAAACTTTTAATCCGGAATACAAAAGATTTATTTTAAACTTGAAAACAATTTTTCTAACATTAATGCAGTCAGATAGTTTTTTGAATATAACTCCAAAAATTCACGCAATCTTTTTCCACATAGAGCAGATTTGTCAGAATAATAAAGCTTTAGAGTTTGGAGTGAACAGGCTTCAGAAACAGTTCATTCAGATTTTATAAAAACGTGGGCTCGATTCAAAATTTTGAGAAAACATCCAAGATATTCTGATAAATTGCTTAGAGCAGTTCTAGACTATAATTCCGGTAAAACCTAATTCTGTAATTCAAATTCTTGCGTCTATATTCTTTTATCCTATAACTTATACCCACCATCCCATTCCATTCCATCCTGTTCTACTCATTATCCTAACAGCTATTTTATCTCTTCAATCAATGTACATCAATCAATGTACATCATGGAGTTCGAAAACCCACCTCTACCTTCACGTGGTGAGCTCTGAACTTCCAACACACGCAGCTTTCAAACAAGCCTACTCCCAGCAATGTTATATTTTTTTCATGTTAACTCGAAATTTGCACACCGTGTATTTTATTTTGAAATTAAAATATAAAATTTTGGTTTGTAGATGTCGATACCAAGATGCATATTTTCTGAGGAACTTCAAAAAAAATTTCCAATTTTTAATAATTCAAAAAATAAATTAGAAGCTGTTTGTACGGTCTGTAATATTACAATTTCTATGGCAAATAAAGGTAAATGTGATTTGGAACAACATATATTATCCACCAAACATAAATCTCGAATTAGAGCTGGACAAGCTTCCAAATATGTGGGTAATTTTTTTACACCAAAATTTTCAGCATTTGACAAAAAAGTATCTGCCGTTGAAAGAACATTGGCGTTTCACACAGTGAAACATGCTCAAAGCTTTAATTCATCAGTTTGTACTAATAAATTGATTTCATCTATTTTCGATGATTCCCAAATTGTTAAACGAATTTCAAGTGGAAAAACAAAATCAACTTGTATAATTGTCCACGTCATTTCTCCTTTTTCTTTAGCAAATATCATGAATACATTATCTAATATTCCGTTCATATCAATGTCAACTGATGGCAGTAATCATGGTGCTGTGAAGATGTTCGCGATTATAATTCAGTCTTTAATGAAATAGATGGAGTAATAACGAAAATTATTGATTTAGATTCGTTGTCAAATGAAACAGCTGACACAATAACTGAACATTTCGTTACGTGCTTAAAAAAATACAATATTACGAACAAATGTATTGCTTTTTATTAAAGAAATTGAAAACGAACAAAATTCAGTATTAGAAGTAATGTCATTATTAAATTTATGCGAAAATATATTAAAAGATAGAATTGATGCATCATTTCTTCCATTAAAAGTAAAGTTTCTTTTAAATGAAAACGAAAAAAACGGATTCGAATCTGAAGTTAAGACTTTCTAATCAAACTGCATTAATTGCTATAAAAATTCTCTTGATTATTTACAGTTGTGGACTCGGCAATTCGATGATTTTAAGTGTTTTGAATGGAAGACGCTACAAAATGTTCCAAACTGGATTGATGTAGAAAAAACAATTTTATATTTAGCTTCGAAAGATGTAATTATAGATGACGTAAAATGTTTCGATCAATTTTCAAACCTAAAAATCTTTTTTGAAAACAAAAGGCAAATTCCAGAGTTCAAAAAATCTTTGTCGTGTATTAAGTGGGCAAATTACTTTCAAATAAATCACAAAGCTGGTTTGACCTCTGAATTGTTAAAAATATGTAAATTTTTTTTGGCCATTCCTGCCCAAAATGCAAATGTTGAAAGAATATTTTCTTTCTTTAACTCGCAATGGAGTAAAGAAAGAAATAAACTTAAAATGTCCACACTAAGAGGGATTTTGACAGTAGTGTATAACTATAAAGATATTTCGTGTCGAGAGTTTTATAACGAAATAAAAAATAATGATAAATTGTTAAATTGTTAAAATTAGTGGTGATAATAAATACAAGAGAAATGTAGACTCGGAAGAAGAATAAAATATTTATATCTTTTTTCTTATTATATAATGTTTTTTGCAATATTTATACCAAAAAGAATTTGTAAAATTAATATCAAAATATTAACATGAAAAAAAAATGTATCTACAAACTTTTTGTAATTATTTTGTTAATTTTATGAATTGACTATTAAGAAAATATGTGAATGTGATTATAGTAGAGATATGTAATGTCTCTATGCAAACCAAGGGGCTGTTCACAAATTACGTAACGGCCTAAGGGGGTGGGGGTTTGAAATTTTGTTACGGTTTGTTACGGCGGGGGGGGGGGGAGGGGGGGGTGGGTGTTTATAAAAATGTTGTGTAACAAAATTTCCTCCTTTTTATAAAAAACATTGCACTAAATATAATATTAATGCACGCAAAAAAAAACTTAAGTTATAATGAATTTTGTTTTGTTTATTCGAATAAAAAAATTGTTCAAAAAGTAATTTAAATAGTGTTTAACTTTTGTTACGTTATTCTTCTGGTGGGGGGGGGGGGGGGGAGGGGGGGTTAAAAAACGGCAAAAAAAGCGTTACGTAATATGTGAACAGTCCCCAAGGAAAAATTTTTTTTTCTAGAAAGTACTCTTTTTTCAGAGTCTTGATGTGACAACCGTAAGTATACTGGTACTTAAATTTTGTTCAGTATCAGTATATTGTAGAAAATAATTGCAGTAAATTTTGTTCAGTATCAGTATATTGTAGAAAATTATTGCAGTTTTTTTGCAGTAACAGTATACTGGTACTTAAATTTTTTTGCAGTACGAGTATATTGTGAGAAAATACTGCAGTATTTTTGCAGTACCAGTATACTGGATGAATATTTATTTCATAATAAAATGTGTAATTAATTTGTAAAATCTTTTTCTATAACTCTTGCGAAGATGAGAATCTTATTTTCATTAACAAATTTAATATAACAGAAGAAATGTAGTTCACAGAAGTAAAAATATATAAAGTTTCCGACAAATTCCAATAATAATATATTTAGCTGACATTTTTATTTTTAATTTTAAATTACATATGAAATTTTTATTTAATTATTAAAAGACCAAAATTGTTACTAACAAAAAATTTTTTTGATGGACAGTTATATAATTCAAGTATTAGTATTTATAATGTTTTTTCATAAATTTGTTTTTTTTTTGTAATTAAGTTTAAAGAGTGTGAAAATTTCAGTTAATGCATCCATTGATAAGACCTTCCTAATGAGGTATTGTATATTCCCTTATAAATCTTACTGGCCGAAATGACATAAAATATTTTTGTTCGCCTGATAAGCATTGTACGAATGGTTGCTGTTGTATTTTCATTTTTTTAATATATTGTGCTCAGCACTCTGGCACTTTAATGAGTATTCTTGATATATTGTGGTAGTTGTTTTTATATCTAATTAGGTACTTCTAGTAATAGGATTAATTGAACCCAAAGAATTTTGTCCGATTTTTGAACAAAAAAATTTGTTACTTTTAAAGATAAATCCAACCAACCAACTAACAATGGATGTGTATAAAAAATAAAATATAAATTGTACATGTTGTAACTTTTTTTTTGGATTTTCAACAAAATTAATTAAACGTATAAACTAATTTTTTAATTTTGTTAATAATCAGTCAAACAGTGTAAAGGTTAATTCAACAGGTCTTGATAATCTTGGCAGGCTTGGTGCAGATGCACAACACATCCACAAGTTAGATTTGATCTATATAATAAGCACGGATTGTACAGGAATTATAGCTGGGTTAACTATCTGTTTTTCAGTACATATGTCATTAGTTATTCAATTAAATAAAATACATTTATATACATTACATTCATATAATATTAACTACATTATTTCAATTAATTTTTGAATTTTGTATCCAATTCTTCTCAAATACAAGATTAATTTGAAAAAATGTTAAAGCATTACAAATAATTGAAGCACTGCAACTTATAATGAATTTTTTGTTGACTTCAAACAAACCAAATATGGTTGAATCGCATCGTACTATTTTAAACTGACGTAACAATTTTTCGAACTAAAAATGAAAAATCTAAAATATTAATTAAAATAAACATATTCAAGATTTAATTGACAAAATTTTTTTGTTTGGAAAAAACTATAAATTAATTAATTACATCATGGAAAAAAAAGACATTGATCTTTTACTTAATTTTCATTCTCAGTCAAAAAATTTTTAGCCTCGTGAAGGGAATTTGTATCTTTTACTGAATATATTTTTGTCCTGTGCCTTAGGTTTTTAGATTGAAAGAAATGTTATTAGAAATTTTATTTAACATATAAACTAAATGTACCTCTTTATCAAAAGTCTCATTTTCATAAATCTTCCAGGCGTGCAAATTTATTGAAGATATCAAAAGTTTATATCTCGATATTGGGAAATCAACATAATATAAAATCAACAATAATTGAATGAAATTTATAAATAAAGAGAAAACAGTTTCTAATTTTAAAATCATGTGAAAAAAAAAATGAAATTGACGGAATAGATTTATTAGATTTTCAAAGACTAAACTTATAATTATGAACTGGTAAATTAATTTAAATTTATTAAATATTTTACAGGATTTTTTGGCTAAAATCATTATTTTTTTAAGGTTTCTAATGCTATTTCTATTTTCCCAATCCAAATTTTCCCGTTTAGAAATAAATAGCTTATCAAAATTATAAGAAATTATTTTAATTGCATGTCCAATAAATAAAAACATACAAAAAGATGGCAATGGGGAAAATAAGTTTATGAATTTGCTTAGAATAAAAAAAACATTTTTAAAATGTTTTAGACCATATCCTTCTATTAAAAAGTAAATATTAATTATTTCTCCACCCAAACTTTTAATTTTAATAATTAAAAGTAACAATTTTAGAAGAAATAACACAAAAATTTCATTGTCAAATGGAGCTTGGCAATTAACTAAGATTTTAGAAAATTTTAAAAAATTTTTAAATAATTTGGTGAGTTTGGTATCAATTACAACTGAATTGATTAAAATTAATAACGAAATTAAAATATGTATCACACTGTGAAGATATGCAAGTGCAGATAAAATTTGAGTTGAGGAGCAAATTACTTCAAGTGTCGGAATTAAATAACAATAAAAAAATGAGATAAAAATGTATGCAAACATTGCAAGATGGACACATTTAATTAAATTGATCATATTTTTTACATATGGAATTATTTTAAATTCTTTGAGTTGAAACGTAAATTTAATGAATCCAAAATATTTCGAAAAAACATAAAAAATCCAAATTATAATAAAATAAAAATATTCCAAAATATTAGCCATCAATTATATAAGTGTAACAAATTGTTAATCGATATTTATAGCGAACATAGCAGATAGAATTATTTTACAAAACTGAAATGGATTCCTAAAATAATAATTAATTTAATTAAATTGTTCTAATTAATTAACTTTTATTTGATTACCAAGAGTCCAAGAGCTCGCAACGTAAGAAAGACGTGTTTTTAGCAAAGCTCATTTTTTAATATATTATTCCATGCTACGGTACAGTACGCATACGGGCAGTCTGGCTGTCAGACCGTCGTCGTGCGTTTACCGGTGGGAGCAGAACCAAGCATTTCCGTCTGGAAAATTGTACATATAGTCTATATAAGATCCAATCTATAACATATAAAAATTTCAACCTTGCTAAAATGACGTGAAAATGATGTTTTTATTTTGTTATAAAGCACGGTGTTAACAACTCCGAAGCCATCTGGCAATGATTCATTAACATTTCATATAATAAACACAAACAAAATCGTTGCCTGAGATCAGAACTATTTTAAGTCCATTTTTTTTTAAAAACTGTTTTATTTTCTTATTAACTAGTCAGAACCGTTTCTGATGTGTGTGCTAAAACACGTGTTTGTTTAAATTGTTTTTCGTGCTCAAAACAGGTAAGTACAAATAATCCTATGAACAACATATTTTTTTATTTACCGACAAAACCATTCTATGTCCATATTTGGAATTTAATTAGTTCTGAACTTCTGCGAGCAGGGAATTTCATCCATTGCCCCTTTAAAATGATTGAAAAAGGATATAAATGTAGAATAAACTTTTTCGGCATACATCACTTTCTTAAACAAATAAACAGTTTTTAATCTTAAAATAGCTCTCCTGCAAAATTTTAAGTTTTGGACTTAGAATAGTTCTGATCTCAGGCGACGAAATGACATTACAAGAAATCGTGCTATTAACACGTAATTTTGCATTTTTTCTTTGACCTATCTGGATCTGCTCCCACGGGTAAACGAAACGTCATCTGACAGCCAGACTACCCTTATGGGTCCTGCACCGTAGCATGGAACAACATATTAAAAAATGAGCCTTGCTAAAATCACGTGCCAAAAACGTTGTGAGCTCTTAGACTATAATTTCTGTATTTCATACTTATGTTATTGTATGTATTGTAAGCTTATTGCGAAAATTTAGGTGTAAATATTTTGAAATTATTCTTTTATTTCAGGCATCTCCAAATCAAGATTCGTGAGCCGAATCCGGACTGTGCCGTGAAACGCCATAAGTGATTCTAATATTAAATTTAAATACAAATATACTTAAATGTGTACATTAAAGAGCTTATCAGATTGAAAAATAATTATTTAAATTGAAAATATGTACATATATAGTTATTAATATTATATATTATTTTTAAATCTTTTCTTTTTTTGGAGCTGAGTCAGGTTCATTATCTGCGCTGTAATTTAGCTCAATGTCTGTTGTGTTGAGATACTAGAGTTATCTATTATTTTTTGACTTCGTTAAAATGACTGACATTCTCATAGCATTGTAATAAGATATTATACTAAAAGTTAAATGACCTTATCTTATTCTACTTTTGCTAGAGTTTTTATGTTGTTCAGTTCATTGTTTATGCCCCAGGCTTAAAACACTTGTAACCAAATATCACCGTGTTCAATGAGAATAAATGTAATAACAATTAATCGGTATATATAATACATTATTTCCCTTGTAGAACGTTCAATTGGGATTGTCGTGTAAATCATTTATGTTAATGTAATTAGCAAATATAAAAAATTGTCCTATACAAATTATTTTTTAAGAGTCTGTAATTTTTTTTTTAAATTTTGAAATAAATAAATGATATATTCGATAATTGCAATTGAAAGTATTACAAGGAAAATAATCTATGATGGATCACAATTGACTGTTTATGATTAAGTAAAAATTCTAATTCAGTTGTTTCAATATCTCTTGTTAAAGCAAAAGAACTGTGTTATTGGCAAAACGAAAAGATTTTCCCTCCACCGTATCGACCAAACTCGCTTGAAACTCGCTTTGCAATTTCTTACACTGTTGGCTAATCTATAATACTTGCCTTTTTCATGTGAAACATATATTGTGGGGGTTACACCAATTTTTTTGGTGGCAATCGTGGCGATTATGGCGATCGTGGCGATTGTGGCGATTCGTCGCCACGCCATATGATAGTATACATAAAAAAAATCAAAACAGCTGAGAGGGAATGTGTGTACGTTTTTATGTTGTTGATATAGTTTCCGTTTGTTATAACTTATATTTTTTATTTTTATTATCAAAAATTATTGTTTTGCAAAATTCAATAAAAAAAAAAAAACCAATAAATAAAATAAATAAAAAATAAAAATTATTATTATACCTAATTTAAAGGAATATCCAACAATTATCTTGAAGTTGAGAATAGCGATGATTTGTCATCAGATCACACTCCTGTGATTTTGGTCCTTAGCGAAAAGATTGTAAAAAAGGAAACTCTTCCCAGAATAACCAACAACAAAACGAATTGGAATAAGTTTAGAAACGATCTTGAGTCATTTATTGTACAAAGATCTCCACTTGAAACAGTAGACCAAATAGACTCAGAAGTACAGCAGCTCATTGCAGATGTTCAGCAAGCAGCAGAGAATAGCACACCACTTGAGCATAGTGAGTATCAGTCCTTAATAAGATATCCGAGAGAAATAATTGAATTAATTAAAGAAAAACGAAGAGCTAGAAGAAAATGGCAATTATCACGTTATCCTGGAGACAAAACAGTTTTTAATCGTCTCAACAATATTCTGAAAAGAAGCATTAAAGAGTATAAAAATGAATCAATTAGTAGTTTTCTAGGAAAATTAACAGCAGATTCAAGCACAGACTACTCGCTTTGGAAAGCAGCTAAACGACTGAAGAGACCCTTGCTAACAGACCCGCCATTGAAGAATCATGATGGTACATGGGTTGGAAATCACCATCAAAAAGCAAACCTCTTTGCAGAACTTTTGTCAAATGTTTTCAAGCCAAGTCCACAAACGTAGAAATACAAGCGTAGAAATACAAGCTTCATGGATAAGATTGATGAAATTGAGATAACATTCGTCACTCTCAAAGAACTGTGGCATGAAGCTTCACAGAGATTTGCCTAGGCAATATTTTGAAATTTTGAAGTCATACATATCTGACAGGTGCTTCCGAGTACGGTACGGTAAAGACTATTCTGAGCTGAAGGAAATAACAGCAGGTGTTCCGCAGGGTAGCGTCCTTGGTCCCATATTGTACCTTCTGTTCACTAGTGATATCGAACATGATGACCATACTATGATGGCTACATTTGCGGATGATACCGCTATCTTAGCTGTTGGTAAACATGTGGAGGAAGCCACAGATAAATTGCAAAACGCCGTAAACAAGATAAGAGATTGGACGCAACGCTGGCGGATAAAGTTAAACGAAGATAAATCAAAACACACTAACTTCACGTATCGTAATATCGTTAACTTGCCAATAGTTATTAACAACAAAATAGTTTCTTATGCTAACACTGCTAAGTACCTCGGAATGAACTTGGATGGTAAGCTAAAATGGAAAGAGCACATTAAAAAAAAGAAAGATGAACTAAATATCAAATACAGGAAACTATATTGGTTATTAGGTCGCAACTCTGAATTGTCAGTGGAGAATAAAATTTTGATTTATAAACAAGTGCTAAAGCCTGTTTGGACTTACGGCATCCAATTATGGGGATGCACAAGAAAAACTAATGCCAAAATGATCCAAACGTTTCAAAACAAAGTGCTTCGTGGTATTGTAAATGCTCCGTGGTATGTAAGGAATGAAGACCTTCACCATGACTTGCAAATCAACCTAGTCGCAGAGGAGGTCAAGAGATTTGCAGGTAGGCACAATGATCGTCTGCAATTACATGTAAACTCCGAGATGATAGAATGTATAGATTTATGTAACAACATCCGTCGACTCAAACGCACCAAGCCGCACGAACTAATGGCATAACCGCTAAGGAGTATTATTGGATATAATAATTCTCCTAATCACGTGAAAACAAGCATTAGAAAAATAAATCATTGGTCGATCTAGAACATCGGTTATGATATATGGAGGTGGTTTTAGTGAGTAAAAACCTCACACTATCAGTGACCTAGTAAGAACAGATCCAGATGTCTTTTGAAGATTTCCCCTCCATCAAAAAAAAAAAAAAATTATACCTAATTATTATTAAATTAAAAAATTAAAAATTAAAAAAAAATTCATAAACTCCAAAAATATTTTGACTTTATTTTGAATGAAAGCAGGTAATCTTTAATTCACCGGAGCTACCTATTTTGAAAATTTTTTTTTCATATTTTGAGCCGGGAAGACTTTAACCATCGATCTATATGGATAAATATTTTGGTACGTTTATACTATAAACGAATGAAGCCGAAGAAGAAGAAATGTCAAAAATTAGAAAAAAAAAGGAACCTCGTTACTATTATTAAGGTTATAAATCAGCTTTCAACTTTTTACATTAGCCGCACGGTCGCTGCTATTTTTATTTTTCAATTTACAAAAATGCGTAATTTTATTTTATTTTAGATGTAAAACATTTATTAATTAATAAAAATATTTATAAAATATTCACATATCTGCGAAGTATCTAAATAAAATCTAAATTTCGTATTTTTCATATAAAATTCAATGTAAATAACATTTTAAGTGACCACAGATAGGGACTGTCAAAACAGTGAATTGACCGATAAAATAAAATTGACAATGTCTTAAGTAAGTATAGCGACATCTATTGGAGTTTCCATAAGTAGCACGCTTGTATAAACCTGTTCATATAACATTTTAATGCCTACGAATAATTTCATAATACCTACAAAAAAATTTATACCATCAGTTCAATAGATTTAATAAAAAACTTGTAAAAACCTATTCACAATTATCATATCTCACTCTTCTATTTCATATTTCTTTCTTTTATAAATTTTGACATTGTTTAATAATACACACAGATAGGGACTGTCAAAACAGTGAATTGACCGATAAAATAAAATTGACAATGTCTTAAGTAAGTATAGCGACATCTATTGGAGTTTCCATAAGTAGCACGCTTGTATAAACCTGTTCATATAACATTTTAATGCCTACGAATAATTTCATAATACCTACAAAAAAATGTATACCATCAGTTCAATAGATTTAATAAAAAACTTGTAAAAACCTATTCACAATTATCATATCTCACTCTTCTATTTCATATTTCTTTCTTTTATAAATTTTGAACATGTTTAATAATACACACAGATAGGGACTGTCAAAACAGTGAATTGACCGATAGAATAAAATTGACAATGTCTTAAGTTAGTATAGCGACATCTATTGGAGTTTCCATAAGTAGCACGCTTGTATAAACCTGTTCATATAACATTTTAATGCCTACGAATAATTTCATAATACCTACAAAAAAATTTATACCATCAGTTCAATAGATTTAATAAAAAACTTGTAAAAACCTATTCACAATTATCATATCTCACTCTTCTATTTCATATTTCTTTCTTTTATAAATTTTGAACATGTTTAATAATAAGTAAGTAAATGGGCGGGTTAAAATTTTAACAAGTATCAGCTAATTTTTTTCTGTCAGCTCATCACTTTCGGCTCACTCCATTTTCAATGTGAGTTCCAGTATTTAAATTTAAATTATTTTGTTAAAGAAATTCAAAAAAAATTGTTGGTTGGGGGAAAAAAAAATCGGTGGGTGAGGGAAAATTTTTTTTGCACACAAATGTCAAAAAATAAAAAATATAAACTCATAGAGTGTTGGGCTTATAATCGGTCTCTTTTTCAATAAATATTGGCTAAAGTGCAGAACGCGTGCACCCCTCAGATTTCGCTCAAACTTGGTGGGGTGGTAGAGACGGTGCCAAAATCACCCCCCATGTATTTTTTTTTGGGGGAAAGGCCCAGTTTCCGAGTTTTGTCCCCTCAAAGTTTTCAAAAATTCCGATTTGGCCTAATTTTGGAGAGGGGGTAGACGCGTACCCCGCGATGTGAAATCCAATACAGTTTTGGCGTAAAAGGCCCCGTTTCAGGCCCTTCATACATTCCAAAATATTTTCCAATATTATTTTTTCGAAAAGGGCAAAATATTTCGGCCCTAATGCATAAAAATGTTTAAAATAGGAAGCTGTATGCTGAATGGGGGACAGCTGTCGCCTCCCTGAAACCCCTAGGAATTTTTTTGCTTCTAAGCTTCGAGAAAAAAAAGGGCAAACCGGGAATAAAAATAAGGCTAAAGTGCAGTTTATGTGAACCACTCAGAACCGGCTTAAACTTGGAGGGAGTAGAGGCGGTGCCCAAACTTCCAAAACTGAAATCAATTCTTGGGGCAAAGGCCCCGTTTCGGAGATACGGCAAAGGTGTTGTGGAAAAAAGAAATCTAAAACAGTAAAAAAAAAATATTGTGATTTTATATAAAACACCCTGTCCTGTAAATGTATTGGTCTATTGGTCTCACTAATGTATGTAAGAGAGATACTTCATTCCAGAGCTGGATTCTTTAGTATTTTTTCGTAGACTTTAACAGTAGCTCCCTATCCAAAATTTTTGGTCAGGTAATATTTATTTCGATTTGCGGACAGTTCACCGTATACAAATTCACCGTATACCAATTCACCGTATAGCAATTCACCGGATACCAATTCACCGTATAGCAATTCACCGTATGGACAATTCACCGTATGGACAATTCACCGTATGGACAATT
>OZ023273.1:50577291-50693642 GCA_964007475.1 Hybos culiciformis
CTGCCAATTCAGTCTCCTTAAAGCGAAACGAAGAAAATTTTTTTGAACCGATTCCAATCTAGAGATATGAGCAGCGTAGAATGGATTCCAGACTTGGCAAGAATATTCCAAAGTGGGTCGAACAAAAGAAGAATATAAAAGTTTCATAACATATGGGTCATTGAATTGTTTAGATTGCCTCTTGATAAAACCAAGAACACGCAGAGCCTTACTTGTAACAAAATCGATATGTTTAATAAAATTCAACTTTTCATCCAACAAAACTCCAAGATCAGTGGTCTCTACTTCTCTTGTTAAAGAAGAGGATCCAACACTGTATTGAAAATCAAAAATGTTTTTCTTTCTAAAGAATGACATTGAGTGACACTTATTAACGTTTAAATGAAGATTATTTGAGGTACACCAATTGCTAAATGATTCAACATCATTTTGCAAGTCAATGCAATCAGAATAACAAGTTATGGACTTGAATATTTTGGCATCATCTGCGTAAATAAGAACTTCAGATGACTTTAGTATATTTGGAAGATCATTTATGAATAAAATAAAGAAAATAGGACCAAGGTGGCTACCTTGTGGGACACCACAATTCACCAAAAACGGTGCTGATAAGAAGTTATTAAAAGAAACCTGATAATAACGATTAGATAAGTAATCATAAATCCAATTAACAAAAGCTGAATGAAAACCCATTTTGTCCAATTTACAAATTAGGGTTTTGTGGCATAATTTGTCAAAGGCTTTCGAAAAATCTGTGAAAATACAGTCGACATAATTTCCGGAAAGAAATTTACTATTACAAAAAGACGTAAAGTCTAAAAGGTTAGTGGTAGTTGACTTCCCACGAACGAAACCATGTTGTCTATCAGAAATAATAGGCTTGATGAAAAATTGTAGGTTGTCAGAAATAATTGACTCAAATAGTTTAGGCAAGGAAGATAGTCGGGCGATGGGCCTATAATTCTGAATATGTGCTTTATTGGATTTTTTATGAAGTGGAATAATATAGGATATTTTCCAAATATTAGGGAAGCAACATGAAGAAATAGACATATTAAATAGAATATAAAGTGGTTCAATTAATTTATCCATACATTCCATCAAGAAAACGGTAGGAATACCATCTGGTCCTACTGTGTTTGATTTTTTTAATTTCTGAATATGTTTGGAGATTTCATTTTTAGATATATATGAATTAAAATTTGAAAGAAAAGAATATGAGTTGACAGAGTCAACTTGAGGCGAACGCGAAGTAGGGACGGCCTCAAAAGAAGATTTGAAGAAATCAGCGAAGAGATTAGCAATAATATAGTTATTGTCACTACTGACATCATTGTAATGGAGAGTTGTTGGATATGAAGAAGAACCTTTTTTTAAGTTAACAAAGTTCCAGAATTGTTTTGGATCTAACTTGAGATTATCTTCCAGATTTAACAAATAGTTAGAATGGCAGTTAATAGAAAGCCTTCGAAAATCCTCCTTTATACACAAATATTGACCAAGTGTACATTCACTCCTATCACTACAATATGCTTTCCATAACATATTACGCTTGTTTCTGAGAGATCTCAATTCATCAGTATACCACGGCGGAGAGAAATTACGAATGCGATTAGATTTGAATGGTACGTACTCAATAAACAATTTGAAAATAATAGAGTAGAATTCTTTAGAAGCCTGTTCCATGTTTTCAGAGTGTAAAAAACTCCAATCTAAAAGACTGAGAGAGTTATTCATTCCCACATAATCGGCTTTACTGAAATTAAAGGAATAATTGTTTTCCAGCATTAATTCATTCAAAGAATGATCAATATCTAGGCTAATAAGAAGAGAAGGATGGTGGTTTTCCTCCGGCAGCAATGAATCTGCACAATGAGTAATTGAAATAGAAGACAAATTTATAGAAAAAACGAGATCTAATTGTTTACCATTCACATTTTTAATTGAAGAATTTTGTTCAAAATTGAGTGACAACAAATGATCAGTTAAGACGGATTCAACTGAACATGAAGAACTAGGATAAAAACTGTCGCATTCACGATCAACGAGCCAAGCAGTAGCAGACAAGTTGAAATCTCCCAAAAACAATACTCTATCCGAGTCAGAAATAATATCACTAAAAAAATCGAGTGAGTTAATCAAGCTAAGGTGTAAATTTTTCCTAGCATCACCTGTTTTAGGTGGTAAATAAACAGATAAAATATACAAACAAAAATTGTAAAGCTTAACCTTAACACATAAAATTTCTAAATCATCAGCAGGAATCAAAACTCTCTCAGAATCAAAGCAGCCTTTCACAGCTACTGCAATTCCACCACCAACTGTGGTTGCATCACTACCCTGATGACGATCGCGTCTGAATAGATTATATGACGGAGAAACCATTTCCGAGTCAGTAAAATCGTTATTTAACCAAGTTTCCGTCAATATCAAAATATCATAGTCAGAATTACATGTAGAAGTGAACAAACAATTTGTTTTTGTCCTAAGACCATGCACATTTTGATAAAAAACATTTAGAAGCCTCAATTGTGGCGAGTTGTCTTTGGTTTTCGAAAATGGTTATTATTTTTTTCGCGGAATTCATGGCAAATTATATCGTCAGGCCAAAATTTTACGTCATTAATTACCCCAAAATCTTTGAACGAACAGAAAATCTTGAACGAAGCATATTCACTACAATATCTAGATCGTGTTGTCTCAATTTTCAGATAATCAACAACGATTCTATTATTAATGTAAGAGTGTAGTGATGCAACAGTACAACTAGGGTTTACATTCGAGAGAAATAAACATTTTGTATGTCTGGCCGCACAAAGTTCAATGTCATCAAAATTGGTTTTGTTGTTATTGTTGTCATTGTTGATGTTGTCGTTCTTGTTGTTATTACTATCACCGCTGATGTTATTGCTATTGTTATTTTTGTTGTTCTTGTTGTTATTTTTGTTGTTCTTGTTGTTGTTCTTGTTGTTGTTGCTGCTGTTGTTGTTGTTGTTGTTGTTGTTGTTGTTGTTGTTGTTGTTTTTGTTGTTTTTGTTGTTGTTGTTGTTTTTGTTGTTGTTGTTGTTGTTGTTGTTGTTGTTGTTGTTGTTGTTGTTGTTGTTGTTGTTGTTGTTGTTGTTGTTGTTGTTGTTGTTGTTGTTGTTGTTGTTGTTGTTGTTGTTGTTGTTGTTGTTGTTGTTGTTGTTGTTGTTGTTGTTGTTGTTGTTGTTGTTGTTGTTGTTGTTGTTGTTGTTGTTGTTGTTGTTGTTGTTGTTGTTGTTGTTGTTGTTGTTGTTGTTGTTGTTGTTGTTGTTGTTGTTGTTGTTGTTGTTGTTGTTGTTGTTGTTGTTGTTGTTGTTGTTGTTGTTGTTATCATTATTGCTGTTGCTGTTGTTGTTGTTGCTGTTGTTGTTGTTTTTATTGTGGTTGTTACTGTTGCTGCTGCTGTTGTTGTTGTTGCTGTTGTTGTTGTTGCTGTTGTTGTTGTTGTTGTTGTTGTTGTTGTTGTTGTTGTTGATACTATTATTGTTGTTGTTGATACTATTATTGTTGTTGATGATGTTGTTGTTGATACTATTATTGTTATTGTTGTTGTTGTTGTTGTTGTTGTTGCTGCTACTGCTGTTGTTGTTGTTGCTGTTGTTGTTGCTGTTGTTGTTGTTGTTGTTGCTACTGGTATTGTTGTTAACGTTGTTATTGCTGTTCGTGCTGTTGTTGTTAACGCTTTTGTTGCTCTTCGTGTTGTTGTTGTTAACGTTCTCATTGCTGTTCGTGTTGTTGTTGCTGTTGTTGATATTTTTGTTAATGATGCTGCTGCTGTTGGACCGTAGCTGTTGTTTCTGATTATATTGCTGTTTGTGTTGTTGTTGGTGTTTGTGTTTATGTTGTTGGTCATTATGCAACTGATCATATTTGTCAAGTTCATCTCTAAGGCTAGTTGAGAATTCATTACCATCGTCGTCTCCGACGATTACGTCCGATAAGCAATGTAAAATATTATTACAATTTGTCAGTGCAGTATTATTAATTACCGTGTTCAGTTTTGTCGAAACATCTGAAAGATTTTCAACACATTTTTGCAGTGGGTCAAATTTATTCGATATACTGGATGAAAGTGAGGATATAAGATTACCCTGCGTCAATTCGAAACAATTAAAGTCGGACAAACGGACTGCAGTATCAAATAAATTAGAACATTTTTCATTATTATCTGAAATTGATTTTTTAATAAATAAAAAGTTATTATCAGCATCATCTAATTTATTATTAATATTATTGTCAACGCTGTTAATTTTTTTGACTAGCTCCTGAGTAAGGTCATTTTTTGATTTAAGTTTGTCAGCAATAGATTCGACTTTGGTCACGAGCTCGTCAATGGTAATTTCATAAGCCTCTCCTCTTTTTAAATAGTTGTTAAGAGCGGAAAAGTTAGATTCAATGGAGTTTGATATGTTTTCGAAGCTATTAGAGATTGCTTTTAGGTGTCTAGTTAGTTCTTTATTTCGAAAGTCTAAAAAATTTGTATTTAATTCCATGCAATTGTCACAAATAAAAAGAAAATTTTGATTTATTTCATCAAAGTGTCTAGTTGCATGCCTCCCTATCCCTGAACAACTCAAATGATAGCGTCTTCCGCATATACCATTACACTCAACTAAATTTTCCGATGTTAATTCCTTACAATTTGGTGCGCAACAATTCATAATTAAAAATCTAATATTCTTCGTTCTTGTTTTAACAGTGTTATTTGTGTTAAAATTATTGGCATTAAAAAATAAAAACTTAAATCAGAAATAAATTTTTGCAAGACACAATCTTTTAATAACAATAATCTGCCTAAAAATATGCCATTAAAATAATATATTCAATAAAAAACTATAAATCAATCAATCCGATGTCAACAGATGCAAAAAAAAAAATAAATAAAAAATAATAATAAACAATAGCTTCTGATAACAATAATCAAGGTGAAGCAATTAAATTAATTTGGCGGGCTGGACCCGATAATATAGCTGGAACTCTCCAAAAACAAATTTGAAATGAAAATAAGTGCAGAGTGGAGGAAAAATAAACATTTATTACAGCAAGTGCACGTAACTTTTGAATAAATGAGTTAAAGCCTTGTATACTTATGATGATAATCCAACCATAAACTCAGCACAAACAATCAATGCCCTAGTGAACATCCACAATGTCAGTGAAGGTTCCTAATTGCACCAGGTCTTCAAAAAATCACCAACTCAAAGAATTTAATTTAACTATTGTAATAACTTATAAAAAAAATTTAATTTAAATAAAATTAATTCGAGTAGAAAAAAATAAACAAACAGGAACAGTGTTGCCAGATTATATTCTGGCATATATATATATGAGGGGTATAGAATCAAAATTCGCTATGTGACCCAAAACTTAAATCGAGATAATGACAAAAAACTATATTAAAGCTTCAAAACTAACTCTGAAACTTGGACTTGTGTTTTTACAAATATTTATGATATGAATTTTCATATTCAAAAGGGGTTCACAAATCTTTTTTATTTTTGCAATTTTGTGAGGACAACAATTTTTTTTATGGCGAGTTTTGCTACGCACTGTCGTATTTAGCAAGTTTTGATTCTCTCAGATGTCAAAATGACTGGTTTTGAAACTTCTTTTTTAAAAATTTGGATGTATATTTTAGATTACAATGTTGAATTGAAACGATATTGTCTTTTTAAACATTTTATAAAATTAACCTTTATTCTTTTAAACATAAACAAAAATATAAACATAAATTTCTTCAAATCACATAAAAATAGATAAAAAATAGTTATATGTATTTCATATAAAAAAAAAATTAAACTGTATGTTCTTGGACAGCTTCCATTAATTCACAGACATCATCATCTATACCTTCTTCTTCTTCATACTCAATTATATCGTCAATTACATTTTTATAATAATGAAGCTGGTTTAGACCTCTCCAGCCATCCCCAAAATGCTTTCTCAAAAGTTTATCAACATCTTCGAGCTTTTCTCTTTTAACTCTGCCAGGGCATTGAATTGGAACGGGTTGAAGGTCTTTAGATACTTTTCCTCTCTTAAAAATTGATTTGAAGACATCGGATCTGTAATTTGGTTCACCACGAACAAGTATATTGTACTTTCTTGAAGGTACGACGAATTGTTTTTCTAATACAATAAGTTTGCTTGCAGTAATTTTAAAATGCCAAGATGAGGTTGTTTTGAAGTTTTTCATTGCAGCTGTTTTCCAATCATAAATTATTGCACTTTCATTTCCGTGTTCAATTACATTACCAAATTCACTTAAAATTTCTTTGTATTCGCTGGGTAGTATTATTGTATCTAACTTTTTTAATCTCTGTTCAATTCGCCCGAAAACTCTATCCGACGGTAAATAAGAATGTCCAACAACAGGGAAAAACAACGAAATTTTTTTCACTTGAGATGGTGCTTAATTAAAAAGCCAGAAAATTAACATGGCAATCATTGCCGAATTTTTGTTCTGACCACCACAGCCATCAGAAACAAGATGCACTTCAGTTATGTCTTTTGAAATTATTGAATTACATAGACGATTGTATACAGCTGATGCTATTTGATTGGACCCTTTTGGGTTGTCAGTTTCATTCCAAGTATACATGAATACACTGTCAAAATTATGCGATGCTTTGGAGCCACCAACACAAATACAAAAGTTATAAAAATATAGCTGTCGAGAATAGTAAGCAGCTTGATCCGGAATCTTCGGAAGAACCAAATTTTTTTGACAGTCGTACGATAATTTTAACACACAGCTATTTTCTGCTCTTAATATCCAATAAAATGCTTGGGACCTAAGAATATGAATTCGGTATTCAGTTCTTAGAGTGTTTTTTTCGGTAGCATCATCAGAATGCTTAATTTTTTCTTTCATACTAATGCAGAAAGAACATGCATCCGTTGCAGGTGATCCAAAGCCAATGTTGTATTTCGTGTTGAATAAAGTTCTAAAATAAGATACTTTAACTTTTAAATTATCAGGTGCTTTAGATTGATACATCTTCCATAATTTTTTTATATTAAGTTCAGGTGCCAAATATTTTCTTTCCTGTAAACAAACATTAAAAATTCAAAATGTAACGAAACTTTAATTTTTTTAAAAGAAAAATAATTCGATCTATACTTACTTTTATCTTATCTCGACAATAGTGCACATCGATTGGTTGAAGACTTTCTATATATTCAGATATGTTTTTTTTTTATTTTCAAAAGATTTTAATTTTCTGTCACCACCGCGAAGTTCGGACGGAATTTCCCCACTTTGTTGGTGTCTTTTGCAAATTCGTTGTACTCGATTTTTTGAAACTACGATAATACTTAAAAAAGTTTTTTGACAAACAGGTATAAGTATTTTTTTTTTCCATCAGTATTATTTTCTCCTCCTTTCTTAAAACGTCTTACATAGTATTTCGTGGTCACATTTCTTGTTGTGCCTTTTTGTTTTTTAGGAATTATTGACTTAGTGTATTTCAAAATAAAACAATCTTGTTTTATTTTATTACTTATTTTATAAAATAGATCATTGAATTTTTTTATATCAAGCGCAGTCAAAGTGTTGCACCGAAAAGACTTTGAGTCATGATTGCAAGCTGTTGTTGTCGGTGGAGGCTTTTGCGAATGTCTAGAATACAAATAATAATATAAACAAGCATTCAATCTGATAGTAATTTTTAGAAAAAAATTTTAATTTTACCTAGCTGATTGTGAAATACAGCTCTTCCATTTAGTGCGGTCTTCGATTTTTTTTTCGACCTTTGCCAGGGAAACATTTTTTAATTTTTTCACCAACTGATTCCATGTTATTAATATTTTTTTAAACCTTTATTAAACTAAGCACTTTAAACTGCTGAGAATTTACTCCCTCCTGAGATGAGATCAACATTGAAATTGAATAAAAACTGCTTTTCATAAAATAAAAACAAGCTTTTCCCGCGCAAACATAATAGCTAGTTTTGATATTTTTTACTCAAACAATAAAAAGACAATGTTCCAAAAAGGCCAGTTTTGTTTCTAATCAACTATCAATAAATGGTAAGTTTTGATACTAACTGAATAGAATGAATGGCTAGTTTTTAAACTAACTTCGCATTTCAAAGCAGATTTACTATGGTTTCTAATGAGTTTTGAAAAATTCTGGTTGGATATTTGAGTTCAGCGCAGCCGAAATAATAAAAATCAATCGCTAACTCATTTTTTGTCAGGGGTATCATCACATAGCGAGTTTTGATTCTATACCCCTCATATATATATATATATATATATGTACACTGAAAAAATTAACAGCATAAGCTATGTATATTTTCTGTATGTTCCTTGCTATGTGTACATGTCAAATTGATCTAGTGGATAACTACCAAGATTATCTATTTTGTTAAAAAAAGCACCGTACTTTTACTTTTTAATATATCTGTTCGTATGTAAAATTTTAGAGCAATATTCGACATAAAAATTTCTAATTTCGTATTTTTAATTTATGTATTAAATATTTTTACATATTTGTAATTTATTCTTCGCTAGAAAAAACAATAAAAGTTCAGTTGGTGTAGCAACTTTCGCTCAATTCATATTTTTTTTTAATAATTGTTTTGTATATAAAAAACTTGAGTATGAGTAATATTTTAAATTTTATTCACTAAAAAAATTTTGTATAATTTTTTAAGGAATTGTATGCAAATTTACTAAATTTTATTATATGTCCACTGGAATTCAAAGTTAAATTCAACATGCAATTGAAAGTACACACAAAGTTTCAATAAAGAAATAATGATATAGTTCAATAAAAAACATTTCCCTCCTTTTCGGTAGACTGGTAGACATTATGTAAATTGAAATCGGTAGACATAATGTAAATTGAAATAGTATTGTTTAAATTTCAAATTTCAAAAGTTTAACATAAGTTTATAAGTTTATAAATTTATAATATGGCAAAAATCAAATGCAAAGGATGAATGCACAAGAATATTTAAATTGAGTGGCAAATTCAAATTATTATGAGAAATTTTATTTGAAAACTTTGTATAATATTAATAATAGTACTGCATAATAGTAATATGAAACATAAGTATTTCATTTATAAATAATAAAATAAGACGTGTTTCATGATTAATTTATTTACTCCTATTATAAAATTTTTTTTTCGGTTAAAATAGTATATAATAAATATAAAAAATTTGGAAATATATATAAACGTAAAAGTACTTAATCAAAAATCAAATATAACTCGTACATTTTTATATTCGAATAAAATTAATTTTTATTCATTGCAAAAACATAATTTTAGTACAATGGATTTCAATATTTTTGTTTATAATATGTAATTATTGATATTGAAAATTTAAAATTTTTTTCAATATTTTTTTTAAAATATTTTTTTAAAATATTTCCAATAAAGTAAATTGAGGTTGCTGTATATTAGAGTAAATAAAAAAATTATTATGAAAAAATCACAGAGTATACAGAGAGAACATGTCAATATATTGCCATACAAATTTTTTGAAGCAAATTTTTTGAAGCAAATTTTTTGAAGCAAATTTTTTGAAATTTAAGTTTATCAATTTTCATAGAAAGTCCAATAAAAAACACAAGAGCGGGCGGGACGTTTGATAGATGTGAAACATCGGAATTATTTTTAACAGATAATATTGATAGATAACTTTGATAGAATTTTGGATTTTAATTTTATAAATTTCATTGGATGTTTACTATTCTTTTTTTTTTATTTCCATTAATTATTAATGCAAACCAAAGAACACAATATTTATTAAAATAACTAAAAAATATTTAAATACCTAAATTTTTTTTATAGCACGAACGGATTTCTTTAATTTATCATAAGATTATAAGAAAATAAGTTTGAAAAGGCTGTTAGTTAGTTTTTTTCTGTATGAAAAAATCCAGTTTCTAAGTTAGTTCTCATTTCATTCGTACGACGGTGTATGCCCAATCAATCTGTATGCATTTTAATAAATTTTCATTGTAGCATAATAAAGTCAACCACTGTTTTGCACTAAGCGACAAGTCAACAAAAAAAAGCGAAACAAATATCCAATTTCAAACTTCCAATTGGAAAGAGAAAATTTATTTGTTTTGTTTTATATTAAAAAAAATAAATAAATATTTAAAATTAAATTAAATTTAACATTCAAATTTAATAGTGAATTTAAATATTTTTAAAAATTTTAAATTCAAAAAAAAAAAAAAATTTTATTAACTTTTTTTTTTTTGTTTATCATCATATATTAGCGACACTTAGTGTTCAAATTTTTAATAAATTTTTCCACAAGAGCGTCTGATAAGGAACTACGTTCCAATAAAACATATAGAAATTTCCTGAGTCACAGGCAGTAATCGTACATAAATCTACGGTTTGGAAAAAAATGGACTTATTAACATTGGTCAGAGAAACAATTTAATCTTTGATACTTTGATCTTATGTATATTTGCAGATTTTTATTAAAAGTTCTTGCTAAAAATTTCCCTCTAATTGTTTTCAAAAATAAGGGATTGTAGTGGCAACAATACAAGTATTATCTCCGGCCGTGTCAAGTAAACCTCAGCCAAGCTAACAACGCATAGTCAATAGCTGCGCAGTTGTTAACGAAGCTGGCAGAGTGTTCACTTGACACGCCGCACAAAAAAAATCAAGAACGTCAGAAAAATAAATGAAACTTTCTCTTTCTGGTTCCGGACCTCGAATAAAACAGCAGAAGAAAGAAATAAAAAATAAATTAATTATTACAATTCTAGATAAAAAAAAAATTAATTCTATGTAATAAAGTTTCTGTCATAAAAAAATTAATTTTATGTAACAAAGTTTTTGTCATAAAAAATTAATGTAAAATAATTGTTTAAAAAAATTAATTTTATAAAAATTTATTACAAATATTTAAGAAATTTAATTAAGTAAAATTAATGTCGTTTAAGTAAGAATAAATCAAAAGAAAATAAAATGTGATTAATTAGTAAAAAGAAACCTGTGGGAGTTTCATTTTTACTACAACAAAAAACCAACAGGTTCAACAACACACAAACAAACAAGAAAACCACACCCCCCCACAGGATTAACCTTTTTTGTGTTATGAAATATATTCGCCTTTTGTATCAAAGGATTTTTCACGTTAAGCAAAAAAGATAATATAAACAGTAATGACCATGGTAGGTTCACTTAGAACAAAATTAATTTCAGTTTCTTAATGTGTTTCACCTTTCAACCACATGCGGCGCTCTTGTTTGTTTACGTTTTGTTTTATTGTCAACCCAGCCGGCTGAGCTTTTTTTCTTATTTATTAATTTTTTTGAAATAAAAGCATTTAGACGTGTAGGTGATTAATTTTGAGAAAAAATTAATTTGAATTTTATTAAAAAAAATTATAAACTGGATTTTTGAAAAACAATTTTAATTGAAGTTAAATTTTGAACTTATTTTAGAAAACAGACTAAATTATTATAAAAGTAATAGAAGATATTATTTAAGAAAAAAAGAAACTGAATAAAAGTTGAATGTACATATTTGAATTTTAATTGTGGATTTTATTTAAAAAAAAACAAAAACAAAAACAAAGTTGGATTTATTGGAATTTAAGTTAATTTAAGATTATACATTTAATTTATTAATTAATAATTATTGCAATAAAATAAATAGAATTTTAAGTGAAAATGTTAGAATTATATAAGTGATCAAATAGGAAAAAAATGCAATAATATATTTCAGAAAACATTTTATAAAAACTAAAAAAATTAAGAAAATAAAAAAATTGCTATAAAAATAAATTTATCTTTTATTCATAATCTTCTTTTTTTCCTGCAAATTTGAATTTTAATAATTTTATTTGAAATATTAGAAATACTGCCACCTACAAAAATTTTATTTTTTTAGTTCACCTTCCCTCCACAAATCCATCAGGCGCTGTAGTAAATCTTTTGAGTGGGCCATCTATTACTATATCTTATCTATGGTAATGACCGTGTTTATATAAAATAATTATTTTTTTTATTTATAATATTTATTTATATTTTATATATTATATATATTATTTATATATATTATGCTTTTTTAAGTCTTCGCTTCATTTAATTATTGTTATCAAATTGTTGAAATATTATTCTCTTTAATGTTTTATGACATTTTTAATTTGATTCTTTGAGATTATGTATTACATAGTAATAATTATACATATATCTATGTTGTTTTATGTTAATATGCTAATCCAAAATGTCAAAATATATGTAAGTATGTGCACTTAAAGAAAATTATTTTAATTCTCTTCTTATCTTTCTTTTATACATTGTTGCGTGATTTTCACTACTTTTTTCATTAACTTAAAATAGTCCTTTAATTATTTCCTGACTCTGATTGCTGATAACAGTTTCGTGTGGTTAGTATTTATCAATTGGGTGGTTAGTATTCAGTGCCGGATAGCCCATATGGACACTTTGGGCGATTGCCCAGGGCCCACTTGTTTAGAGGGCCCACCAAATGATTATACTTCTACTAAAATTATTTCTAATAAAAAATTACATATTTCACAATAAATACCCTTTTTGGTTTCTGCACTGGCAATACAAAGACGTCTACAATCAGTCTTTTGAAAAAGAGCAAAAATAAAGTGCAAACATATAGTCTATCTAGAAAATTAATTAAAAATGATTAATTTTTCATTATACTCAAGTATTTCATTGTTTTTGTTTTTTAATTTTAATTTTATACATATATGTATACAAAAGTTTTTTTTATTTTTTATGTTTTTTTTTTAATTTTATAAATAAAATGGATTTAATAGTATGAACAATGCCTCTATATACCTAGCCAGGAAACTAAAAAAAAAGAGAGAATTTGTACCTTATTTTGATATTATTATAAGGAAAATTTTTATTTTTGAAGGATCTTATCTGTTCGGGGACCTAGCTTTTAGGAAAAAATTTATTTAAATAATAGATAGTTATATTTATATAATTTGAATATCCCATTAAAAAATATGGACATTTAGATAGGTAATTTGCACTTTTAATTTTAAAAGCATTGCGTAAAAAGGAACGTAGATCTTACCTGCATAAGCTTTTGAAGCAAACTGAGAAAAATATTATTCCATTTGGCATGAATGAAATTTCCTCAAATTTTTAAGAAATTTCCCCAAAATAGACACTTTTTAAAAAAAATTCTTCAAATTGTTTTTTTATATTTTTGTTTACTAAAATTTTTTTTACCCTAAATTAGAAAAAATTGTATAACGGCTTTACTCACTGCAGTTTTTCTCCGAAAACAGTTTATTTTAGCAAGATTTCCTCAAATTTTTAATGTGTTCAGATTTTATGCGGTACTTATATGTTGTTATTCAAAAAGTTTAGTTTCAACAATGGATTTTGAGTTCAACGTACGTAGATGAATATGGTAATGACATCAATTTCTTAAATTATTAAGGTAAAAAAAAATAAATCTTATTTAAGAAAATATTTTTTAAGTAGTCAATTACTGCTTCAATCAACTTACAACTTAAAAAATCAAAAAAACGTCCTTCTGCCATAATAATTTTGATAATACTAAATTGAGAATAATAATTAATTTTCTATATTTTGATTTTTTTTTTTTTATAGTTTTCTTAGTTTCGATGGAGTCAGCGTTACCAACTTAGGGGTTTTCCCCCTAGATTTAGGGGTTTTTTTTGTTGACAGAGGGATTTTTAGGGGGTAATTTGTTTCAGGGGTTTTTTTAGGGGTATGATGTATGATCTTAAAAGCGAAGATTTAGATGACATTTGTAATATTTTTGATTGCATTTCATAAGTTACCTTATTTGCTATTTTTATTATAAATAAATAATTTTATTATTTATATAATTTACGATGTGCGTTATATATTTTTCTTCAAGCATCTATTTGAAATCCTCATAGGTATATAAGTATAGCTGTTATAATATCTATAAAAAAAAATTTAGGGGTTTTTTAGGGGGAAATTTTATTTTTTTAGGGGGAAACATTTGAAAAGGTTGGTAACCCTGGATAGAGTCGAAAGTTTTACGAAGTTTGATTTTGAAAAACTTCGTGAAAAAAAATGAGTTTCCAGGCTAGATATATACGGGCATTGGTATGAATATAAAAGTAAAAATAATTTATTTTTGTTTTAATTCTTAATTTTATATAGCAAGTCATCAAAAGGAACTAATATTTTTAATCAGTATAGGTATTTACATTTACTTTTTTAAAAAAATGCCCTTTTAGAATCTTTTGCCCACGGGCCCAGTGAATGCTCTATCCGGCACTGTTAGTATTTATAAATTGGGCCTAATTTTTAATAAATATTTTTTGTTTACTTATTTTTGAAGTTAATACTTCTTTAGGCGCGTTGTATGATATAATTGAGTTATTCTGTAGAGGGTAAACATTTATTTTCGTAGACTCATTCTACATTCGAGTTCGAAAATCGACATGGTTTTTTGACGTTTTAATACTCAAAAAAAGAGTGGTCCACTCAATAATCATTTTTGTCATTTATAAAAACAAAATAATTTGGCGTGAAAAATTTTAATTCAAATTATTTTTTAAAAATCTTTTTATTTAAAATTGAAATTTTTTTTTTCATAATAGGTAACTCTGATGAAATAAAGATTATCTGACCTAAAATTTTGGGTAGGGAGCTACTGTTAGGGTCTTCCCGGAACAAAATATGCAAAAAAAAAATTTTTCAAAATAGGTACTCCGGTGAAATAAAGATTACCTGACCAAAAATTTTAGGTAGGGAGCTACGGTTAGGGTTTTCCCGGCTCAAAATGTGAAAAAAAAAAAAAAATATGTGAGTCTCGGGACACACGGAAGAAGTGAAACTTCATGGCAAGCAGTGATGTCAGATTGAAAATTTAAAAATACCTACAGCAAGCCAAAAAATTCCCTATTTTCCCTATGTTATATAGATAATTTTCCCTACATTTTACCCCACATTTTTTTTATAAAAATACTGATATTTAGTTTTTTTTTTTTAATTTTTTAAATAAAAATTTGATTTTTAATGTTTTTTTATGAGATCTTTTTTAATTTTTATATATCAAAAAATTATTAAATAAAAAATTACAAATTCATTTTCAGTAACATTTAGATTTAGCATTAATTGTATAAAAACAATAATCATTATTATTAATTTTATAATTATATTTAATTAATACTAAATTTTACTAAACAAAAATTAAATTCATTAAAAAAGTAAGGAACATATATACTTTATAGCAGGCCTGGGCATCTCGTCGATCGCGGTCCACTGGTGGACCGCGAAGCTATTTCGAGTAGACCGTTCAGAAAATCAACGTTCAGAAAAAAATTTTCTAAAAAAAAAATTTTCTAAGAAAAAAATTTGAAATTTTCTTTTTAAAAATACTATGTAGATTGCCATGAAATTTTATAATTTGCACGTTGAATGTTTTAGTTTTTGATGTTCAGTATTTAATTCAAAAGTGAACGGTTCAGTTATATTTTTATTTAAAATGGGTGATGGTGAAAGAAGCTTAAAAAAGAAAAACGTTTACCACTTCAATTCGCATTGGGAAGAAGAGTTTTTCTTTGTAATGATGAAATCTAAATGCATGTGCATCATATGTCACGCGAGTGTTGCGCTTTCAAAAAGAACAAATGTTGAAAGACATTTTAAAACCATGTATGGTAGTTATGACACTGATTATCCTTTGAAGAGTAAAATTCGCAAACGAAAACTAGAATCATTGAAGTCACAACTAGATGAACAACAGTCGTTTTTTACAAAACCCATCCTTCAATCTAAGGCGGCAATTGAGGCATCGTATCGAATTACGCATGTATTAGCAAAACATAAGAAACCTTTTACGGATGGAGAGATGATAAAAGAAGCATTTCTGGATGGAAGCGATGCATTGTTTCAATCTTTTAAAAATAAGAGTGAAATAATTTCTGCAATCAAAGATATGCCTCTTTCTCGGAGAACTGTCACGCGTCGCATCGAAGTGTTAAACTTCAATTTAATTGACCAACTAACTCAGGATATCGATGAATGGGTCTTTTTTTCACTCCAATTCGATGAATCAACAGACATTGTTGATATTTCTCAGCTTTGTATTTTTATAAGAATCATGTTTAAAGATATGAGTGCAAAAGAAGATATATTGACAATATTGCCTTTGAAAGAGAGAACTCGAGGTGAAGATGTTTATAATATGTTTATTTTCAGGGACCTATTGGATGAAGTTAAAGAGTTTTTGAAATCAAGAGGTGACGTTTATGCTGAACTTAGTGATCATAACTGGTTGATAGATCTAGCTTTCATTGTGGATATAACTAAGCACGTCAACGAGTTAAACTTAAATTTGCAAGGAAAAAACAAATCAATAATTGAAATGATTGGATATATTAATTATTTTAAAAATAAATTGAAGCTATTTTCATCTCAGATAATGGAGAATAATTTGAAAAATTTTGGAAATCTGTCAGATGAAGTTCTGAAAACTGGAAAAGCAATTGACAAAAGCAAGTATTGTGAGAATATATTATCTCTTTCCTCTGAATTTGAAAATCGATTTCAAGAGTTTACCCAACTAGAATCTGTCGTTACATTTATGTGCAATCCATTTGGCGTTGTATTTGACATGCTTTTTTGGCTCAACTTATTTGTGTGAGTCTGCATTCTCGACGATGAATATAGTTAAGTCAAAATATCGTACTTCCCTCACAGATGAACACTTATGTGCATGTTTACGACTGGCAGTTAGCAACTACACACCGAAATTTTCAAAATTAGTTGAGGCCACGCAATGATTTCCATGATATGAATTTTGTATATGCTATTTTTTGAAGAAAAAATAAAAAATATTTTTGTTATATTAATATTATGTAACTTTTGTTTTTCATATATTTCCCACTATATGAGTATTTTAAGGTATTTATATTGTTAGGTTTAATATACTAGTTAAAATAATGTGGTAGATCGCTGGATTCTGTAAAAATTCGGAGTAGCTCCTAAGCTCCAAAAGTCTAACCAGGCCTGCTTTATAGTATTAATTATATAAAAAAATAAATACGTTTGTAATTATCAATATTTGCAATGAATTTAAGAAAAAAATATTGGCCAACCAACATGATAAAAAAATCCCTACATTTTTTTACATTTTAAAAATCTGTCCTTTTTTCCTTACCGTGTCTTTTTATGACATAATTTCCCTACATGTAGGGAATATTCCCTATGTCTGGCATCACTCATGGCAAGTAGTATTTTCTGGAGCGGCTAAATAAATATTTAAAATGACTAAATGCATATAAGACATGACGCCAATCGATTTTTTGGCAGGCGACTAGTAGATTTTTGGCCTTCGACTTAAAATAACTTGTTTTGGGGAAATCGTCGGCTTAGAAAAAATTAAACAAAAAAAATTAAGAACCAGCGACTACTTAGATATAAAAATATTTAAAAATTCTAAAATACTTTTTAAGCTCAAAAAGTTTAGTGGCATAATGGCTTTTAAATTATTTCAAAATGGCTAGAATTATGGCTGCTTGCCAACACTGATTGCCAGATGATTTCTACTATATTTTAACGGGCTGTCTACATTAGCGATTTAGAATCGCGCGTATTTATGAATGTATTCTATTTTTTGTGTTTCATTTATTAGTATTTATGTGTGCTCAATATGCCAATAAAGCCTCAATAAAGCATGCGATTTTTATACATTTTTCCAAATTGTACCATTTTACTTGACTTAAATCGTCGCGCGAATGGTATTTAGGTCCATACTCCATTTTTGCTTTTTTGGAGTTATATATGTATACGTAGATTTCTCATTCCCTTCTTCCAGAATCTGCGATCCTTTTATTCCTATCTCTACTAGTTCTGGAGATATTTAGTATCAACTTTGGTCCATCTCCACTTTATTTGCAAATTTTTCATCCAAAAGTTTGGCGTATGGCTCAAAAATTCAATACATTTATAACAAAAAAAATTTTTACTGCTTTAATGGTCCAAGTGTATTCCATGCGATATAGATCAAAAATTTATTTCTATTTTGATCCACGTTCATACGAGCCTATAGTGTAAAATAAAAGAAAAAATAAAAAGTGATCAGTCGTGTTCAAGAAATTGGAGAGAAAAGACCTATCGTCGCACTTAAAGGTAAGTTTTTATATACCGTTATTAGGGTGTCCGCTATTTGTATGAACTTTTTTTTTTTTAATTTTTTTATGATTCCTGGTCTCGAATCTTTTCTATAGGCAAAAAATAAAAACTATACCAAATTTTACCTCGATTGAATAACGTGAAACCGTGGCGACTTTCACTTAAAAATTTAAATTTTTCTGATATTGGTTTCGTTCGAATACAAGTCATTATTATGAAGTTTGACTGGAAAATTTTATTTCTTTTGAGGTTTTCCTTTGAAAAATGAAAAGAAATAAAACTTAAAAATAAATAAATTTTTAAAATAAAAATATTTATTTATTGAACAAAAAAAAGAAATTAAATATACGAGTTTTATTCAAAAGGTTTCTTTAACGTCTCCAAATTTGTGTTAGGATACTGGTGTCTATATTTTTCAATTGTCTAAAAAGAAAAATATTTATTAATATAAAACTGAATTACCATGTTCATTAATTTCACCTGTAAGAGATATTGCTTTTGATCATTATCTTTGGTTATTATATTATTGAAGTCTGAGATTAATTTAATTCCTCTTTCAGCCGCATCATTTGTTACTTTCAATCGTTTTATAATATTTTGACCTTTAATAAAATCATCTATTTTATGCCATTCACTTGGTGGGGTTTGGAGAAATTCAGTTGAAATAGAAAAACGCTTGAATAAATTAGAGGAATTTTCTGAAACTAAACTTAATAAAATTTCGCCTTCTTCTGAATTGTAAAAAAATTGTTGTGCTGATTCTGTAAGTGTTGGTTTTCTTGGTACTTCTTCTAAGTTAGTTATTTCTCTGTTTTCTATTGAATAATTTTTGAGTTTAGTTGTAATTTTAATTTTTATTTCTTCGTCAACTTCATCATCAAATAAAGCAAAAAGAATACACTCTTCATTAAAATAATACAAATGATTTAAAAATTTTTTTGTTGTAATGGATGCAATTTTTTTATCTGGATACCTATGTAGTGATTTCAAAAATCTAATGTCTGATAATGGAGCCTTTTCTGCGTCTGTCGAAGTAAACCAATATTTTGTGTAGCACTTTATAATAAACGCATTAATACTCAACAACATTTTCGATTCAGCTGAAGTTAATTTAAATTGATACCGAAATATATATATTTTTAATGAATAAATACATTTAGCCATCCATCTGGCATGATGATAAGCCCCTGGTTTTTTAATATTGATTTTATTTGATGTTGGATGACCTAAAAATAATAAAACCAGTTCCAAAAATTCTAAATAATCATCTTTTGGATAATTTTTAGAAATATGATGTTTACAAAAGCTAAGAATTTCTTGGTAATCGTCTTCGTGAAGATAATTTTGCAAATCCAATAAACCACTTTCGTATTTGTCTTTAATAATATTAGACCAAGCATTCTTAAATCTTTTGAATATTTGAATATCAGGTCCAGACGATGCTGGAAATAGTTCGCGAAAAACGGCTGAAATAATTATTTCCGAAACATGATGTCTGCACCCAAAAAATAAAATACTTCTACCTAATTTTCGTTCCAAAAGCGTTGTAGCGCCATTAATTCGACCAGTGTTAGAAGCAGTTGTATCGAAAACAAATGCTTGTATTTTGTCTTCTAACTGCCACTGTTTTAAATGATCGTAAACAGTCGAAGCTATTTCAATCCCAGTTGCTGCAGGAATGTCGGGAACTCCAATTAATTTTTCAACATCTGTCGAAGTGGCTATTATAGCTAATCTTTCTAAATTGGTATCAGAAAAATTTTCTAAAATTTTGGTATCCCAATGAATTGACACGAACTGAAAGCTTAACCCCATAAACATTTTTTTGTGCTCTTCAGCAATATCACGTCTAGCTAAATTTCTTTGTTGATGGATGGATGTTTTATTTAAAGTGTATTCCGTTGGATCTAAATTAACAGCTTCTAATACAGCATGCAATAAATGAGTTGTATCACGTTGACTCAATTTACACTTGTCAAGTGCTGATGCTAATCTTTCTGTCATTATACTTTTTTTTGCAAGCTTTCTAGGTACAACAGCAGAATAATCCTCGTAAATTTCAATGTTCAGATCTTCATTCTCAACTTCTTCAATTTCTACTTCAGATAATTCAGATTCGTATGTTTGTTCTGAAGTTGAAGCTTCCATATCATTTTTTCTTTTGGCTTCATTATTTAATCGCTCTTCGCGCCTTTTCTCGATATGAGCCAATTTTCGGTCAACACCTACCATTGACCCTGGTCGTCCTTTTTCTCTTTGTTTAAGAAGAAACATTTTATCTTCATTATTTTTTATTATTTGAAGAACATTCATTGATGCAATATCAAAAAGATCATCTAAAGAGCTTAATAATTCATTTTCCCTTTCTCTAAATAATTGTCCAACCTTGTTTTTATTTTTGAACAAATTTTTCCAGTTATCATATAATTTAATTATCTTATCACTAACCTTATCAAATTTTTGAGCTGGTATCCGAGCTTTTTTCCAGAATAGTAATACTTCTTCGGCAACTAACTTAGAACTATCTTTGATATTTAGCATTCGAATTCTAATATTGTAAAACAAAACTTTGTACACATCACCTATTGAAGGCAACTTAGCTCCCGTAATTGCATGTTTTACAGAACCTATTAGAAAAATTCCTTGTCTTTTGTTTGATATATTTAACATTTTATTTAAGATTGCAATTAAAACTTTTGAAGTAAAAAATACACTTTATCCTGTTGCTTTAATATTTTTATATTTTCCAAAAAAAAACAACATAAATTTAGAAACGTAACGCCTGCTATAAAATAATAAATTTGAAATATTGACAGATTGAATTAGTCTTATGCTAATTTTATTCAAATAAGTACTACAAATTCAATATAATTAAATTAAACTGCTAAACAAAACTTCCGACCAAAGTCGCCACGGGTTCCCGTTATCCGATTGACCTAAAATTTTGCACAGTTCCCTATTTAAGGCATAGGAAAAGATTTGAGGGTAGGAAACTGAAAAAATTGAAATTCTAAAAATAACGGACACCCTAACCGTTATATAAAAAAATAAAATATATTATTAAATGGATTTTTATTTTACTTGTATTTGTATCAAATCAAACGTTTATTTTATTTCAGCAAATTTATTTAAAATGTCATCATCTCCATCTCAAGAATTGTGTAATGAGTTATTGTAGTAAGTTTTTTTTTTTTTTTCAATTAACTTTAACTGACAAGCTTCTTTTATTTTCAGTATGCAAGATGAAATTCTTGGGAGATCCGAGAATGAGTCCGATTTTTCTCCAGATGATCCTAACCGTGATCCTGATTTTATACCAGTATTGAAAACAAACAGCAAATCCCGATTTAATCTCATAACAGATACATTGAATGCTTCGAAGTAGTCGATTCACATTATTGTCGATCTTCCACACAAAAGACTTACTTGGAAGCTAATTTAAATCTTACTAAAATGTACCAATTATACATAGATAAATGTGATAATCCAGTGAAAAAATGTATTTATGGAAAAAAATTTAATAATGAATACAATATATCTTTTCACAAACCTAAAAAAGATATTTGTGATAAATGTTACTTACACGGCAGAAATGAATCAATGACCGAAAGTGAGAAATCAAAATTCGAGGCACATCAAAAAGAAAAGGCATTATGCAAATCTGATCGGGATGTTGATCAAACTAATATAGATCCTAAACATGGAATTGTCTGCTATGATTTGCAAAAAGTGTACGGCCTACCAAAAGGTAATTCATACAATATTTTTTATTCAACTTCAAAAAACATTTAGTTATTTTTTTTTTATTTTTGATTAGGTAATGCATCTATATTTTATTATAAGAGGAAACTAAGCGTTTACAATTTAACAGCCACATTAATATTATCTGATAAGACAAAACTCACGTACTGCGCCATTTGGACGGAATTTCATAGTGGCAGGTCAGGAAATGTCATTACTAGCGTTAATCCGTATTCTGTCCAAACTGGTAAGTGATTATCCTGAATTAAATCGATTAACCTTATGGAGTGATTCGTGCGTCCCTCAGAATCGAAACCGAATCAATTCCACTGCAATCAAAAATTATCTTGCATCATATCCAACTATAATAGAACTTATCCAAAAATTTTCGGAGCCTGGACATTCTAACATACAAGAAATTGACTGTGTCCACTCTGCAATAGACAAGTTTTTAAAAAATATAGAAATACACAGTCCCCTTCATCTTATTCAACTTTTATTGAAAGTATGCAGTGAGAAAGTAAATTTAAATATAATTCAAATGAAAACCGAAGATTTCAAGGCCTATTCGGTCTCAGCTGGAAAGTTGGACTACAGTAAAGTTCCATTCTCAAAAATAAAATCCATTCTGTACGAAAACAACAGTCAGTCACAGTTTCAAATAAAATACAAAACTTCATTTTCAAATATTGAATACAAAACGACAAATTTGTTAAAGTGTGCCCGAAGAAATTCTCTCGGAACCCCAAAAAATTTATTCGACAGTTCGGTTCCGATTTTGCAGAAACGATGTGTTCCAGAAGAAAAAGTAAGGGATATAAAAGATTTATTGCCATTTCTCCCGAAAGAACATCAAATATATATGACAAACTTGATGAAATTGAAATGAATTTTTTTATTCATATATTTTAAATAAATACGTATTATATTTAAATAATATATATTAATATATAATGTAGTATTAACATGTACCTGTAATGTAACGAAAACAATGCTGTGAAAAAATGTTTATTTTGTTATATTTTTTTTATTATTTTTATATTTTTAATTTTAATGAATTTTTATATTTTTTAATTTTGATTTTTTTTTATTATAATTAAATATGTATGTATGCATTTTTCGTATAATATGCATAATAAGAAGAGACTGAATTTTTGTAATAATATATACTCTTAAAGTTCAAAAATATGTTTTATTAAAATAAATCAAAATTATATGTTATGAATTGAAATTTTTTAAGTTTTTCCTAATTAATAAAATAAATAAAAGCAATAAAATAATGTTTTTTTTATACAATTTTAGATACAAACTTAATGGACATGCAATACAATTTTTGTAATGTAACATAATGCTTATTTGATCTATATCCAAAATATTTTGATCCATGTGATACCAAGTTTCAAAATGGATTGAAAAAAACGGATATGGATCAAAAAAGCAAATTTTAGTTTTTACAAAATCGGATCTAACTCTTTAATTTTTAGCTGAAATTGATTGAAAATTTGTGAAGAAATAATATATTAAATATATTAAAAAAACTTCAAACAACCAAAAAATTCTATCGCTCCCATTTTGAATATTTTGATCTCGAACTTCAAATCCAGTTTTCTCGCTTAGTAAAAAATGGAGTGTGGATCAAAATAGCATTCGGGCGACGAAATGTCAAATTAATAAAAAAAAACAAAATTTGTGAGAAATGTCAAAAAATACGCATGCTGAAAAATTATTCAAAATCAGCATGCGTATTTTGCAGCGATTTTGGATTTTGTATAAAGATACACGAATACATTTAAAGAACAAAATCGCATGCAGGAAAAATACGCTAATGTAGACACCTAGTAAGCTGTAAACACAATTCCGGTTACTACTATATTATTAGCGACAATAATGTATGAAAAAACAGCAGCGTGGCTTAAATCATGTTTTCTTTTTGTTGCCCGAAAAGTTTAACCTAAAATAACTTTTTAAATATGCCTGAAAAATTTCATGTTTATTAGTACTTCTTCTGAAAAGGAATTAGAATAAAAATATTCTACATGCATTGCATTAATGGAATTTAATGGCAAAAATAATTTATACCAACAACTCAATTACAAAATACTTCAAAAAAAAATCTGTTTTAGTTAAAAGAGCATTTTCAAATATGCCTGCAAAATTTGACATTAGTATTTCTTCCGAAAAGTAATTGTAATAAAAATTTTCCTTCTGCATTTTATTAGTGTAATTTAATGTCAAAAATAAATTACACTAACAAACTAAAAATTACATTAAGAAAAATTAATATCAAAAATAAATTATCCACAAAATAGGTGCATGTGGAACATTTTTATTCAGAATACATATTTGTATTCCAAAAACTTTTTTAAAATTAGCACTAATAATTAATAAATGAAATATTTTTTTTATTATTGTTTAAAATAAATTTACCTTTCAATCGAAAAAAAAAAAATAGTATTTTCGATTTAATTCTAAGCCAATATAGAGTAGGTTATTGCGCTGATAAGATTCATTAAGTTGCTAGCGGCTGTCGGTTTTATCATCAGCTGACACATAAATTTTTTCTTTTTCTTTTTTTTTGCCTTTTTTTTTGACATTCGGCGTTACATTTTTGACACCCGGCGTTACATTTTTGACACTTACATTTTTTTCACTCTCAATCACAATGCCTCTAAAGAAGTTTCACTTCAAAAAAAAAAAACACGAAGCAGTCATAGGAACTGCCGAAAGAAGTTAATACTTAAAATTTTAAACTATGAAATAACAGTGGCTACAAATAATGGGATGCTCAGTACAAAATGTAAATTAAAATAAAAATCATTTTCTATTGTTACTTTTTATTTTTATACTTTAATAACATAAAAGAGTTAAATTTAAAATTAAACAAGTAACAATAGAAAATCAAACCGTCAATAAACATTTTTATTTTTATTTACAAATTTTGTACTAAGCAGTCCATTTTTTGTAGCCACTGTTATTTCATAGTTTAAAGCTTTTAAGTATTAACTTCTTTCGGCAGTTCCTATGAGTACTTCGTGTATTTTTTTTTGTTAAATTACATTTTTTTTAACATTATTATAAAAACTAAGACCATAGATTAAGAATACAGAAAGATGGGAAGTTTCATACAACATTTTTTCAGTCTTTTTTGGTATTTTATTGTGAAGGTGTTAGTAAAACTAAATAAAATTCTTTTCATACATTGATAATTATCACGTATTTTATTTTGTTTTACTAACACATTGACTTAAAAATACCAAAAATAATGTTGTATGAAGCTTCCCATCTTTCTGTATTCTTAATCTATGCTAAGACTTATTTTCGACAAAGATGTTAAATGTTTTATAATTTATGTGATACCTCTAAGGGTATCATTAAATAAAAGTAGACTATGTTTAGTTAGAAAATATTTATTTCACTTGATGTTAATTCTTTGAGAGTTGATTACAAGACTAAACTTAAAACTAAGTACCTAGACGTCTTATACTTTCTTATTCACTAATTCTAAGATAACTTAACGAATAAAAGAAAGAGAGCATATAATATAAAATGTATATAATATTATATATATAATGATAAGGGGGCACTACACCTCCCTCCTTTTAAAATTAAGCTTATTTGAGAAATATATAAGAACATTATTATGTTTCAAAAATAAGTTTAATTCAATAAAAATAGAAATTTAATTCAAGAAATAAAAATTTTGAATTTACAAATGTAATTGATCAATTTAATATTTATTTGTATTAATAAGAATATATGTTAATAATATATATTAGACTAATAATATGATAATAATATATATATATATATATGAGTAATATATAAACAACTAATACATGGTACCATTATTATTGTTTTTTTTTTTTTTTTTTTTTAAACTTCATATTTTAATATAATTATTTTTAATTATTTAACAATTATTTTTAATTATTCTATTTTTGTGGACTTTAATCCTTTTATTTTTATTTGTTAACAATGTAACATTTAATCCATCAATTTGAATTATTTTATGAGGACCAGAATATACATTATCTAATTTTGTCCTGTTTTCTTTTTTTAAAAGAACTTCATCATTTATTTTGAACTGATTTTTCGTTGATTTTTTATCAAAATCTCTTTATTTTTTAATTTTTCTTTTTCTAAAAACTCTTTAATAATTATATTTGTATTTTGAAGATGAAATTTTACATGTTTCGCATAACTATCGAAGTTATAATAATAATGAGTTGGGGTGTATCCTAACACCACTGCACTTCAAGGCAATAAATTGCCATGAAAACTTTACCATCACGCTCATATACATGCTAATATGAGAGGAGAGGGCTCGGTACGAAGCATGCAATGGAATCTTAATATTACCACCAAACTATGCTTAAATCAAGCATCAGAAAAGAAAAAAAAAGAATTATAGAAAAAACAAACATAAAACAATAAGAACAAGTCTCGTTTCTGATAAACAACGAAATCACTAGTGACATATAACATAACACAAAGAATAGTTTCCCTAGTAAAATTTTTTTAAAAAAAGAGAGTAAATATAAGAAGAAAGAGTAAATTAAAAAAATTAAAAATATAATAAGAAGAAGAAGAAGAATTAGTGGAAAATATCCTACTACTTCCTCCGGCGTCAACTAAGACATTTCATGAAGATTCAAAATTAATCAAAAAAAAAAATTACTCAAATTAAAAACAATCAGCATACAACGACCTATCGGCTTCAGATAATATATGAAATATATATTGTCTTACATTACTTCGTCAGGGTACGTTTGTATGTTGAAACGATAATTTAAATTTAAAAAATAAAATAAAAATAATAATTAGAAGAATTATCTTTAGTCTACCACTTCCCTTGGCTTCGGATATACAGAAAATTTAAATATTAATTAAAGTCTTCCAATGTGAAAAAATAATTAGCCTTTAAACCAGCTTTAAGGGATGCCTTAGAGATATTAAGGTCAAAAACATGATGGTTTTTATTAGCAAAAGCAAGCATTCGAGAAATGGGATCATTGCATCCATATTCGGTTCTATGGTAAGCAACTTCAAATAAGTTAGAAGTTCGGAGGCTTCTGGTATTAACTCGAAAGTTGATCTTCTCTAGAATAAAAGGAGAAATAATTTCACCAATAATAATTTGATGAATGAAAACAACATCTGCAAATTCACGTCTGTCTTGAAGAGATTCAAGCTTAATGAGATTTAATCGTTCTGTGTACGGTGGAAGGATTAAGTTATCCTCCCAAGGAAGATGCCTTAATGCAAATCTAAGAAAATTTTTTTGAACGGATTCGACTCTATTGATGTCGACAGAAAAAAAGGGTGACCATACTTGAGAGGCATATTCTAACAATGGTCTTACAAGAGATGTAAAAAGAAATCTGGTTATAAATGGGTCACAGAACTCTCTTGACCAACGTTTAATAAAACCTAGAGTGGAATTTGCTTTATTAACAATTGAATTTACATGTGGTGTAAATGTCAATTGGTAATCACATAAAATGCCGAGATCTCTAACTTCATTGACTCTGGGAATAAGAATATTATTAAGTGTATATTGAAAATTAATAGGATCTCTTTTCCTTGAAAATGAAATATTTTGACACTTAGAAACATTAAGAAGAAGATTATTCTTAATACACCAAAGGCCAAAGCTATTAAGGTCAGTTTGTAAAAGATTGCAGTCTGAAGGACTAGCGATTTTTTTAAAAATTTTCATATACTGGTTCTACTCTATTATCCAGTAAGAATTTATGAGAATTTGGTTCTTTACCAAATATTACCTCGTAAGGAGAGTATAAAAAATTGAAATTTGAATTTGGAGTACTATTATAATTATACGTAAAATATTTTAAATATACATCCCAATTATCATGGTTTGCATTAATATACGGTCTTAGATATTCATTTAGAACCCGGTGGTTTCTTTCAATAGTTCCGACTGTTTCGTGATGGTAGGGTGTTGAAAAACTATGTTCAATATCTAGTAATTTAAATAGTTCAGCTATTACACTATTGGCATACTCAGTACCGCAATCAGTAATAATTTTCCTCATTAGGCCGTATAATAGAACGAAATGTTCGAAAATGGCTTGCGCAATAGTGGTAGCTTCTTTATTGGCTACTGGTATCGTAATTAAATATTTACTCAAGTCGCACATTAATGTGACTGCATATAGATTTCTATTTTGAGTTTTTTGGAACGGGCCGATCGTATCCATAATTATAGTATCGAACGCTTTATTTGGAGTTTTAGTGATTTGAAGTGGTTCGATGTTTTTAATTTTAGCTTTATTCATTTGACAATCTTTACATCCCCTGACGTAGGTTGCTACGTCTTTTTTCATGCCTTTCCAATAAAAACATGATCTTAATTTTGCATATAGTCTTTTTTGCCCTGCGTGTCCGCCAAATAGACATTAGAGCCTGGATGTAGTAAAATTTTAAAAAAAGAAACAATTCTAGCATTGTTTCTCGTTCAACTAGAAGAAAACATAATTAAAACAAACATTTATAAAATTCAAATAAATAAAGAAGATGATATTTTTAAATTATTTAATACAAAAGAGTTTATTAACATTGCAAAAAAGTATATTAAAAAATTAGAAATCGCGATAGTTTCACGTCCATTACCCATTATTAGTACTGGGGAAAAACAAAAACTTTTAGATCGTTATCATAAAGACCCTATATTTGGCGGACACGCAGGGCAAAAAAGACTATATGCAAAATTAGATCCGGTTATTATTGGAATATGAATAACTTCCAGAGAAAACAAAGATGTCAAATAAATAAGCAAGATTATGTTAAACCATTTTTATTTATGCAAGTTTAAAACAAAATTAAAATCTTGTAGTATTATGTAATAAGTAATAATATGAATAATGTGTAATATTAAGTAATAATGAGTAATAATAAGAGATATTATTATAAATTTATTTTTTAAAAATTTTTACGAAGAAAAAAAAATTTTGAAGAAATCAATTCAAAGTAAATGATGTAATATGTAATATTTATTTGTAATATGTAATATTTATTTGTAATAATCAGTTCAAGTAAATTATGTTAAATTATGTAATTTTTAATTATATAACATTTATATTTTTTTTTTTTTTTAAATAATATTTAATTTTTAGTAATTGTATAATAATAATATAATGTAATTATATATAATAATATAATGTAATTATATAAAAGTATTCATCATTCACGGTGGTGTTATTTATTTATGTTCATTAGATTTTATTTAAAATTTTGGACTTATAAACATATTTTTTAGAGTCCCTTTAATATCATTATACGATATATGTATATAAATATAAAATAGGAAGAAAATATAATCTAATATATAAAATTTCCATGTCACAATGTTAGTTACCGTACTCCTCCGAAACGGCTTTACCGATTTTTACCAAATTTTATATGCGTATTCAGTAGGTCTGAGAATCGGCTACTATCTATTTTCCATACCCCAGGGACGGGGCACTGAATTATGACCGCATGAATTATGACCGCGGAAAAAGTTTGTATGGGCGGGCAAAATTCATTTTTAAAATGAATTTTGTCCGCGCAACAAAATGTCTTTTGACCGCGCGGTCAAAATTCATTTTATTTATAAATTGAGTCGCGGTCAAAATTCATTTTGAAAATGAATTTTGCCCGCACATTTTCTCGCGGTCAAAATTCATTTTTTTACTAAATTGAGTCACGGCCAAAATTCATTTTGAAAATGAATTTTGTCCGCACATTTTGCCGCGGTCAAAATTCATTTTTTTTAAATTGAGTTGTTGCCGGGAACGCGAGTATTATGCACAAAAGTTATGGAGAAGATACAATTCATTTTAAATGACTTATTTTGAAAAATGAAATCAACCCTCCGATAAAATATTGTGTTCTAAGCAAAAGGGCAAGGGCGCCAGCCGCAAATCCCACTGACCAACCTCCCGCCCGCCGCCCTGCTGCCCCCCCTTCCCTTTGTGTCTAACCCACAAATATTTTATCTTTTTTACTCACATACGATAAATAGTGTCGTTTTAAAAATGATTTTAGGCCTTTTCCAAAAGGATGCGGTACAAAATGTATATTTATTTTCAATATTTGTTAAGTAATATTTTTGATGAAACTATTTCTGCATAATACAGCCGCAAATTTTGTCGCGGTCAAAATTCATTTTTTTTCTAAATAGAGTCGCGGCCAAAATTCATTTTGAAAATGAATTTTGTCCGCACATTTTGCCGCGGTCAAAATTCATTTTTTTACTAAATTGAGTTGCGGCCAAAATTCATTTTAAAAATGAATTTTGTCCGCACATTTTGTAGCGGTCAAAATTCATTTGTTTTCTAAATTGAGGCGCGGTCAAAATTCATTTTGAAAATGAATTTTGACCGCCAGTCGCGGTCATAATTCATGCGGTCAAAATTCATGGAGCCCCCAGGGACCTCCTCCGGGGCCGGACTTCAAAAGTTCGTCCGATTTCATTCAAATTTTTTACGTAAAAAGAGGAAGTGTTTACACACAAATTCCGTAACAAAAAAATTGTTGACCTCCTACCCAGGAACCTCCTACCCAGGGACTTCCCATTGGGGCGGATTTTAAAAGTTCGTCCGATTTCATTCAAATTTGGTATGTAAAAAGAAGAACTGATTACAAACAAATTCTGTAACAAAAAATTTGCTGACCTCCTACGCAGGGACCTTCTACCCAAAGACCGGCCCTGGGGGCGGTTTTTAAAAGTTCGTCCGATTTCATTCAAATTTTTACGTAAAAAGAGGAAGTAATTACACACAAATTCCGTAACAAAAAATTTGTTGACCTCCTACCCAGGAACCTCCTACCCAGGAACTTCCCATTGGGCGGATTTTAAAAGTTCGTCCGATTTCATTCAAATTTGGTATGTAAAAAGAAAAACTGATTACAAACAAATTCTGTAACAAAAATTTGCTGACCTCCTACGCAGGGACCTCCTACTCAAAGACCGCCCCCGGGGGCGGACTTCAAAAGTTCGGCCGATTTCATTCAAATTTGGTATTTAAAAAGAGGAGCTGATTACACACAAATTTCGTAACAAAAAATTTGTTGACCTCCTACAATAGGGACCTCCTCTCGGGGCGGACTTCAAAAGTTCGTCCGATTTGATTCAAATTTGGTACGTAAGAAGAGGAACTGATAACACACATTTTTAGTAACAAAAAATTTGTTGACCTCCTACCCAGAGACTTCCCCGGGGGGCGGACCTCAAAATTTCGTCCGATTTCATTCAAATTTGGCATGTAAAAAGACGAAGTAATTACACAAAAATTTCGTAACAAAAAATTTATTGACCTCCTACCCTAGGGAAAGATTTCAAAAGTTTGTCCGATTTCATTTAAATTTGGTACATAAAAATGATTAAACACACGAATTTCGTCACAAAAAATTTGGCCCCCTCTTCGAATATATAGAAATCAATTTCTTTATTACTAAAATATTAAAAACTAAACCACTCAACCGATCGTTTCGAAATTTACACCGTCTCTTTGTCTCGGGATCGTTATAGGCTATTTTAAATTTGAATGGCACCCTACCCAGAAATCCCTCTGCAAAAGTTCTTTCGATTTCATTCAAATTTGATTCATAAAAAGAGGAAAGGATAAAAACACAAATTTGGTTTGGTTTGGAAACCTGTTTAAGGGAAGGATATCATTCGATTTTATACAATTTAGTGTTGAATAAGTAGAAATGATAAATATTAATTCTTAGATATTTTCCCAAATTTATAAAATAACTAGCTCTTATAATTGTTCATCAATCTGACAACAAAAATTTCACTTAACGTGTGTGCGGGTACAGCTAGTAATAAAATAAAATATAATAAAAAATTTTTTCAAAATTGCTTTTAAGGTAATTAAGTTAATTCTTCGAAATATGTGCAAATTTGTAGCAAAAATTAAAATTTTGTGTCATTTTCTAAACTGCACTACCATTGTCAAGACTTTATTGTTTTTTGGATTTTAAGTTGATTATTCATTTCTTAGACTTAGAAACTATGGTTAATAACTAATTTCGAGCAAATTCAGACTTATTATTAGTATATGGAGGCTTAGTTGTGTAGGAATTTAAATCTCTAAGGCGCATATTTATAATTTCTTTCAAGTCGCACGATGATGCTGTTAAAAGGTATATAATTTACAAATTGAAGCTTGTAAAACAAGTATAATATTTGAATGTAATGCGAGGAAGAGTGGCTATTATTTTAAAGGATTTGAATATTATTTATGGCTGCAATAAATTAAAATTTAGAAATTGAGCTAAATTTGATAAAATTTTAACTTTCTTCCGAAAAAAAAAAATTACAGAACATTTTTTTTAATTCAAAATTTCTTTAGTTTCTAAACAAATTCTTCAAATTAATTTTCCAAAATTCATAAAATATGTTAAATTTTAAAATATTCTAACTTTTCTGTTCATGTTGCATTATGATATTTTCATTTTTATTAAGGTTTAAGAACATGATGAAGCCCAATTATATTTTGAATAAGGATGAGGAAAATAAAAATTAACTTATTGACTAAAGTATGCTTTAATCATTTAAAAATATTGTTCAATAATATATTAGAAATAAAAATAAAATGATAAAATATTATTTTTTCTTTTAATCTTATTTAAATTTTCTATAATTTTACAATCAACATCATTTTAAAAAAATCGTGTTAAAATTTTTTTTCAATATATTTAGTTTATGGGTTTTAAAGTGCAAAAAAAAATGTTATTCTTTTAAATTCATCTTAGTGGCCACCATACCAATAAATCAAGAAATCTTATATTATCTTATATTATATCTATACATAATAATAAACTTTGTTCTTCATTTTTTCTAAAAACTTAATTGTAAAACAAACAAAAGATATATCCGTTTATTTATTTTTTGTTGAATTTTCTGTATTCATCCGCAGTTGATGGTCATTTGTTAAGATTTTGACCTAATTTAAAAATGAAGAAAATTATGACCATACCACACACATTTAAATTCTAATATCTGGAATTAATAGAAAACTTAAATGTACTTAATTAAGCATAATGAAAATCAAACAAAAGAAAACTTAGTATTGTCTGAATTAGATGAATTAAAGAAATATTCAACCATAAGTTAAAGGTAATTGGGCATAGAATATTTTTAACATAGGAATTAATTCATTCAAATATTGGAACGGAGACTATTTTAATATAATCTTTGTGAAACGGATTTGTGGCAACTATTTTTAGAAACGCTTCAAATATTTTAATTAAACAAAGTTTATTTTTCATTTTAGATGCATTCAAATCTATTTTATTTTTTTTTATATATGGGCTCATTCTGCTTGAATTTAGTTCGAGATCCAGTTTCCTCCCTGTTATATTTTCTCTACTTTTTATTGTTAATAAGCCGTAAAACACTATATTAAAATACCACTGAAAAAGATAATTATTAATAAACTAATATAGTAATAATAAAAACAGATTATTTGAAAACGACTCTTTTGCGCACTATTCTGCCCAATTATATGCATGTACTTCAACATCACGAACTAAACTACAAGCGAAAAATATATTTAATATAAGATATATCTCAATAATATCATTCACTTCAACATTTATTATTCTCATTTATTTATCCTCGAAAAAAACTCAGGAATGAAAATCACATGAGTAATAAATTTGTGTTCAGATAAACACAGGTAAAAATATAGATATGATTTTTTTTCCCAAACTTGTGTTAATTTAAAAACAATTTTTTTTACTAATTTTGAATTTAAAATCAAGTATTTTATTGGAATCAAATCGAACAATATATTTTTGTTGAAATGAATTTACTTTGCAATTTTTTATTTCCGATCTCAACTTTTACGTCAACAAATTCCGTGACTTCAATAGACTGACTTTTATAACATATGTATATATTAAACGGTTGTAAAGTAAGGTTTGGGTCCCCACACGTGGTCCGTTGTTGGGAGAAAACTCGATTTTAATATATTAAAAAAGAACTAAAAATAATTTTTTTCGATATACCTAACGAACAACGTTGAGTCAAACATAGACCCATTTTCACGTATTGCTGCGACCTCCGTGTGAGGCCCTTTCGACATCCAGTCTTCTAAATAGGTGTTTCGGGTCCAATGCTACAACACTTTATCCGGATATAACCAGAGGTGGCTCAAAAATATTTTTTTTTCCTCGCGCCCTAGGCAATCTATTTGTGGCGCCCTCTCTACCAATGAAAACAGATATGTAAAGAAAATAACCTTGCTCCATGAAATTGTTCTTAGTGAATTTAGGGTAAAAAAATAGAGTTTAAAAATAATATTAGTACATATAATTATTTATTATTAAAAAAGTAAAATGGTATGTATCATATTTAAAATGATATATATTTTTTTCATTTTTTTTTTCTTCGTTTTCCTGATTAGAGTTCTTTTAACTTTGTTATTTTTATCTATGTAAATAATACAATAATCAGAATTCATTTGTTAATAATATATAATGTATATTACAATACTTAAGATACTGTAACTTACATTTTTACATAACTCACAACAGTTTAACTTTTCGCGCCTTTTGTTTGGCCACTATAATTTTTTGCGAATAAATAATACTGTATAAATTTTCAGGAAATTTAAAATTCTGTGAAAAGTCATGGCCACCTCAGAAATACTTACTCAATTTCAATTAAAAATTTCAAAATTTGAATATTTTTTTTTATGTATAATTTTTAAAAAAGTAGCTTTAATTTTTCTCTTCAAATTTTTTGGCGCCCTCAACAGTTTATAAAAAATCGTATAGCTAAATAAAATATCTTTTTATTTTTTCTCTCGTATTTTGGCGCCCTCCACAGTTTAGCGCCCTAGGCGACCGCCTAGGCTGCCTATATGGTAGAGCCACCCCTGGATATAACTATATTTCAAACAGGTTTCTAAAATAGCCCCATGTTGGGATCTGGGATAAATTTTTTTATTATCCTACTTATGTAACTTCAAAATTTTAGTCAAATCGGTTCAGCGGCTTAGGTGTTATTGAAAAATGGCCCGAATGTCATAACCACGAATTTTTTTTGTCATAATCGCGAAATAAAAAATAAAAGTGTCATAACCGCGAAAAATTTCTTATATTTTTTTTTGACATAACCGCGAAAAAATATGGCAAAAAATTGAAAAAATTTCGTTTCGCGGTTATAACAAAAATTTTTGTTATAACCGCGAAATGATAAAAATCGAATTTTGGTGTTTCGCGGTTATAACAAAAATTTTTGTTATAACCGCGAAACTCATACAAATTCTAGTTTCGCGGTTATGACAAAAAATTTTCGCGGTTATGTCAGTTCACCTTGAAAAATAGGCAGTAAATTTTCATTTTTATTTATTATAAATTATAATAAAAAATAATTAAATTCATGACATTGAGGTCATATGAAAAAAAAAAATAATTTGATTAGAAAACTTAATTACATCTATAATTATTTGATTATTTCTATTTGAAAATATATATTATGATATTTACATATTTTAATTAAATTCAATGTTATTTTATTTTTATTTATTCCCACCAATATGCAATATTTATTTACTGTTACCCCTTTCGTGTAATAGTTATATCTATATACGAATATCAGTAAATGCTTGATTTTTTTATTACCATTATATTCTGCTCTATATTTTGTTTCAATATGTTTCAGAGAAATGCATGAGTACACTTGTATTACAAATCACTCGTGAATACACTTGATTTATTCAATATATGAATAGTTCAACTCAAAATAAAAACAAGTGTGAATATATGATTCATAATATTTTTTCAATACATTAGAATTGTATTGAGTTTTTTGTATCAAGTCAAATTTCTAATCGCAAGTATAGTGAATAGTGAAATATGTATTGCGTATATTGAATGCATTGGGTAATCTTCTAAGGAAATTTAATTTCCTAAAAAAAATTAAATATTTCGTAAAAATTTCCTAAAAAAACTGTTAAAAATGTACCTATACTTAATTAGATGATATTTTTTTCATTCATACGTATTGTTTTTATATTAGGCACTTGCTGCATTCATAGCATTCATAACAAAAACAAATCAACATCAAGTGGTATTGAGTAGATATTGTTGTTTTGCAAGTCAATGTAATATAAGTGTTTCTTATGTGCAAGTAGAATATGAATAGCTCATTTTTTTTTTCTGTAATTGGTATTATTCTGTATTGAAATATTGCGAGTGATTTGTTTTTGTTTATGAATAGTATTACGCAGTTCTCTGATATGTTTCAATGTTTTTCCTTTCAAATAAATAAAAGTAAAAAAAGTAATTTTACCTATAAAAACTGGAGCTATCTTATGTCAACGATATATATCTACTTCTCTTCAATTTTTGTTTTTTTTTTGTGACTTAAATAAAATCCTTTTTAAATTTAATACACGATTGAAATTTTTATATTGACCAAGTTGTTTGAATTTACCACATTTAAACGTTGATAGTTATAATCAAAATAATTTACAATAATCCACTTACCACTATTTGTTATGACCACTTGTTAAAATTCTTTTTATTCGTTAAAGTTTTCATTAAATAGAAAAACCATCGAAAAGCACCCTGTAATGTTAATGTATAGGTTTCACTAATACATGTAAGAGAGATACTTCATTCCAGAGCTGGATTTACTCTTCCTTTAGTATTTATTCGTAGAGAAAAACTATCAATGAGAAACAAAACAGAAATAATAATTTTTAATTTTTATCTTTTATTTAACGACGTTTATTTCCATGAAGAAGTAAATTTTTAAAATAATAGTCACAATTTAGATTTTTTGCGTAAGTAAATGTAGAAAATGGTTTCAAATTATTGTAATGGTATTAGCTTTATTGCTAATTAATTATACATATTCGTTTTATATATAGTATATTTCTATTCAGCAGATATCTTTTGATAAAATTTGAGTGCCAAAAATGTTTATTCGTTTCGTGTTTCGTTTACAAACATGGCACTCGAAGAAAGTGTTAAATTTTTTAATGCGCATGTCTTCGGTAAGTTGTATTTACATTCGCAAATTTAGCTCGGTAAATGGTCCATTACATGCATCAATACACATGCAATTATAGAGGAATGTAAATTGTATTTACATTTCCCTGTGATGTAAATTGGATTCACATTGCTTTATATTGTATTTACATTCTTCATTTTGAACTGCGTAATACTATAAACAAAAATAATATCACTCACACTAACAATATTTCAATACAGACAAATACCAAAAAAAAAAAAAAAAATTGCAAATGTATACCTCTCACATGCATCATATCAATGTCAAACAAAGCTTAGTTTATAATGCTAAAATCTATATTTTCCTTCTGAGCTAATCTATATTTTCCCTCTGAGCAAAAATAAAAAAAAAAAAGAACCAATAAAAAAATACGCGGCTATTTTTTTTTTTCTAAAAAGCGGCCAGTCGATCAGTTGATGAATTTTCTTAACATGTGTTTCAATCTACTATTTTTAAAGGATCTTCGAACCTCTACTACTAAATTTTTAAACGAGTGTGGTTGGATTTTAGTACAAAAATTTAAACCACACTTCAAAAATTGCACTTATTTTTATTCAAAAAAACAAAATGAATAAAAATAGAACAATGGTAACCCTGAAAATATCTTTGTTGTCATTATAAAGTTTGCTGTGAATTGTCAAATGTCAAGTAAGAATTTTTTTTTCTTTTATCAACAAACGAGGAAAATGGCAGCAACAAGGAGATTATTTATTGTAAATATAAATTATAATTATATAATTATTATTTGATTTTATTTTTAATTATAAAAAAAATAATTATAAAATTATTATTATTTTTTTTAATAATTAAAAATAAAATTAAATAAAATTTAAGAAGACCATTAGTTCCTAAAATAATAAAAAAAAAATTAGTAATTTTTCTAAAAAAAAATTATTCGATTTTTTTTTTGCAAAAAAGAAAATGAATAATTTTTTTTGGAAAAATTACTAATTTTTTTTTTAATATTTTAGGAATCTTCCGGTTTGAAATCATTTCGATAAATAAATAAACTTCCGTATTAATTAAATTTTATTTCCTTGCTTCATTTTGAACTTTTTTGTTTATTTTTTTCAATATAAATGTATTGTTTTCAACTCCCTCTCACATGCACATTAAAGCAGTATACAATACATGTTAATCAAATTGGTTATACAGCTCGTTTTGTATACACACAAACATATAGACACTCGTCAATATTATATCACTCGACCTTCGGTCTCGTAATATGAACATGACTCGTGTCTATGTGTTTGTGTGTATACACAACTCGCAAGAATAACAAATTTTCTTAACATGTATTGTAATCTACTATTAATGTGTTGGTATAGATAAAAGCTAAATTTCTTTCACGTTATTTACAAAAAAACCAATGGCAAAAAATCATTTTGAGTATAAAATATTTATGAATACTGGCGTTAGATGAGATGAAAATTATTGAAAATAAAATGAAATTCATAGTCTCCTTTTTTTGTATTTAAAAATGAAATACATATATGGGAGGACTGTTTTTTTTTATTAGATGATAACAGATTTTTAATTTCATTTATATTTTATTTTTAAGGATTTTCGTAGATTTTTGGCAGCTTGAGTCAACAAAATAAAAAATCAAAAAAAAAAAGTAGTAAAAATTTTGGTGAAAAAAATTGTTTTTTTATGGAAATTATTTTCTAAAACGATTTATTGAAAATTATTTAAAAATTAAATTTACGTACAGAGATTTCTATTAAAACAAAATATCCCTATGGAGCTAGAGTGTCCAGTTCGGGTACCCGGGTACCCGAGTACCCGATGTTTTAGGTTATTTTATCGAGTACTCAAATACCCGGGTAATCGGTTCGAGTACCGAGTACTTAAAAATAAAATAAAATTCAAATATAGTTAAAGCTTTTAGAGGTTTATAAAGTGATTGGAATCAATAGATTGAAGAGATTACAAAAAACGTTATCGGTCTCTTCTGAGCGGGTTTTTATTTCCAAATGTTTATTGGGTACTGACTCAGAGCTGAATAAATTTAAGTATTTTTGTACTGAATACAATATAATTACCAGTATACTGGTACTGGAAAAATACTGCAATATTTTTTTCTCACAATATACTGGTACTGCAGAAAATTTAAGTACCAGTATACTGGTACTGAAAAAATACTGCAATATTTTCTCACAATATACTGCTACTGCAGAAAATTTAAGTACCAGTATACTGGTACTGCAAAAATACTGCAATATTTTTCTACAATGTATTGGTACTGCAAAAAATTTCAGTACCAGTATATATAGTATATTGGTACTGAAATTTTTTTCCAGTACCAGTACATTATAGAAAATAATACAGAATTTTTGCAGTAACAGTATACTGGTACTTATATTGCAAAATACTTAAATTTAGTTAGTTTTGGCGTACTGAAACGTTAAATACATAAGGTGTGTTGAAATATTATTTCTTAAAAAACAATAAAAATTAATAAATTTAAAAAAATATATATTTTTTGGGTGTTTCACTCCAAAAAAAATACTACCCGGGTTACCCGGGTAGTTGGTAAATTGATACTCGACTACCCGGGTAATTGAAAATCGGGTAATTTGGACACTCTATATGGAGCAGAATTTCCCACATAAATAAAATATTTTGACATAAATATTTTTTCAATTTTTAGTTTTAGATAATTTATTTTTTTTTCATGATTCCAGGTTAATTTACGAACTTTTTCAATTTGTATATTTTTTTTATTTTAATCAAACTTTTTTAATTTTCCTGTAAACTTTGTTAATAAATCCTATATTTGTTTGGATTAAAAATTACTCTAATTCAACGGTTCCCAAACTTTTGAAATATTTGTACCCCTTGATAATGATTTGAATCTTTACGTACCCCTAAAAAAGAGTGCATACAGGTTATAACAAACGGAATAAAAAATTTTAACGCACGTTGTAATTAGATACGTCTCGCTTTGTTAGCACCAAAATTGATCCAGCATCATTGTTTCAAAATCACTGCGAGTTTTCATGTTATTTCTCAAGTCAATGGGTTCATCTTTTGCGTTATCATTGTCAGTGTCAAGAATCTTGTCTAATGAAATTGTGAAGGCGTTTCTAATCCAATTATCGACATTAAAAGTTGGAGGAATGATACCATCAACATTTTTTTTGAAGATTTCGTTATGAGTTTTAATATACTTATTTAAAATATACACAATTATACACAATTCACAAAATTTTGGAAAGAAAATTAGATTTTGAAAAATTGTGTAAGCCGTAAAAAGGATATACATACATATATTTTTTTCAATACAAACAGTTCCACGTACCTCTCAGAATTGGTTAACGTACCCCCAAGGGGTCCATGGACCCCAGGTTGGGAATCTCTGCTCTAATTGATTAATTATTTTTTGCTCACCGACATAAAACATAAAAAGGTTATTGATTCTTAAGAGGTAATCCAGTTATCCAGAAATAAATAATAAGTGAAAAATAGTCTTTATAGCTACTCTACAATTTACTTATTTAATGTTTAATATGAAATTTAATATGAAGTAATTAAAGTGAAATATAAATAATTAAATTTTTGAATGAGATATATATTTTAATATTGGTGGCGTATTTTGAAAGGAAACTTATTTATCTATGTTTATTACTTTCAAAATTTAATTTATAATTTTACTAGACAAGATAGAAGCAAACGCGGTGTCTAAATATCTGGGTCAATACGACAATATGCAATTAATTAATTTAGTAATTATAATTAAAATATTAATAATATTGAACAGACTGCTATATAATAAAATAGTTGACATTTATATACAACATATACAACATCAAAAATACGGTAGTAGAGTAGAATTTATTGATTTCATCAAGTACGAACTTCCTCTAAAATTTGTAATTTCTTTTTTACTAAACAGTTTTTTCTAAATATTACACAATATTAACATCTATTAGTTAAATTCCGATAAAATGTGGTCTATCAAGAAGACTGAACGTCGAAATACCCATACCAGAGGTCTTCAGAACACTTCGAGGGGGAAGCTAAATATTAAATTTTGAAATATGTTTACCGGTGGACCGATTCGGCTGAAATTTTGAAATCAAGTGGCCTAGAGATCCAAGACGTCAAAATTCGGCTCGCGGGAGGTACTCCAGAGATATCTGAAATAAAGGAATAATTTCAAAATATTTATAATAAACTTTGTTTATTGATTTTACAATAAAAATATATAAGGAATATGAAATAAAAAAAAAAAAAGTGAATATATAAATATACTAAATAAAAAACACACAAAGCAGTCATAGGAACTGCCGAAAAAGTTTTTAAAAAAAAAGTTTTACTTAAAAGTTTTAAACTTTGAAATAACATTGCCTACAAATGATCTTTAACTTCGTAAAAGAATTAAGAGACATAGACTCAAAAATAACATTGTACATATTTTCAATTAAAATAACTATTTTTCAATATAAAAAGCTCTTCCTCAATCATTGGAAACTAAAATATTAATCCCAACTTTTACAGAGAATAATATACCAAAATGTACAGTTCATCATGTGTAAGATGTAGAATCCAAGTATCTTTAAAATACATTGAATATACATTGAATATACATTTAATATCAGAATCACTTCTCCCTTTCGCGGCACAGTCCGGATTCGGAGATCCCTGAAATGGGGAGATTCCTGAAATGCAAGAATAATTTCGAAATATTTATACCTAAATGTTATCAATAAGTTTACAATATCTACAATAACATAAGTATGAAATAAAGAAATTAGAGAATAAAATAAAAGTTAATTAATTAGAAAAATTTGATTAAATTAAATTTATTATTCTAGAAATTTATTTCAGTTTTGTGAAATAATTCTATCTGCTAAGTACGCTATAAATATCGATTGACGGACTAATATAATTGATGGCTTATATTTTAGAATATTTTTATTTTATTATAATTTGGATTTTTTTTGTTTGTTCGAAATATTTTGGATTAATTAAATTCACGTTTCAGCTGAATGAATTTAAAATAAGTCCATATAAAAAAATTACAATCAATTTAATTAAATGTGTCCATCTTACAATGTTTTTATTTATTTTAATCCCATTTTCTTACTCTTATTTAATTCCAACACTTAAAATAATTTGCTCCACAACTCAAATTAGTCTCGCAATTATATATTTTCACAGTATAATATTTATTTTTATTTCGTTATTAATTTTAATCTATTCATTTGTAATTGATACCAAACTCACCAAATTATTTAAAAGATTTTTTAAATTTTATAAAATCTTAGTTAATTTCCAAGATCTATTTGACAGTGAAATTTTTGTGTTAGTTGTTCTAAAATTTTTAATTTTAATTATTAAAATTAACGATTTGGCTAGACAAATAATTTATTTTTATTTTATAATAAAAAGTAAGGGTCTAAAACATTTTAAATCCGTTTTTATTTTTCTAAGCCATTTCACTAACTTATTCACCCCATTTCCATCTTTTTGTATCTTTTTATGCATAGGGCATGCAATTCAAATAATTTCTTATAATTTCGATAAGATATTTATTTCTAAAAAAGATTGGGATAGAAAAAGCATTAAGAAAATAATGATTTTATCCAAAAATTCTTATAGAATATTTAATAAATTTAAATTAATTTACCAGTTAATAATTATATGCTTAATTTTTGAAAATGGAATAAGTCTATTTCGTGAATTTTATACTTTTTTCGTAATTTTTGACTTAGAAACTTTTTACACTGTATTAATAGTTTGGATTGAATTATTTTTGATTTTATATTCTTTTGATTTCCCAATATCGAAATATACACTTTTAAAATCTTCAATAAATTTGCACGCCTGGAAGATTTGTGAAAATGAGTCTTTTGACAGAGAGGTAAATTTATATGCTAAATAAAAATAGTTATAAATTTTTTTTAAAGCTTAAAGCCTATGGCACAGGCAGGGGATGGATTTACACATTTGCCGCCTTAAGGCACTATTAAAAAAATATCGGGAAAAACACATTATAAAAATACATTTAAGTTCAACATGACATAAAAATTAGTTTGAGGAGATTTTGAGCTCTTAGCCTTAACCGATTCTAAAAAGTTTTATACTATTTTAAAGTATGAAATTTTTTTTTATTAAATTTTGCCGCCCTAGGCTCGAGCCTAGTGTGCCTATTCGTAAATCCATCACTGGGTACAGGAGAAAAATATACTCAGTTAAAGATACAATTTTCCTACAGGACCCTAAACATTTTTATTTGAGAATGCAAATTAAGTAAAATATCAATCAAGTTTTTTTTTCCATGATGCATTAATAAGTACAGTTTTTTCAAACATACAAATTTTTCGTTACGCTTGTTCTTTGTTCATTGAAAATTGATATCTAAAATATTTTTTTTAATTAATATTTTAGTTATATACGTCATCAAATCATATGATTTTATTTTTAGTTCGAACAATGTTTACGTCAGTTTAAAATCGTACGCTGCGATTCAACGACATTTGGTTTGTTTGAAGTCAACAAAAAATTCATTATAAGTTTCAGTGCTTCAATTATTTGTAATGCTTTAACAATTATTCAACTTCATCTTGTACTTCAGGAAAATGGGATACAACAGGAACTCTTATATATAAAATATTAATTCAAATAACACAGTTAGTATTTTATGAATACAACGTAATTAAATATATTTTCTTTAAATCGAATTATTGATGACATACACACTGAAAAGAATGATAGCTGCGCAACTATACAACCCGTGCTTATTATACAGGTCGAACTTGTGGATGTATAGTAGCATCTGCACCAGGCCTACCTAGATTATCAACATCTTTTGGTACAGCTACACTCTTTCCTTTTATTTTTTATTTTTATGCAACTTAAGATTAATTTTTTTTGAATTGTTTTACTATAAATATATCATTGATCCAATGATTATTAAATGACTTGTTTTATTTAATTCTAAAAATATCGTTAACAAACGATATTAAAAATTTGCTTTGGTGAAACAAACCAATCAAAATCACAAAACCAAACAGTCTGCACAAATTTGCTTTGGTAAAAGCAAAGGAATCTAAAATAACTTGACTCAACCAACACTTAACTTTACTCCAGAAATTATAAGGGGAAAATACAATTAGGAACATGGACATCCACCTGATAAAATCTACTGGATAGATGGTGTTACCGATGTAGCCATTACAAAAAACATTATAAATGATTAGTTATTAGAGTATACACTTTAAGTATATAACTGGTCATCAACATTTTTTTTTGTAAATAATTTTGGTCTTTTAATATATTTTTTTATTATATTTTAGGAAGCCAAAATCATAAGGACAATATGGTTTAGTGGCTAGAACATCAGACTATAAGAGTGAAGGTGTCAGGTTCGATTCCCCCCAAAGAATACAGTTTTTTTTTTAATTTTTTGATTTTTTTTTAAAATAACAATAGGTTTAAGAAATTTGTTTCATTTTTTATTTGTAGGATATGTAATTTTTTTGCTTGTAATATTGGGCTCTATATATAGATACATATATTTGAAATTAAAAAAGTCTGAAAGTGCCAGGCAGCAGCAAAGTAGGATAATTATGCAGTCCTGCCAAAAATTTTTAGTCTGGTAATCTTTATTTCACAGGAGCTACCTATTTTGAATTTTTTTTTTGCATATTTTGAGCCGGAAAAACTCTAACCGTAGCTTTCTACCCAAAATTTTTGGTCAGCTAATCTTTATTTCACCGGAGCTACGTATTTTGAAAAAAAAAAAAAATTATTTGGCATATTTTGAACCGGGAAGACTCTAAAAGTAGCTCCCTACCCAAAATTTTTGGTCAGGAAATATTTATTTCACCAGAGCTACCTATTTTGAATGAAATTTATTTTTTCATATTTTGAGCCGGGAAGACTCACAGTAGCTTCCTACCCAAAATTTTTGGCTAGGTAATCTTTATTTCACTGGAGCTACCAATTTTGAAAGAAATTTTTTTTTACATATTTTGAGCAGTGAAGATTTTCTTAAACCTATTATTATGTTAAAAAAAATTAAAAAAAAAAACACCAAGCAGTCATAGGAACTGCCGAAAGAAGTTTATACTTAAAGCTTTAAACTACACTCTAGAAAATCGATAGTTTTGGTCGTAATTTTACGTCGATTATAATGGTAATTTTTGATGTAATATACCCTCGTTATTTAAGATTCAACTGATAACGGCGTAAAAAAAACATAAATCACAAAAAAGAGTACAATTGTACAAGTTGTGTATTTTTTACATTAAAAATAAGGGTAAATTTATTAGTCTTTGTTTAAAAATTTAATCTTTTTGTATAAATTTACCCTTGTTGGCTTAAAAATATGCACTGCTTGGTTTAAAATTAAAATGTTTGACTTAAAAATATAAGCTCCTTGGTGTAAGCTTGCACTCCTTGGTTTAATTATCTGAACTCCCTGTTGTAAACTTACATCCTGTGGCTTAATAATATGTGCTCTGATATAAATTTACATTGTATGGTTTAAAAATCCACACGCCGTTTTATAAGCATACACTTTGTTGCTTAACATTGTACACTCTTGGTCTAAATTTACACCTGTCGTTCAATAGTGAAAACACTCTGGTGTAAACTCAAACTCTGTGGTTTAATGTTGTTGTACTCTATGCCGTAAACTTAAAATCTATGGTTTAATGATTACATCCTCCAGTGTAACCCTAAACTCTACACTCCCGGTGGAAACTTAAGTTCTGAGGTTTAATAAAGTGCACTGTCTGGTGTAAACTTAAACTTTATTATTTAATGCATATACATGTTTGGTTGTAAACTTAAACTTTATGATTTATTGTGTATATTCCAGGTATAAACTTAAAAATCTGTGATTTAAAAAAGTACGTCAGAGTTGTATGTTTAGGTAGCGCCGCGTAAAAATCGACCACGTGTGTACTTAAAAAGTGACAAGTCTTTTTTGTTTATTAATATTAATAATAAGTTTTTGAGACGCGTTGGTGCAGTTTTTAAAAATAAGTAAATTTATTAAAAATAAAAAATCTTATATTCGAACTTAAAAAAACAGCTCTTTAGTAATGAGTTCAAAATTATTAATTTAGTATAATTTATAAAAATTATAAAAAAAGAAATTATAAAAAATTTCGAATTTAAATTATTTACAAAAAAAAATAATAATAATAAAAAAAATTGAATTTCGTTTTTTTTACAAAAAAAAAAAAATAAATAAAATAATACAAAATTTTGAATTAATTCTGGGTATTTTAATTATTCACAAAAAAAAAATAAAATAAAAATAATAAAAAATTTTGAGTTTCACTTTATTTACAAAATAAAATCATAAAATATTTTGAATTTCAAAAAATAAAAAATAAAAAAATTATTTGAAGCAAATAATTAAGTGTATTGCTTGAAGTAAATAATTAAACAAATTTAACTATTTTCTACCTACTTCAAATAATTCACTATAATGTTTCAGTGCCCCAATTGCGACTTTATTGCCAACACAATTGCAAAATATAATATCCATTTGTATGAGCACAGAGGGAAAAAAAATGCCCATTTTGATTGTTTAGTGCCAATTGTAAGAAAAGATTTGTGAAGTATAGTAATTTTCGTATTCATTTCTTCAGAAGCCATTCGTCATCAAAACCAAAACAGGTAAGTATTATTAATTCTGGGTATTTTAATTGTAGCGTACCTAATTGTACTTTCAAAACAATCTTTTTCAATACACTCATTTCTCATTTAATAAAACATATTTCCCCTAAACATAAAATCCTGTGTCCTGTAGAACATTGTTTTAAAGTTTTTTCAAACAAATCTTCTTTTACATCACACATTTTCAGGACCCACCGTTCACCCCAATCAACTCTTAATTTTAAGGGCTCAAAAAAATGTACAATTGTAGCAAATAAAAATACCGAGGAGATTCATTTGCCAAATAATTCTAACCGTTCACCCCAATCAACAATTTTATGGGCACAAAAAAAAGTACAATCGTAGCAAATAAAAATACCGAGGACATTCATTTGTCAAATAATTCTGAGATGATTATTGAAAATGATAATGCATCATTTAAAAACAATTTCGAAACACTGTTTACAAAACTGAAGTTTTGTTACAGGGTTTCAGATGTAGGCCTACAATTTCTCTACGACGAATTTTATGGAATTATAAATATGGCTAACTCAAAGCAGCAAGAATTAATTAAAAAAAAGGGTTATCGATTGGTGAAAGCGATCTTTCTATGCAAAGAATCTGATCGGAATTTGATTGACTTTACGACCATGATCAGTAACAACCTCGACGGGATTTTGTCAGTTGTTACAGCTCGGCCAACCTACTCATTCACTGTCCTCAGTGAATACTTTCTTTCTCAGTGAACATTTCTAATATATTCACAACACTCAATATTTTTACTTACATCTCACATGAATATCGTACAATTTACATATTCAAATACACAACTTTTTTTTAACTTCAAATCTTTTCTTGCCTTTTGATCATAACATTCAGTTTCATAGAACTTATTTAGATGAACTGATATGATTGAAACAAAAGGTATAAAATTATGCTTGCCTTGCAACCATAACATCGTAAATGTCTGGTTCAAGGTATACTAAAATTCTTCTCTTCAATATGACTCAATATTAAACTAAACAAAACGTATTTCTCTTACTTTTCCATCTGATCTCTTGTCTTCTTACTTGCCTTGCAACTACAAAATAAAAAAAAAATGAAATTTCAAATAATAACTTCCGTTTTCCTTTATTTTTCCCATTAATTTTTCAAATTAAACTTGATTAAATTTATTGGTTTTTTCTTTTTCTCTATTCTTCAGCACTATTATCATCTGATACATCACTTTCATTTATTTACTTTAATTTTTGGATGATATTCATTATCTGAAAATTTATTAAATCCCAACACATCTTTGACATTCATAACCAGGGTTGCCACTTTACTGTAATTACAGCAGATCTACTGCATTTCATCTGCTTTTACTACGTCACTGTAAAGAGACGAAATCTACTGCAAAAGTCCATTTTAGAATTTTTATTACTTTTTTTGCAGCAAATTTTATACAACGGCAATAAAATGTCAACATTTCATTATTATTAGCTGGTTAATCACAAAAAAATATTTTTATACTGCTGTGATATCTGTCTATTGGTAATGGTAGTTTTTTATTGTTAAGAACAATACAATTTTTAAAGTTTTTCTTATCAAGTCAAGTACAGTACAAGTTATCATTGTTTTACAGTACAAGTTATCACTGTTTTAATTATTAAAGAATTGAAAAGATATGGTGCAGATAAATATGAACCGCCAGATGAATTGATAAAATATTTTCATTTATATAAATTTGTCGATGGAAAATATAAAAAAATATTAATATAATAATAGAATACAAAATATTATATACTATAAATTGTGAATATTTTAAAATTTATATAATACAAAATATATTATATAAAGTAAAATATATATAATGTAAAATATATGTATATAAAATAAAATATATATGTATACTATAAAATATATGAAGTATGTACAATATAAAAAATATGTATTACAAAAAAAATTAAAATTTTTTTTTAAATTTGTTTTTAAATTTGCTTTATCTATTGAGTTTTATTAGTTAAAAAGAACCCTGAGAGTCATCATACAAAAAAAATCGTGAACATTTTTCATTTTTAATATCTACTGCAATTTCACTCGATTTACTACGTTTTTTTCAGAAATCTACTGCATTTAGATAACACAGAAGTGGCAACCCTGTTCATAACCTGATCATTATTGCAATTTCTAGCAAAATGTCCTTCCTTCCGACAACGAAAACAAAATATAATTTTTTTCCGGCATTTATTCGCTAAATGGCCAACATCATTACAAACAAAACATTTTCTATTTTCAACCAGAACCGTATTCTCTTTTTCTAATTTATTTTTATGCAATGAATTTTCGAAGTATGTATTAGATTTGAAATTTTGATATGGTGAAAATCGATTTGAATTATAACTAGCAAGAGGCTTTGATTTATTATTTCCAAAATCTTCTGTATTATCAAGTTTATTTCGATTTCTGCTCTGATTTTCTATATCTTCAATTTTTTTCATTTGTTTCAGCAGTTCATGAAAATCTTTACAGTTACTTGCTAAAAGAACACTTTTCATATTTTCGTTCGTCAATCCCGAAATTATGTAACGCATGATTGATTCATCTGGTAAAATTATTTGTCGACATAATCCTACTATTTCATAAAAATATGTCTCTATACCAGGGGTGGGGAACCTTTTTAGATATAAAGGCCGCATTGACTATGCACATTTCCCAAGAAAGCCGCACATAGTAGTTTTATTGCTGAATATAAGTAGGTATGATTAGATTCTTAGCTATACTTTTTATTTTAATATGTATATATTTGCATAATAAAGAAATACAAGCACAATAAAAAGTATTTTGTGAAAAAAGATAAATAAGAAGTATATTGTTTAACTTTAATGAAGTTTAATACCAAGAAAGCTGCATTTTACCCTTTTTTGAACCGGAGCATAAGGCCGCCTTTTATACTCCAAGAGGCCGCATGCGGCCTTAAGGCCTCAGGTTCCCCACCCCTGCACCCCTACACTCGTTAGATATTTTTTTCCGGCTCATTATTTTAAACAATATATCACCATCGTCATTAGTTACAGGAAAACTCTTTATAATTTCATATTTGAAATTTTCCCATGTTCCCAAATCTTTCCGGACAATCGCAGTGAAGCGTAATATAAAACCGTTTGATCGTTCCACGAATAGATACCCTTTAATTTTTCTATATTACTTATCCAATTTAAAACAGAAATCTTTGAATTTTCCTCTGGGTTAAATTCAGGTATAAATACGCTTACCTCTTTTAATCCCATCACAACTGAATTGACATTAGATAACTGACTGGACATACCATGTTCGTGATCACTCCAACATTCACTTGCATTTCTCCGATTATTTGAACTACCACGCACTTCATTTCTCTCCTTATATTCATTTAAATCAACTAATTTATTTTTCAAATATTTTATTTCTTCTCGTAACTCTTTTATCTTTCTATCTTTACGTACCAATTCTCTTTTTAGTTCACTTTTCCTTGACATTTTTATCAAATTTTATTTTAACTACCAAAAATTCAAAAAAAAATTAAAAATTTTTAACGATTTTTTTTCCAAATTCTTCACTAAAAATTTCCTTTTCAATAGTCAAATTTTTTTTTTTCCAAAATCTTTTTTTGAATAACTTTATTCAAATTCTTTTCTTTTTTTTTTCCAAAAATCGTTTTTTTTTTTTTAAATGTTTAAGCAGAACTCTGAGTTTTTTTTTAAAATGTTAGTTTTTTTCGAAATATTTTAATCACAACTCTTAGTTTTTTTCAAATTTTTCATAAGCACAACTCTTATTTTTTTTAATTCTTAACAAGCACAACTCTTAGTTAGGTTTTTTTTTCTCAAATTTTTAAATTCAAAATGTTTTTTTTTACAAAATTCTTTTTTGCTAATAGTCTGTTAATTTTTTTTCCCCAAATTATTAAATTCAAATTCCAAAAATTTTTGAAGTTTTACCCCACACCTGAACTATTAATAAATTTAATTAAATGTGTCCATCTTGCAATGTTCTTTTCTTATATATTTTTTTGTTAACTTTTTTTGCGCTTATACAATCTGTCATTTAATACACTTTCAATTTTACCTATTTTACAAGTAGTTCTATATATTCACGGTATATACAAATCACGTTAAATTCATTATTCATTTTAATAAATTCAGGTTTAATTAATACGTATTATTTATTGGACATGTAATTAAAATAATTATCAAGAAAATTGGGAAAATAGAAATAGCATGAATAATAACCTTAAGAAAATAACAGTTTTATTAAAAATTCCTGTAAAATATTCAACTAATTTAAATCGATTTATCAATTTATAATTTTAAACTTAATTTTTGAACTAACTCAGTAAAAAAAATAATAATCTATTTTGCTATCATTGAATATTTAAAAAAAAAATGGTATCCACTTAATTATTGAAATTCTACATTTTATGTATTTCACAAAGTTCTAAAAATTTGAAGTCTGAAAAAAATTTTCTCCTGACGTAAAAAGTCGTAAAAAGAGATTTATTGTATAAAAGACTTGATCTATACGATCTATACACATACAACATAATATTACCTGTTTTATACAATACTTTTTCACTTTTTTTTACATGGAAACCTAAAAACAGCGATTTCAACTATTTTTTATCGATATAAAAATTCTTGATCCTTTTTTTCATTGGCCTTTTGGCATATTTGACATTTTAAAAATAAAACAAGTAATATTATTTTTGGTTTGCGACGTTTTTGTTGAAAAAGGAATCCAAAAAGGCATGAAACAAAGAATGCGTAAAACGGGTATAAGGATTAAAAATAAGGTCATATATATTTGCTACACTAGTATCATGTTTTCATTTAGTGTAATTTAAAATCGTCCAGGAATTAAATACTTATTTTTTTCTGTGGTATAGGTAAATGTGGAATAAATTTGAATAATTTTATTTTAATTAATATACATTTTTCTCCATGGCACATAATATATTATCTAACATTGTACTTACGTGTTACAACATTTGGAATATGAAAACCATTAGGATTATGAATATCCACCACTATTTTTCATTGACTGGGACTGAAATATATATAATGCAAAAGCTCTTGCAATAAAATTTATTTGAAATTGCAATTTACAGAATACATACATATATTGCAAATAATTCAAAAATGCTATAAATTCGTGATTACAAGAATATAATAGATAAATAAAATATTTTGAACATTCAGTTTAATTTATTATTATGAGTGACATATTTTTGTGTCTACAGTTTATACAACATTATTAAAACTGAAAGCTCAATCTGATGGATTATTATTATTCTTATAATTTATGAATAGTATAGAACAGGCCTGGGCAAACTAGCGGCTCTAACCATAAATTTTTGTGGCTCAAAAAATTGTTTGCTTCATAAAAACATACGGCTCAAGAAATTATTAATTCGTATTAAAATTTTCCAATTGGTTATTATAAAATAAAAAGATTTTTTTTAACCATTCTATTTACACCATTCTTTCAAAATTAATTAATTTGAAGTAGTTATTTAAAAATTTCAAGAAAAATTAAAGTCATTAAAAATTTTAATCATTTAATGTGAACTAAAAAATCCTGATAATTATTTTAACAGTAATAGCTTTATTCTTATTTCTATTCTTAACCACAGACGTCGTAAACTATTTTTATACACCAATGTTAACTACCATAAAATCTTTCTATTTTATTATATCTGTTGCCGTATTTTTATTTCATCAAGAGATTAGAGAATATGCTTTTAGAAAAATTAAATTGGAATGATATAAAAAAATATTGGAAAAAAGTTTGAATAAGAAAAGGTATACTTTTTTTTATTGTAAAATTTCCTAGTTAACATAAGATAATGTTAGTTTTTTCTTTTACCTTTGTTAAAAATTCTATGAAATTTATGATTCTCTTACTCATAATTATTTTTATTGTCAATAAATTTTGGACTTCTGTAGGAAACGACTCTGGTTTTTTTTTTGTAGAAAAGTTCCATTGACGATCAGGATCATTTCCCAAGATTTACGATAGTTTTTAGCGACGAAGACGTGGACTTCATTTCAACTGTAAAAAAATTTACTATTCACACTTAAAAATAAGCGTCTAGTTTGGATCGAAAGTGATCATTTTCGTCATTTTGCGACACAAACACAGAGCTACACTACACCTACTCAATGGTAATATAATTTTAAATACTTAATGGATGGCTATACATTGAGAAATCGGCTAAAACCCTGCTATTTGTTAATGATCTTTTAGCGAAATTTTTTTTCTAATTCATTGTAATCTAAAAAATCATAATATACACACAAATTACAATTTGATTCTTACTGTCGCAATAAAATAAACTAAAGTTGGAAGTCAACATCGAAGTAATTTTAGCTTATTTATAATTCATAGAAAAGTTCAAGTTATTAATGTTAAGTAATTTTCAATAATAAAATTATGTTCCGGAAATAGATAAAAGATTCATGTTTTACAATGTTAAATTTTTATTTTTTAAATTGAATTAAACAAAATCTTATAAAGAATATTAAATATACCTATGCCAGTAGTCACGTAATTTTATTTTTCAGATTATTATATAGATAATATAAAATAATATATAAATCGTCGCTCGAGAATTGATTTGGCGTATTCACTATTTTAGCGTTTTTGAGTTAAGAATGCCATTATGGGTTTCAAAACCCAAATTTTCTGAATCTTTAACCCGTTTTCTTCTATCTACTTCCGTTCCCGAGATAATCAGTGTGCACTTTGCCGTATAAGCCACCAAAACGGATATATATCTAGTTGTTTTGCCGTATACGGCAATTTTTCAATACAAAATAAAGTTTTTTTTCGCAGAAAGTTGTTTTACCGTACGTGCACGTAAGCTCAAAAAAATGTTCAAGTACTGACTATTGTTTTACCGTACGTGTACCAAAAGTGGCCATTAATTCATACAAAATATTTTTTAAATAATGTTATTTCATAATTTTTTTTGCAACAAGAAGTTTTCAAAAAACATTTATTAAATTTTTTGTCGAAAATAGTTTTAAAGTATAATAAGATTAATTAAATTTTTGATTTAAATCAATAAAAAGTTAATTTTTGTAGTTTTGACAGAATTTGTCTTTTTTATTTAAGAATTCAATACGTCAATAATTAAGTAGAAATAATCGGGAGGGTGCCTTAATCTAAAGACACATAACATAAATATAACGCTTTGAAAACGACATAACATAAATTTATGTTATGTCATTTTCTAAAAGTATCACAACGTAAATTTATTTAAAGCTATTTTGTTTTTTTTTATTTTATGTCTTTTTTAATAAATTATGAAAGTGTCATAAACTAAATATAAAAAAAAACATTAACAAACTGTATGTAGGTAGGTGACTTAAGGTCAAGTGACATAAAGTCAAGTGACCTTATTTTCATTTCAAAACGACATAAAGTCAAGTGATATTATGTTGTTTTTGAAATGGACATAAGATCACTTTATGTCTGTTTATATGTCTGTTTTTAATTTATTATAATTATTATTATCATATTTATTAGTATTATATACTTTATTTTAATTTACATTTTATTTTAAATAAATTTTACATTTTTCATTAATTTAAATTAATCATTATTAATATTACTGTTTTATTTTTTTCATTTTTATTTTTTTTTTTTTTTTTATTTCATTTTTTTCTCTAATAATTCTAACTATTTCTAATTATTGTTTCTAATGGACTCTATGCAGCTTTTTTTGAACCTATACAAATTTTGTTCTTCCTTTACATTGTCTGGTAACGCATTGTATAATTGCAGGCCCTTGTATATAAACGACTGTTGCCCCGCTGTACTATTTATTCTCTCTGGTCTGAAATTATTTGCATTTCTAAGCCGATATGGTTGTACATCTCTCACATAATTTAAATGGTCAATTAGATATGATGGTCCTCTTTGATTTTTCAACTTGAATATCGATATTAATGTGCTGAGTTGTAATCTTTGTTGGATATTTAACCATTTTAGTGTGTCCAGCATTGATCTCACCGGAGTGAATCTATTACATTTCAGGATACATCTCATCGCCTTATTTTGTAGCATTTGTAATCTGTTTAAATGTGTTTGGTTGCAGCACGAATAAAGTATTGTTGAGCAGTATTCAAAGTGAGGTTTTATAATAACAATGTAAATATTTATAGATGTTTCAGTGCTTATTTTATTTCTTATTCTTTTAAAAAAACCAATCTTTTTGCCAATTTTCTTGCATATATGTTCAATGTGCTCATGAAAGTTCATCTTGTTATCTATGGTAAAACCCAAATATTTAAAGTTTTTTACTTTTTCAATAATTTCAATAATTGATTTGTACATTTTCTTCACTATTCATATTCAACTCCATAATTTTTGTCTTCTTTTCATTTAATTTAAGTTTGTTCATTTTCAACCATTTGTTTACATTTTCCATATCATGCACCAAATTATTTCTGCACTCTATCTCATTATCTCCTTCAGCATAAAGTAAGGTGTCATCAGCGTATAGTGCTACACGGCTTTTCTTTATTATTAGTGGTAAATCATTTATGTATATGATAAACAGCAGCGCACCAAGAATTGAGCCTTGTGGCACTCCTATTTCAACATTTATGAACCGCATTTATGAACATTTATGAACATTTATGAACAACATTTATGTCCCTTACTTTTGTTCGTTGTGTCCTGTCTTTTAAATATGTTTCGAACCACATTAATTCAGCGTCTTCTACTCCATACATAAATAATTTTTTTAGTAGAATTTCTCTATCCACTGTTTCGAACGCCCTTTTAAAATCCAAAAATAATGCCATAATTTTTTTCTGCTTTCCAATTTTTTTCCAATCGTTGATCACCAAATTTATTGCTGATTCACAAGAATAATCTTTCCTAAAGCCTGATTGGTAATTTGAGAACATCTTGTTGCTTTCCATATATTTTTCTAGCTGTATTTTCACAATTTTCTCTAATATTTTTTCGCACGTTTTTAGAGTCTTAATGGGACGGAATTCTTCACATTTATTAGTATTTAATATTTTTGCTACCGGCGTAATCATAGAATCTTTCCATGAACTCGGAAATTGGCCTGTCTCTAATGATTGATTGATAATTTGTACTAATATTGGACCTATGGTATTCCAGTTATCTAAGATAATTTTTGGACTGAGTTTATTAAAATCCGGTTTGTTTTTTAATGATTTTACAATTTCTTTTAGTTTTTGGATATCAGTTTTTTCAAATTTAAATTTTGTTCTAACCTTGTTAATGTTGTTAATATATGGAACGTTTTCAATTGAATCCCTAATTTGTTGCACACTATTTACAAAATATTTATTAAAGTTTTCTGCAATTTCAAAATTATTTTCATGTTCTCCATCTTCAAAAAACACACTTTGAATTTGGCTTTTACTTTGTTGGAGTACTAGACTTTTTATTTCTTTCCACATTTGTTTCTGTCCGTTTGCTTGGTTAATTTTGTTGTTGATGTATTCGTTTTTTGCATTTTCAATGTTTATTTTATATTGATTTCTAGTATTTTTATAATTGTCCCATGCATGTCTTGAATTTGTTAGGCGCGCGATTTGATATGTTTTTATTTTTTTAGCTTTTAAGATTTTTAAGTCATTATTAAACCATTTAACATTATTTTTTGTATTAATTTTTTTTCTTTGTTGTTTTCTTTGTTGTATATTTTTCTATAACATTAAACAGTTTTGTTTCAAGGATATTTGCATTTTCATGCATATCGTTTGTTAGGCTATGCGTATTTACAGTATTTAAATGACTCTATGTCAGTATTAATTTCACTTTTGTTAAAATTTTTCGTTATTTTTATTTCTATTAATTCATGATCTGAAATCTTATTATTTGTACACACATTTGCTGTTAAATTATGAGTGTTTGTTATAACATAATCTATTAAAGTTTTTGATCGTTCTGTTACTCTGGTATATTCTGAGATTTTTTGACTCATGCAGTTGTCATTTAAAAAACTTTCAATGTCTCGTTTATATATATTGTTCTTACACCAATCAATGTTAAAATCACCCGCTATTATTATATCCGTCGCTGAATCTGTTAGAGTTTCGATGTGTTCTTTAAAAAAATTGCAAAATTCCCTTTCTGAGCTGCTTGGTGAACGATATATCGCAACAATAATTACACTTAGATTGTCGAGCTTACATTCACACGCCAACATCCACATTTTCGAATCAATTGATTTTTTTAAAATTTCGATTATTTTCCAATTACTTTTTACATATATTGATACACCCCCCGTTCTTGTTGAATTAGAAACACATTGTACGTTATTGTATCCCTTTAAAATAATTTCATTTTCATCAATATTTGTTGTTATATGTGTTTCGCTTAATACTAGAAAATCAAATTCATTGTTGGTAACTATATTAATTCGAGATCACTAAAATTATTTAAAAATCCCTGAATATTGGTATAAATACCTTTTATTGTATTTAATTGCTAATATCCTATTTTATTCTTTCTGGGCATTAGCTTTTGTTGATAAACTGGACATTGTCTATCGTATGTTGAGTGCTTTACATCATTATCAAGATTTAAATTTTCATTTGCACAAATGCAATTTATGCACTTATTTGTAATTTCTTGATTGGTACATTCTTTTGTTTTATGTTTGCCATGACATTTAATGCATATTTCTTCACTCGTACATTGAGTCGATTTATGATTGTATCCCTTGCACTTGAAATATCTTAGCACTTCTACAGCATCATAAACTCTGCATCTTTCCCATCCGATACATAATTTTTCTGCTGCTAGGAAAAATTATGTATCACTGCATTGTAATATACTTTATTATTATTATTCCTCACTTCATAGTATTTAACTACTTTTATATAACCGTTTTTTAATATAAGATTTTGATTTCTTAGACTTTCTATCAGTTCATTTTCTTCATGCTTGAAAAACATGTTTGTAATTTTAATTTGGGGATTTATTCTAGCCGGTATTTTAATTTCATAATTTTTATGCAATGTTGCTTCAAGAGCTTTTTTAATGTGATTTTAAGTCACAATTTTTTTCAATGTAAAAGGACATAAGCTCAATATACCGCAATTATGGAAATAAAAATTCTTTGAACAACATCCTTTTGGAAAAGGCCTAAAATCAAGTAAGTAATATGACCTTTTCCAAAAAAAAATTACGGCAGCCACTGCAATCAAGTCTTTCACAAATAATATAAATAAAAAACACTTATTGTTTGAGAAAACTTGATATTGTGTCGTTTTCATTTTTGGATGAAAACGACAAGTGATTTTATGTCTTTTTTAACTTTGACTTTATGTCCATTTCGAAATAGTCTTTTTGAAATGGACATAAGGTCACTTGACTTTATGTCACTTGACTTTATGTCACTTGACCTTAAGTCACCTACCCTACTTCAGTTATAGAAAAAAAAAGAAGATATTATGTCGTTTTCAGTTAATGACACAAAATGACATAAAATAAATTTAGGTTGAGTCACTTACAAAATTTAGTTTGTGACACTTTCAGAAAGAGACCTAACATAAATGTATGTTATGTCGCTTTAAATTAAGGCACTTTACTTAAGTTTTTAGATATTTTATAATTTGATGTTGCATTTAGTTTTTAAAAATATTAATTTTTGTGATTCGTAGTTATTATAAGATTAAAATAGTGATGAATCCGTAATTTTTGAATGAAATTTGTTGAAAAATTTTTATTTTCATACATTTAAAATTTTAAATATATGAAAACAAAAATTTATTCATTTCTCTTGTTTTGCCGTATGTGAATTATTTTGCCGTACGTGTATGGGATGCCCGAAAAAAACGTGCGAAATGGCGTATACAGCAAATCAATTTTTTTTTAAAATCGAAAAAAAATCATGATACAATTGAGTCCGAAATCTGAAATCATCTATTTTAAACCATCTTTTAAATATCAAAAAGCTGTCAAAAAATAAAAAAATTCTATCGGCTAGTTTTGCCAATATTTAATTTCCAACTTTGAGATCAATTTACTCGAAATGGAAATTTGGCGTATACGCCAAATCATTTCTCGGGCGACGAAATTACTCTTTAATTGGATTAGAGAAGTTTTTTATAAAATTATAAACATACGAAATTAATTGTTCTTCGATTGTAAAACTCTGCACGCGTTTCTCTGTCTTTTCAAATCTAAAAATTTGTATTTGTTTTGTTTAAAAATAAAGAAATAAAAAAAATAAAATAAAAGAATTTTAATTTTAATTTTAATTGTATTGTTTGTTTTTGAACCTTTTTTTTTTTTTTTTTTTTTGTGTTAAAAAAAAGAAAATAATAAATAAAAATTTTATATAAATAATAATAATATTAATAATCCTTTATTAAATTTCCTTTGGTTCAAATTAAGAACCAACAAACACGTCATCCATTTTTGCTTCCTTTACAGAAGCCCGCAACTGACTGGCAGTGATCACGTTGTCGAGTTTGACTTGCTGTCGGATCAAATAAATCAGATTCTGGCGAAAAACCCAGAGTCTGAAATTTTGGTTTTCGGTGATTTTAACGTACATAACGTATCATGGCTTAGTCATTCTAATCGCAACAGTCCCGAAGGCAGATATGTAGAGTTTTTTTCAAGTCTTAATAATCTGATTCAAATTATTTCTGAACCCACCCACATTCCAGATATAAACCATCAGGGTCATCATCTCTTGGATCTGTTTCTGACATCGAACCCAGATAATTATAACGCTTCAATTAGTTCCCCCCCTTGGAAACTCCGATCATTGTCTCGTTAGCACGTCCTTCTCTCTTGATTGTGGAGCGGGCTTATCTAGAGCTCCTGGAAGACTGGTATGGATCTATTCCCAAGCTGATTGGGATGGACTCTCCGGTTTTCTTCGAAGGATGGATTTGTCTCGCTGCTTCTTGGAGAGGGATGTTGACCTTTGTACGGCTGTCATTACTGAAAGTATTCTGTTAGGGATGAAACTATTCATACCCCATAAAAAAGTACAAAATAAAACGAATACTAAAAATCCGTGGTTCAATGACACCTGTGCAAAGGCCATAGCCGATAGAGATAATGCTTTTCGTGAGTATAAACAAAATAATTCTTTAAGTTCACTGAAGCTCTGGCAAGAAGTCAGGAACAGATGCAGTAAGATTTGTTGTCAGCAGAAGGTTTTGTATACCCAGAGGAAGCGTCATGAAATATTAAACCTTCCTAAAAATAGCAGAAGCTTTTGGAGCTTCGCTAAAAGTGTACAACAGAACTTTGGCTCGCCTTCATCTTTTCCTCCCCTTGTAGATGGTGACCGGATCATATCAGATTCGGTTGGGAAGGCTAATTTGTTTGTAAAACTTTTTAGTCAAAACTCAACACTCGCAGCTTCAGCTCAAGATCCACCTGTCTCGCCTCCAGTAAACTCTTCTTTTGGAAGAGTTTACTTTAGGCAACGTGCTGTTTTGAAAGCTCTAAAAAATCTGAATGTGAAAAAGTCAACTGGCCCTGATGGTATTCCGGCTGTGGTCCTTAAGCATACTGCCTCTGTTCTAGCTAAACCTCTGCGCAACCTTTTCTATCTTTCATATTCACTTGGCATTTACCCCACCAAGTGGAAAGTTGTGCATGTTCAGCCTATTCCAAAAAAAGGCGATAAATGCGATCCCTCTAACTACAGGCCCATTGCCCTAACTTCTATTCTTTCCAAAGTAATGGAATCCCTCATTAACAATAAAGTTAAAAAATACCTAGAATGGAACAAATTGCTAAGTGACCAGCAATATGGTTTTCGTACGAATAGATCGACTGGTGACCTGATGACATATTTATCCCACAAGCTCTTCACAACTCCGGTGAGGCTTGTGTTGTTGCTTTGGATATAGCTAAGGCTTTTGATCGAGTTTGGCATCCGGCTTTGATTTCTAAAGTTAAATCAATGGGTCTAGGAACAGCCTTTGTCAACTGGATCAGTAACTTTCTGTCTCGTCGTTCTATTCGTGCTGTTGTGGATGGGTACCAGTCACATACTTTCAATATCAACTCCGGTGTACCCCAAGGGTGTGTTCTCTCCCCAACCCTCTTTTTAATTTTCATCAATGATCTTCTTAAATCAACACTCAACCCCATCTACAGCTTCACCGATGACAGTAACTTGGTAGCAAGCTACGATTTTATTAATAGGAAATCAGCATCCTCAAATGCTGTTACTACTAAACGAAACTTCTTGCAAAGTAGCATAAATCACGACCTTTCAAAAATTGCGCAATGGGGTCTTCTCAACAGAGTTGAGTTTAACGCATCCAAAACTCAATGCTGTCTAGTTTCTAGAAAGCTGTCAACTTTCGATCCCCAATTTTCTTTTCAAGGAGAAAGTATTGCCAAATCTGGAAACCTTGACATTTTAGGTTCGAAAATAACTAGCGATTTAAGCTGGAAAATTCATATTTTCGAAATTGCAAAAAACGCAGCGAAATGTCTTCGTTTTTTAAAAAGATGTAAACAATACTTTTCCCCCTCTGATCTCCTTAACATTTACAAATCCTACACACGACCAAAATTAGAATACAATTCGCATATATGGGCTGGTGCTCCCAAAACCCACCTTGAATACCTGGACAAAGTTCAGAGAAGGGCTATTAGATTGATAAACAATCACCAAACCACCAGCTCATTATCATCACTCAATCACCGTCGTAATGTAGGTTCTCTTTCTATCTTTTATAAATACCTTGTTGGAATGGATACGTGTTCCCTGGAAGTAAAGGCCCTACTTCCTCAACTTCAAGTATTTTCGCGCCAAACACGTACCGCTTCAACGTCACACCCATATTTCGTTAAAATTCCCAGATGTGATAGAACGAGCTTCGGAGATTCGTTTTCAATTCGCACCTCGAGAATGTGGAATGCTCTCCCATCAGAATTGTTCCCGACAGCTGGCGGACGCTTGATTTACGACTTGCGCCGCTTTAAGAAGAGTGTAAATGATTACCTATTAACTGTCCCACTTTTTAATCCCGTCTAAACTTCCTGTCCTCATTACCAAATCCATACTTCTTATAGTATAAAAGGTATCCCACCTAGTGATAATAAAAAAAAAAAAAAAAACCAAAATCAAATATAATTTCTATGTTGAAAGAAACAGATTTTAATATAATAATAACATTAAAAAAATTGCATTATAGATAAATATATGTACATTTTGTACTTATAAAGCTTAATTTTTATTTCAAATGTCTATATTGAATTATGCTTAGATAGATTTTAACGATTTCTTAGAACTTACAAAAACCATCATAAATTAGGTTAAGGTTTTTAACTTTTTATGATAATATAAATGATATGAAATCAAATTTATATTTTATAAAATATATGAAGCTAAACAACGAATCAACAAAATAAACTTTAATCAGAAGTTTTGCAGACGAATATTTTGAAAGTATTTTCTATCTTATATTGATTTAATTTTTTTACTTTTACGTCAGTCATCCACACATTTTTTTAAACTAAAATTAAGAAATTTCTGTTATTTTGCATGTCGCATACAATTTTCTCTAAATTCATGAAAACTACATAATCGCATATGAGGTAATAGTTGTGAAGAATTTATAAGGCTCCATGAATTATCGCATAATGACATATCACATAATTTTTAAAATGAATTATCACATAATTTTTTTTTATGAGATAATTCATTTAAAACGAATTATCGGGTAAACTTCCGAAAAGCACATACCTCCGATTGTTCTGAAATTTTGCCCTATTTTTTTTGGAAAAGGCACATTTTTTTTTTTTTTTCCAGCTTCGTGCGAAGCGAATGGGACGCGGTAGCTTTTGGAAGTATTTGAATTATCTCATAAAAAAAATTATGTGATAATTCATTTTAAAAATTATGTGTTATGTCATTATGCGATAATTCACGGAGCCATTATTTGTGCACTAATTCATTTCAACACGAATTAGTGCATAAATCTGCATTTTCAAAATTTATGCACTAATTCGTAAAAAAACGAATTATCACATAAAATATATTTTTTGGTTTTTATGTGATAATTAATTTGAAAACGAAATAGCACATAAATTCTAAAAAGAATTATCGCATAAAAAATTCGAACGTAAATCTAATGCACTAATTCATTTGAAAACGAATTATCACATAAAAGTTATGAGATAATTCATTTATTTTCAAATTCAGTTTTATAAGATAATTCGTTTTTAAATGAATTACTGCATAATCTCATACAAATCGATTTTTATATGATAATTCGTATTTTTGGAAGTTTATACTTCTTTAGCCGCGTTGTGAGATTTTGGTAGAGGGTAAAAATCATGTTTCAATTTGAGTATCGATTCGAGTGTCTAAAACGTATGAGATTTTTTCTCAGAAATTTTTTTTTTTTTTTCAAAATAGGTAGTTCAATAATCATTTGTTATTTATAAAAACAAAATAATTTGGCGCGAAAAATTTAAAATCAAATTAATTTTAAAAATCTTTCGTTTACAAATTATTTAAAACTAAATTTTTTTTTCCAAAATAGGTAGCTCCGTTAAAAAAAGATTACCTGCCGAAAAATTTTTGGGCATGGAGCTACGGTTAGGTCGTGCCGGCACAAAATATACAAAAAATTTTTTTTTTTTTAAATAGGTAGCTCCGGTGAAATAAAGATTATCTGCCGAAAAATTTTTGGGCAAGGAGCTACGGTTAGGTCGTGCCGGCACAAAATATACAAAAAAATTTTTTTTTTTTTCAAAAAAAAATTTTTGGGTCGGGAGCTACGGATAGATCGTGCCGGCACAAAATATAGAAAAAAATTTTTCTTTTTTTCAAAATAGGTAGTTTCGGTGAAATTAATATTACTTGCCGAAAGATTTTTGGGTAGGGAGCTACGGTTAGGTCGTGCCGGCGCAAAATATACAAAAAACTTTTTTTTTTTCAAAATAGGTAGCTCCGGTGAAATTGATATTACCTGAAAAAAAAATTTTGGGTAGGGAGCTACGGTTAGGTCATGCCGGAGCAAAATATACTAAAAAATTAAGATTACCAGCCGAAATTAAGATTACCAGCCGAAAAATTTTTGAGCAGGGAGGTACGGTTAGGTCGTGCCGACGCAAAATGGTAAAAAAAAAATTTTTTTTTTCCGAAGTAGGTAGCTCCGGTGAAATTAATATGACCTGCCGAAAGATTTTTGGGTAGGGAGCTACGGTTAGGTGAAATTAATATTACCTGAAAAAAAAATTTTGGGTGGGGAGCTACAGTTAGGTCGTGCCGGAGCAACATATACGAAAATTTTTTTTTTTCAAAATAGGTAGCTCCGGTGAAATTAATATTACCTAAAAAAAAATTTTTTGGTGGGGAGCTACGGTTAGGTCGTTCCGGAGCAAAATATACGAAATTTTTTTTTTTTTTTAAGAGGTAGCTCCGGTGAAATTAAGATTACTAGCGAAAAATTTTTGGGTAGGGATCTACGGTTAGGTCGTGCCAGCGCTAAATACACAAACATTTTTTTTCCGAAATAGGTAGCTTCGGTGAAATAAAGATTACCTGCCAAAAAATTTTTGGGTGGAAAACATTTTTTTTTCAAAATGGGTAGCTCCGGTGAAATCAATATTACCTGCAAAAAAATTTTGGGTAGGGAGCTACGGTTAGGTCGTGCCGGCGCAAAATACACAAAAAAAAAAATTTTCCGAAATAGGTAGCTCCGGTGAAATTAAGATTAGCTGCCGAAAAATTTTTGGGCAGGGAGGTACGGTTAGGTGGTGCCGGCGCAAAATATACAAAAAAAAACACGAAGCAGTCATAGAACTGCCGACAGAAGTTTATACTTAAAGATTTAAACTACATTTAGTACTGAGCAGCCCATCATTTGTAGCCACTGTTATTTCATAGTTTAAATCTTTTAAGTATAAACTTCTGTCGGCTGTTCTATGACTGCTTTGTGTTTTTTTTATATGTGATGCGATAATTCCCCTCACCATTTATAAATGTGTATGTTGAATGTATGTTCAACGATAAGAATATTTTTCTCTTATGTTTTATGCACATTAGGGTGAAAAAACATGTGAACAATTTGATATTGGAAATTTTCTAAGCAAATTTGGATTTTAATGTGAAAATTAAAACTTTAACATAATGATAAATTTATTGTTTAATTAAAACTTGAAAAAGAAAATAGAGTTAATAAAAATTATTGATTTAAATTTTAAAAGAAGAACATCATTATTTGTTTTCAACCGCATAAAGTGGAATACCTATAGTAATTTTTTACGGTTCCAGAAACTTCTATTAGAGTACGATTCAAATCACTTGACCAATCCGTTATGCAAAGCTTTCCCTTTCCATTACAAAAATCCATACAAAATTTAGGGGAAATTATATAAGAATAAAAGCTCATGCAATTTTGTATGGAATTTTGTAATGGAAAAGGAAAGCTTTGCATAACGGATTGGTCAAGTGATTTGAATCGTACTATATATGTATTTTTTATTTGAAAATAATGAACTTATTATTAAAAACAAACATTTATTTGATAATATTTCTTCTCCTTCGAGAAAAAAGAGTTGAGCCCATAAATATTTTAATAAAATTATTTCAGTACTATACATGCACACTAATAGAAATTTTAAAGTTGAATAATTTATAGTTAGGTTATGGTTATGATTTTAGTCTGCGTGCTAATAAAATAAATTCAGCATTAAGACATAAATAACTTTTTTTTTTTCTAAACTAACACGGAAGACGGAACTGAACGTAGCATACGCTTAAACTATGTGTTTTAAAATTTTTAATCAAAATTAATTGAATTATAGTTTGCATAGTGAATTGTTACTGTTTTTCTTGCTTTTATTCAGCCTAATATAATTGTTTAAATCCAATGACGATATTTGAAGCAAAAAAGAAAGTACTAATTTAAAAGGGATTTCCAAAACATTTTATTTACGGGTTCTTGAAATACAAGTTTTCTGAATAAGAAGCATAGGATTTTTAAATATTTTATTCCTTTATTTCTATTTAAATTCCAACTCATAACGTTCTAAAAACTATTTCATATAACGGACACATAAATAGAGAGCACAATCTACAAACTTTTTTTTAATAATATTAAACTTAAAAACAAATTTAAATTTTTTAACTTAAGTAATAATATAAACTTTAGTTTCTTTTCTATGAATGTATAAATTAATTCAACCGAAATTTTGTTCTCCAATATTCTCAATTGGCTTTCGGAAGGTGTTAAGAAAAACATACACACATTTGTTTTGTTTACAATCATGATACACCTTCACTGCACGTTTAATTGCTAATGCCTTGAGCACAGCTAATACCGCAAAGCAATTTTTGAAGGAATGTTCCTGAAACCTGTTCACAGCTAATTTTACCTGAAAGCAAAAAAATCAACTGCAAACAACTGCTTTTGTTTTTTTTATAATATGATTGTGACAGAAAAATGCAGCAAAACCAAATTTCGATGCAAAAGAAACGCTGTGAAAAAGAAACAAAAAAATTATTTTGTGACGTAGTAAATTCTTTCTGGAGCAAAAAAAAAATAAATTGAGTTTTCTAATTAATTATGAAATTATTTTAAGAAATTCTTTTTACAAAAAATCAATAAAATTAATATCTTTCGTTTTTCATAATTTTTATTTAAAATAAATAAAAAATAACGCAGAAAATCGGTTTTTACGGTAGCTCAAAATTGCTTTGCGGTATTAGCTGTGCTCAAGGCATAAACATGTCTTTTCGACAGGAAAAATAAAATCTGATGTGTAGCATATGAGAAGAGTTTTTTCAAGAGAAATTTTGTAATAAAAGAAGAATATATATGCATTGAAAAAGAACATAGCCGCGGCAGATATATTATCTGTGTATATTTTTTTGCTATGTATAACATAGTTCAAATCGAACTAGTCGATGACGTTAGCAAAGTTTGCTTTTTGTCATGGGAAGGAATAAAGCTAAAAATTTTACTTTGTCATATATCTGTTAATGCAACAATATTTGTCACAAACAGTTCAGAAGCTCATATTGTAATTAAAAATATTTTTTGTTATTTATTTTTTGCTAATAAAAACAATAAAAATTATGATAACGAAATAAATAAATAATTATTACTAATACCATTTTGAAATTATAAGTAAAATTATAGTTGCAAATTAGTTTTCATATCTTTTGCGTTTTGACTTTATTTAAAAAAATTAAATACGATCTGACATTGAGCGAAACATAAAAATATATATGAATAGCAAAATATAAATACGTCAAATATTTCATACGTAGTTTTTTTTTTTTTTTGGGTTAAAACCCACGATTTTTTTATTCATTCTATGAATATGCGTGAGATTAATAAAAGTTTCATCTCATCATTAACATCAAGAACATATCAAGATCATTGCGTTTTTTCTTGATAAAAGAGTGTACTGAAAGTCATTCATGTTTAATATCCTAGAAACATACCATGAGTCAACATACTTGCAACGTTGCAACATTTAATTGAAATTGCACGAAAGGAATTTGCATAACTTTATGATATTTATGCTATATGTTATCTACAGTGTGACCACAATCAACTGTCGGCAAGTTTCAAAATTTAAATATGTCTAAGTAGGCGAAAAAAAATTTTTGTTACCTCCACTTTTTGTAAACGTAATTCTTATTAAGTTCTCATTAAAAAAAGATTCTTGTATTTAAAATTAAACATGGAATCCAAACGAGAGCTAATTTTTAAGTACAACATAAAAAGTAAATTTTTGTTTGACTGGCACGCAGAAGGCGAAATAATTTTTTCGGATGAGAAAATGCTTCTGTTGCAAGATTCTTATAATCAGCAAAATGATCGTGTTTGGGAATTTCACTTTCTGACGTCCCAATCAACAAATTAGGCGTTTAAGGATTTCAGAATGTGTCTCGTATGGTGGTCTGGGAGCCATTTGCGCCAGAGGGGAATTCCCATTGTAATTTGTTGATAAAAACGTTAAAATTGATCGTCACTAATATTCTAGAGACAAATTTTCTTCCTCAGGCTAAGAACATGTTTGGCTAAGACTATTTTTGTTTTCAACAAGATTCTGCGCCAGCTCATAAAGGCAAACGAACCCAATTTGCCAGATTTTGTAATTTTGTAAAAATTTGCCAGATTTTGTAACATCTAAAGAGTGGCGTGCATCTTCACCGGACCTCAATCCAGTTGAATTCTGCATATGGGGATATATGCTCAGTAAAGTTAAGAATGTCAAAAAAATAAGTTTGGAGCAATTCAAAGCTCATTTGGTAAAGATTTGGGATGGAATTCCTATGAAAGTCGTGCGTGCCGCGTGCAAAATTTTTCCAAAACGATTAAAGGAAATTTTTAAAATGTAAGGCGAAAGAATTGAATCGAAACATTAAATTTTGTTCGATATATTATAAGGATCTTATAAATAAAATTTCCTGATAATTGACGTAAAATTAAAGTTTTTGTAGCCATTTTTTAACCCGACAGTTGATTCTGGTCACCCTGTATTATTATTTTAAAAATTTCTATGCATTTGAGGACTTTAAATTGTCCTTTCTTTTCCAAAAATAAAACGTTCGAAAAAAAAAATTTTCGACAATACAAATTTAAAACGAATGCCACAATAATTAAAAATTTTGAGAGAAACATAATATAACCCAATTTAAAAAACATATGTATGCTTCAAAATGTTAGTATACGGATGTTAAAAAAGATAAAAACAAAATTTTTTGATTAAAACAATTTCAAACCATATAATATAATATGATATATTACGATACAAGCATTATGCCTTAAACTTGTTTTTGTTAAAACAATCAAGTTACGAGAGGAGAATCAGAACAAAAATTCAGAAAAAAAAAATTAGATTTCTTGGACATTAATTGGGCATTCCCATTTTTGTATTAACCGAAAACATAATTCATGGAAAACACTATTCACTGCCGAATATACCAAATCACTGATCGAACTAAATCTGTCTATCAATTTTAAATTCAATTTATTTATTTCATTGCTTAACTCAAACAATTTACAAAAATTTAAATTTACAAAAACTACAATTACTTAAATTTACAATATTAATTTAAAATTAATTTTAATTTAACATTTCAACAGTTTATTTTTTATTGTTTCTTTGTTAAAATTAAAAAAAAACTTATTTATTTATTTCATTGCTTAACTCAAACATTTTACAAAAATTTAAATTTACAAAAACTACAATTACTTAAATTTACAATATTAACTTAAAATTAATTTTAATTTAACATTTCAACAGTTTATTTTTTATTGTTTCTTTGTTAAAATTAAAATCTTATCTAATACATGGCTGTATTTATTACAGTTCATGAGCATCCTATTTACGGGTTCAAATTTCTCGTAGTTTGTTCGAGGAAAAGGGATGGTGAATAAATTTGTAGTTCTAAGACACCTATTATATTTAAAATCAATTGCAGAGGCAATGTAAGGGTACGAGATTTTATTGTTGATAATATCAAAAATGAAGGTTATATCAGCGTTTTCTATTCTCTTTTCTAAGGAAGTCAAATTTATAAGTTTAAGTCGATCATTGTAAGGAGGTAGTATAAGATTATTCTGCCATGGAAGATGTCGTAGAGAAAATCTAAGGAAGTTTCTTTGAACAGATTCAATTCTAATGCCTTGAGCACAGCTAATACCGCAAAGCAATTTTTGAAGGAATGTTCCGGAAACCTGTTCACAGCTACACAGAAAAAAATTTGCTCGTACTAATAACTAAATAATTCGTTAAAATCAACGAAAAATTCGTTATTTTGGCTACAACGAACATTTCGTTGAAAAAAGCTCGTAGTTCGTTAAAAAAGTTCGTTATACTCCAAAACCAAAAACCTTTCAAATTCTTCAGCAAAAACACCGCAAATACGAAAGAAAAAATTTACTAGACTAAATTTTTTTTTTTATTTATTTAATTTTTTATTTATTTCTTTTTTATTTTTTTATTTTTTTTAATCTTTTTTTTTTTTATTTTTTTTATTTTATTTATTTTTTTTTTTTTATTTTTTTTTATTTATTTTTTTTTTTTTTAGTTTATTTATTTTTTTTATTTATTAATTTTTTTATTTATGTTTCTATTTTTTTTATTTATTTTTTAAATTTTTTTATTTAATTTTTTTTTAATAAATTTTTTTATGCCCACTTGTGGCTTCGAACCACTGTCCTAAACATTGCAATCCATCAACTCTGCCACTGAGCTATGAACTAAATTTACGGCAATGTGTAAAATGGAAAATATAAGTTCTGTATGGATTGAAATTTTTGTTTGCCGTATTTAACGATAACGAACTTTTTTAACGAGTACTAAAAATGAAAAAAATGTTCGTAATAAGAAAATAAACGAAATTTACGTTACAAAAACGTAATTATTCATTATTTTTCGTTATCTTAACGAGAATGTCATTAACGAACTTTTTTGACGTAATGAGTACGAGCAAATTTTTTTCTGTGTAATTTTACCTGAAAGCAAAAAAAATCAACTGCAAACAACTGCTTTTGTTTTTTTATAATATGATTGCGACAGAAAAATACAGCAAAACCAAATTTCGATGCAATAGAAACGCTGTGAAAAAGAAACAAAAAAATTATTTTGTGATGTAGTCAATTCTTCTAGGTGCAAAAAAAAAATAAATTCAGTTTACTAATTGATCATCAAATAATTTTAAGAAATTCTTTTAACAAAAAATTAATAAAATTAATATCTTGCGTTTTTTATAATTTTTATTTAATATAAATAAGAAATAACGCAGAAAATCGGTTTTTACGGTAGCTCTAAATTGCTTTGCGGCATTAGCTGTGATCGATACATAAGAATATGGTCTTTAAATAGGGGGACCAGACTTGAGTTGAATATTCTAGATTAGGGCGTACAAGACATAAGTGTACAAGGATTTCAGGACGTAAGGATCATCGGATTCCTTATTCCATCGTTTAATAAAACTTAACATATACCTACCTTTGTTAATGGTTGTGTTGTAATGTTCTCTAAATGTCAATTTTTCGTCAAATGTTACACCTAAGTCCCTAATTAAATTGTTCTTACAATGTTTTCGTTATTAAAAGAATAGTTATTATTTAGAAAATTAGCACAACGAGTGTAACTAACATATGCACATTGGCCAACGTTTAATTTAAGGTTGTTGTTAACACACCAGTCAAAAAATTTATTTAAGTCGCGTTGAAGTATTGCTGCATCTTCACTTGTTTTTACCTCCTTTAATATCTTTATGTCATCCGCATATATATTTATGTGACAGTCAGTTATCATAGATACGACGTCATTGATTGAGATTACAAAGAGTAACGGTCCTCAATGGCTACCCTGAGTCACTCCGGAAGTTGTACAGAAGGAAGATGAAATGGAAGATCGAAAAACTACTTTGTACGTTCTGTCTTTTAGGTATTAGGATACCCATTTTATTAACAAAAAAGGAAAACCTAACTTAGTCAATTTTAAAATTATGATATTATACGGTAGTAGGTCAAAAGCTTTACTTAAGTCTGTATAAATAACATCCATTTGGGTCCCTGATTCCATAGAATTTAAGATTAATGAGGTTGTTTCAACTAAATTCGTAGTTGTTTATTTCCATGATTTTTAAGTATTATTACAAAAATTTACTATAAACTAAGAGATAAGGATAGTCTTAATCATAAACAACTTGTTGATTTTCTTATTTTATTTATGATTATTTTTACAAAATGATATTTTACAGTAAAGGAAAAATGGAAGTAAAAAACCCTAGTATGAAAATTTATTTTTTTTCTTGTTTTATTTTTTTATTTTTTATTTATTTTATTTTTTTTTTATTTTTATTTTTTTTTATTTTGTAAATCTGTCTATCATTTTGAGTTTCTATGAATTGTTTTTTCGATGAATTGTGTTTTCGGTGAATGGACGCGACACGAATATTTTCTTTCAATATTTTATGTTTTCAAACGTAATAAAAAAATCAAATATGTCTTAAATTAATTATTTGCGTGGTAGCTTTATTTACGAGCAATAAAATCTTTGCGTAAATTGTTTATTTTTTTTTTTTGGTATAATAAAATTTAATAAAAATAAAAAATTATGTACCAAAACAAAAAAAAAATATAACGACGATTATATTATACTTTTATGTTACTTTATAAAAAGGCAAATTATTACTAATCATATTCATACTAAGTATATGCTATGATGGAAGAAGAATAAATATTTTAACAATAATTTATATTATATGTGGTATTAATATTTTTATATAAATAGAAAAAATATTTGATGTATATATGTTGTAAAAATATAGATACGTACATGTATAAAATCTTGTTAAATTTTACACACAATATTCTTTTATATAAAAAGAAAAACATATGTTTTGTCACTTCAATTTTATGTTTTAAAAAAATACCTAAATTAATGAGGAAAATTTTGAGACAATTTATTTCCGTTGAGTATGCACATTTGTATACATAGTATACATAGTTTTAAAAAGTTCATAATGATAACTTGTGAAATTTTGCTTTTATTTTTGAATTAGATTTAACAGTATTGCTTCGAAATAAGATTCAGTCGAAATTAACTTTCTAAATAATGTTTTTATGTAAGGTGGTTTTTATGCAAGTGGAATAAATATTTCGGGGGAAATACGTAAGATACATAGAATCAGTGGCGCGTTATGACATTATGGTGCCCTAGGCAATCAAATTTTTTCTACATTAAAATTTACATAACCTAATAAACAACTTTAAAATAATATGGAATGCTTTCTTCAATTCATATGCATACACATATATTTTTTTAATGATTTATGTATAAAAACAAAAAGAATTGAAAAAATTCAAATAAAATCTTCTAATAAATAAAAATGAAAATTCTCTGTTTCTCTGTCCTCAATCACGCCTAAACCGCTAGACCGATTTGACTGAAATTTTAATCCGAGGCCCCGGCGGGGGCTACCTTAGAAGCCGGTTTTGAAATTTATAATTCCAATAAAATATAGTGGCGTTGAACCCGAAAACCCTATTTAAAAAACTGGATATTGAAAGGCCTCCAACCGTTGTTCCAGGGTTCAATTTGCGGGGCTATACAACAAAATTCGAAATTTTGAAATTTTGAAGTTAAGTAGCACTGGGACCTGAGATGGTTATAGGATACTAGAAATTTCGATCCGACGGGGTCTACCTTAGAAGCCGGTTTTGCAATTTAGGTATATTCCGATAAAATGTTGTAGCGTTGGACCCGAAAAGCCTATTTAAAAAACTGGATGTTGAAAGGCCCCCAACCATCCCAGGGCTCAATTGGGGGGCTATACGACAAATTTCGAAATTTTAAAATTTTGAAAATAAGGAGTCTAGAGACCCGATTGGTTATATTGGCTATTTAACAAATTTTAAAATTCTGTTTTTTTTAGTGCACGAAATCTGGATTAACGCGTTTTCCGACTAGTAATTAAATAAATAAAAATGAACAAAATTCAATTATACACTTATAAAATAATTCACAGCGATATTCACTTTCAGCTCTGCAAATTCATCAATGACATTATCATAATTAATTTTTTTTCGCTCACTTTTAGAATTGTCAAGTTTGAAAGTTTTTCTTGGTCCATTGAATTTCTAAGGTAATTTTTATTCTTTTCTGCCTAAGCATTGGCAATATACATTGTTAATTTTTTTCTTAAATAATAATAAAAATAAACTTAAATAAACAGATCCTACTACTAATTGAACTCTACTAAAATTTGAATAATATACAAAATAATCTTATGTACATTTTCACAATTTAAGATTTTTATGTTTTAAAAAAGTGCAGACAACTAAAAAAATTAGTTTAGTATTATATGTTTTGTTTTTTGGTGCCCCCTAAATTATGGTGCCCTAGGCAATTGCCTAATTTGCCTACGGTGTAATACGCCGCTGCATAGAATGTATATGATGATCGTGTATAAATTTTTATTGTATACTTATTTTCCACCTCATTTTTGCAGAAAAACGAAAAAACAAATTATATATCATATAATTTTCTATGCGACGGATAATAAGCTTTATAAATATTAGACATTATAAATAGGTATATCTCAGAAATTATAAATGATATAATTTGAAAACATGACTTCTAGAAATCATGCACAAACAGAAACAGATAGCTGCGGCAGCTATATTTTCTCTGTATACATTTTGCTACGTACCTAGTCAATGATGTTATCAAACTTACTATTTGTTATAGCAAGGTAAAATAGCTAATTGTTTTACTTTTTAATATAATCTGTTCTTATGACTATAGCAATATATGTCATAAAAATTTTTTGAAACTCATATGGTACAAACATATGGTTTGTAATTAATTTTTCGCTAGAAAATCAATAATACTATAATTTTCTAGTAGCCCGTTATTAAATATTTAATAATAAATGTAAGATTTTTAGCACATATTATAACCCACAAATAACGCAGTTTTAGTTACAATCTATCTGCTACATTTTATAGCTAATCCACCTATACTTTTTATTTCGGTATAAAAAAAACCAAAATTTTAGCAAACTCTAAAACTAAATGTACATTGGGAAATAGATATCTTCTGACTTAAAAAAAAAGAATTAAATAAAAATAATTTTTTTCTTAATAATTGAAGTAATAAAAAAAAAGAGTTGTTTTGATTAATTTGTTCATCTTATTTGTACCAGTTTTTCATTAAATTCATTTAATTTGTTCAATGAGAATGGCAAAACGAAATTAAAAACAATAAATTCCTTTTATTTGAAAAAAATTAAATGAAATCATTTGGAAAATTTCGTACTTGTTGACGCTACTAGACTGTGAAATTTGGTCTCAAAATTAATTAATTATTTTTTCTTTTCATATAGTTCTTATAGTATATACATTTTTTATTGCATTTTATCTGTCTATTGTAATATAGTGTTGGAACTATATAGCAATTCATATAAGTGAAGGATTCATTAAGCAATTATTTTTCTAGAATAAAACTATATATTTATTATATCAAATTACTCAATCGTTCAACTTTTTGAAAATTTTAATTTTAACAACCATTCTGCCTTGTGATTAATATTATTTCTATATTCTCCATTATATATAAAATATGACCGGATTAACTTTTGCTATGTATACATAGTTCAAAGCGAACTAATGAATGCGTCGTTATCAAAATTTGCTATTTTGTCATAACAAGCAAAAAAAAGTTAATACTTTTATTTTTTATATATATGATTATAGCAATATTTGTCATAAAAATTTCAGAAACTCATATTGTATAAACAATTATTTTTTAATATTTTTTTCCTCTAGAAAAAGAGTAGCAAATTTTGCTACAATTCATTTGTTTTATATTTTTGGACGCGTGTATTTGATAAAAAATGCAAGAACACGTACTGCCAGAAAATATTAAAGTTTAAGTTATAACAGCTGGTTATAATAGCTAGAAATTTTCCAACGAGTTGTTTTTTCAGTGTATAGTTCGTTTTTTCATTCCTGATGCGGAATGAGCAAAAAAAAATGTTTAAGTACTGAAGAATTGTTTAAAATATTTACAAATTTCAATTTATTTAAAACGCACGATTTTTTTGAACTTAAATGGTTTACATCAGACTATGGGTTTTAATGAGTGTTAGCAATTAAACCTGTTTAGTTGTTCTTTTATTGCTGTTTTATCATACAAAAAATATTAGTGCTTTGATTGAGTTTTAAAAAAAAATCAAGTCAAACAATTAATTCAAGTGTACAAATTGAAAGATTAACACAAATTTCAGTCCGAGGTCGAAATCGAATACAAAACCGAACATGCCGAAGGATATACCACAACACCACGACCACTACAGCATGACCACTACACCATGACGGCCGATAAGTCTTTTAAAATATATATAGTAAAATATATTCGGACAACAAAAGTATGTCCCGGTTTGTAGATAAAAAGGAAATTTTGTAAAAAAAAAATGCAAAATGGAATGAAAAATGGAAATAATTAATTTTCAAAATATTATTTGAATCATTTTTGTTTGCTTGAATTTTTTAAGTTAAAAATTGGAAGAAAATAAAATTATTTTTAAAAAAATGGAAACATATAATGTGAATGTGCTAAAATATTTAGTCCATTAGAAATTATATTTTTAACAAACCTGTCTGTCAAACGCCAATCAGTAAAAACCACGATATCTGTATATGAAATAATATTAATTGAAAAAAGAGTGGTTAGATTTCATTTATTTTTTAATTTTCTTAACCAACATACACGTAATACGTAGATAAATTAAACAGACGTACTATACATTTGAATAGATACTCCTTTTTATGTTACAGTTACTTCTTGACATTTTGATAAAAGAAATAAAAACTTAATTATGTACTATAATGAGAATCTAAACTTTGATGTGAATGCTAATCTAATTTAAAATTTAACTAATTGTAATATATATGACTTTAAGTTGGATCGAAGAACAACTTTTAATAAGAAAATAAATTATATGCTTTGAAATAAAACATAATCGAAATAAATATTTTTTGATATGTAGGTATGTGTTTGTTTGTTTGTTTTTATTGCTGTTGAGAAAACAGAAAAAAAAAATATTTAAAGACAACCTGCTGGTTTAATGTTTTTCAGTTTTCATGTTCATAAACGGAAGAAAAATTAAAACAGCAGAACAAAATATAGAAAACACATTTAGATAGTTTCGAATAGATGTTAGGCCTTAGTCAGTGACCATAATTAAATCCATCTTTAAGAGAATTTAAATTTAATTTTAAGAGATTTAACTATGGCATTTAGTGTTTATGATAAAAGTAAAGTAAACGTAATGGAGTAAAATTCTTAAAAGCTTTGGTGCATTAAACTTTAAAAAAATAAAATAATAAACATCCATGTATCACTTTTGTTTTTTAATGTTTGTGTTTCTCCTTCGGCTTGTAGATACTTGCTGAATGAATTTTACTTTTTATTTATTTTATTTCTTTCAAAGAAAAAAAAATAGAAAATTCAATTGAAAGTTACCACCTACAAAAAAATTACACGTGAAACAATTTCCCAAAAGCTTTGAACATGAACAAATTTTTAACCCTCAGTGTAATTCAAAATATGTATATTTTTTTTGCCAAACAGTAACCGTAACCAGGGCCGGTCCTGCTATATGTGCATGATGTGCACTTGCACAGGGCGCCTAACGAATAGGGCGCCAAGCGATTTGTAGTCAAGGACATGCAAATCCATCCGAAATTGACTACTGTGTTCACAAAAAAACTCTACCCAGAAAAAAATCAACACAGTATACAATTTTTTTTGTATACCGAGATCAAATTGCACATTGTATAATGTGCAAATAAGAATTCCGCACAGAATAAAATCAACATAGTATTTATGTAAATAATTTTTTTGGTATACACTAGGTAGAAAAAGTCTGCGTACGGGCTCGTTTCTTATTTTTTGTTCAACATGTTCCCAGTTTTTGATGTCATTTAAAAGTACTCTAAAAAAGTTTTTTTGTGAAAACATTTTTTTTTTTTTTTTAAATTAAATTTTGAGAAATAATATCAATTTTTTGAACTGTCTGAGTACAGCCTGTTTCAATGCCGCGTCTCAGAAATTAACTAGTAATCTCATTTGAAAGGCAATTGAATGTAGATAATTTTGCGTCATATAATTTTATCTGTACGATAAGGGAAAGTGTCAAAAATTATAGCTTAGAACTGCTGAAAAATAGGTTACAACCGCTTCTTTTTATGATTTTCAAAGGCGATTTTTGACACTTTCACTTATCGTACAGATAAAATTATATGGCGCAAAATTATCTACATTCAATTGCCTTTCAAATGGCATTATTAGTTAATTTTTGAGACGCGGCATTAAAACCAGCTGTACGCAGACTTTTCCAAAAATTGATATTTCTCAAAATTTAAATTTTGATAAAAAATTTTTTTTTACAGATTCCTTTTAAATGACATCAAAAACTGGGAACATGTGGAACAAAAAAAAAGAAAACGAGCCCGTACGCAGACTTTTTCTACCTAGTGTATGTATATTTATTTGAGGACTAGCACTAGAACTACTGGAATACCTCGTAAAAAAAAGCGCTTTAGTATAGTTTAATTCAGACTTTGAACTGCGGCTCTTGAGCCGCATGCGGCTCTTAACATAAATTTATGCGGCTCCGGAAATCATTTTTTTTTACACTGCATTCGGTTCGAAGAACAATTCTGACAAATTTTTTTTTTCACCCGGCCTAAACTTTTTTTATTCTAAACTACAAATAAAGAATTTTCTTGCACCCTAAACTACAAATCAAGATTTTTTTTTCCACTGTAAACTACAAATAAAGAATTTTTATTATTTTGTAAAAATAAACATCGAGTTACAATGACGGACGAGAATTGAACAAATCAATTAAGGGTGTCATCATTAAAATTACAATTAATTTTGAAGAATTATATATTTTGAACAATGTATAAAATTCAGAATTATAAATCAAAATTATTGTTTTATTTAATTTTTAATATTTTAAAACGGTATATAAATCAAAAATTAAATATATTGATTTTCTTATATACATTTATAATTATTAAAAAAATTTGCGGCTCTTTAATTTTTGATATTTCTTAAAATTGGCTCGCTTATGTTTCGGGTTGCCCAGGCCTGGTCTACCTCAATGGTGACGTGACTTATACTATGCTTATGGGCGCAATTTTCAAAATCGGCACAGGGCGCCGAATCAGCTAGGACCGCGCCTGCGTAACCGAACCGAAATTTAGTAAAAATGAAAAACCGTTACTGAAACCGGAACATTTATTTTATTTTTATTTATAAAACTTTATTTATGCTCAAAGTATAATTACAATGAAGAGCTATATATCTATTACAATTTTTTTTATTTTATTTTATTTTTTTTTTCTTTCTTTTCTTTTCTTTTCGGATGGAATTCGTTTTATTGCTTAAAGTTATTTTTATATTATGATTTGTAAATGGTTAAATTTTTAATTCGCTAGAATTAATTAGAGATTAGTTACTAAATATTTCATTTATATTTTTTTCATTTTCAAAATAGTTTATTTCTATTATTTTTTTTATTTTTTTTTTGAACATTATAATGTTTAATGATTTGATGTTGTCAGGAACCTTGTTGTAACTGGTGATACTGGTAAATAGAAGCGGCTTAGTTCTAAATCCTGATGAATTCACTGTCTCACGTCTTAGCTGACATCTATTACGCGTACCATAGTTATGTATAACATTATTTTGGATGATTGTTGTGTTTGAATGTATGTTGTTATTTATAATTTTGTGCACAATCTCGATGGTTTTTTACTGGTGGATATATTTTATTGGTAGAATTTTGGTTTCCTTGTGAATCTTCAGTGGTTAAAATTAAATAGGTTTTTGATGGCTTTGTTTTGAATGCGTTGGATTTCTTCAATTTTATATTCGAAAGTTGTTCCCCAAATTGGAATAGCATACATGATGTGACTACGAAATAGAGCGTGAAAGATTTGTGTTTTGTAGTTACTTGGAACAATATTTCTCATTTTCTTGAATATTCCCGCTATTCTGGAGATTTTGGAGTTGATAGCATCACAATGGTTAAGGTTGCCGTCAATTGTTGATCCTGAATAAGTATAATTAGTTACAGCTTTTACTTCGACATTAATTAATTTGATATTCGACGTGTTATTGTCATTTTTTTTGAAGAATAGTGCTTTGGTTTTATTAAGGTTTATTGACAATTTGAGAGAACATGCCCAGTTGTATATGATGTTTAAATCCATATGATGTTAGTAAAACTAAATAAAATTCTTTATTAAGGTTTATTGACAATTTGAGAGAACATGCCCAGTTGTATATGATGTTTAAATCCATATGATGTTAGTAAAACTAAATAAAATTCTCATACATTGATAATTATCACGTATTTTATTTTGATTTACTAACACATTCACATGAAAATACCAAAAATAATGTCGTATGAAGCTAAGAATCTATGTATATTCTTTATCTATGGTAATACCTATCATTGATGTTGTTAACTTTTTATTTTTCGCTGCAATTAGAAATCTATCTCTATAATTATTGGTTAGTTCTACAATTATAATGGGATTAAACCATTGCTATTATTTTTTTGTATTCCTTTTCGATATATATTTCTTACAATAGGTTCTGAAATATCTACCTGTAGTTCTCCTACAATTTTTTTAAAAATGTATATTAAGTTTTCATTTGCGTTTTCTAATATTACTGTAATTTCTAAGTTTTGTCTTAAGGCATTTTGCTTTATATTCAAGTGTTCAATTTTTAATTTTTCTATTTGATTTTTAATTAATTCATTTCCATTTTTGACTTCAGAAATTTTTTCTTCACCTTCAGCCTGTTTTCATTTTAAATTATCTATTTGTTCACGAATTTCATTATTTTCTGCTTTAAGTTTTTCGAGCGTTCCACTTATTTTATTAATTTTATCATTACATTCCAATTGACTTTTATTTATATTATTTATTTTATCATTACCTTCCAATTGGGCCTTATGGATGAGTGATATTTTTGAAAGAACTTCATTTTTACATCATCATCATCATTTTTTCTCGTCGCTGATTCAATGTCATTGGTGTTATTTATAACAATTGTTTATTTATCATTGATATTTTTTTCATTCTTATTATCACAAATTGGATCTATTTTTATACATTTGCATTTAATTTTGTTTTTAATAGTATCTTCGAATTTCTTGGTGATCATGCAGACGCAATAATGGCAGAATTTTTTTTTTCAACCTTTTTCGCAAATTAAAAACCTTTTTTTAATTATTTTATTACAATTTTTATTTCCGCAGTAAAATTCTCCATCCTCATTGTTCGCCATTTTGAAAGAAAAAAAAAATAATTTTTTTCGATTTATTTTGTTCTTTTAGTTTTTTTATAAAAGAAAAAATTGTGCTTGCTATTAGACATTTTTTTTATATCCCAGAAAAATGTTAAACGACTTGTTATAATATTTTAGAATTTGACAAGTGAAAATACGCAATGTTCACATTCACATATGTATAGTGTTGTATATATACTTTAAAGTGTTGAACTTAACTAAATTTAGATTAATCCAAAATAAATTTATTTCAAGTCCTTTTTGTTCTTTATTTTATAATTAATATTTGTATCTGAATTCATTTAAAATAGAAAGTTTTTGTGCCACTACGATTTTGGTTTTCTTTGGGTTTTCATATGTTTAATGCGTTGTTTATAGCTAATTGACCTATCTGAAAAAATGGTACCGTAAAAACCGTTTTTCTATGTTATTATTATATTTATATTTAAGCAAATTTACTGAAAATGAAGATATTAATTTTATTTATTTTTCGTAAAAAGAATTTTTTAAAAATATTTTCAAATAACTAAGAAAATTGAATTTATTTTTTTTTGATATCTGAAAAAATTCATTACTTCACAAAATTATTTTTTTGTTTCTTTTTCATTACGTTTCCTATACCTATCATAATATTTTTTTACGATACCTTTCCTGTCAAAAATGTTTTTTTTGTTTTTTTTTATATTTTTTGCATTAGATTTTTTACTTTCAGATAAAATTAGCTGTGAATAGGTTTCCGGAACATTCCTCCAAAAATTACTTTACTGTGGTCGCTATAAACAACGCATAAGGGATACAAAATGGATTTTTTCCTAAAATAAATAAACTTTGCATGGAAAATTTTGGAAGTACATATTACTATTTCAAATTCCCCCATTTACATATTTGTAATTATTACAAAATAATGTAATGTACGTATTTTGTATACTTCCCATACGAAAACACCAAAGAATCCGTCCACGAAAATACTAAGATGACATAAAGGCAATTTATTTTATGTCGCTTTAGATTAAGTTATCCTACTGCATTTTTGTCAGTTTTTAGAAAAATTAAAAATATAATAGTCTAACCGTAACCGAAAACGTAACCGTAACCGGAACGAAAAAAAAAAATACTAAACCGAAACGTAACCGGAACACAAATTTAAAAAAATGTAGGAACGAAACCATAACCGAACCGAAATAAATATCGGTTCAACTCTCTGATTATAATGTCTATACTAAAATAAACTATAATGTCTATACTAAAATAAAATAAATATACTCATTATTATTCATCAAAAATAATATATGAAGATAGTAAGATTCACAGAATTGATAATTTTATAATTAAATTAATTCGAAATCATTTGCTAAGATGTCAAAATATTAAGGAAAATAGTTTAATATTTCATTTAGCTTACCCAGATAGCCAATATAAAAAAAAATCACTAGAAACGGGTTTATGCCTCCAGAAGCCTTTGTACACATGACGTCGCCCCAAAATTATATTATCGTATATCCGAAAAACCCGATTTTGGTAAATAGCATTTGAAGTTTAAATGCAAATAAAAAAAAACTGAGCCGAAAAACTTACCTGTTTTTTATTTTCTGCTAAACGTAAAGTTTATGAACTTTGTTTTGACAGAGATTCAGAGAGATAGCTTTAGTCCTAAGTGGGTTAAAGGTTCTTTTCAGTCGAGAATGATTTATCGTATATGCCATTTACGATGCATTTGTTTTGTTTCCATACACATACGATAAATTAGGTACAAATACGATACTATAATATTTTTTTCTAAATGTCATAATTTAGTACTATTTATGCACACTTACTATAAAATATTAAAAATTTTAATTTTTTTGTAAACTTTTTTTTTAATAAAATAAATGAAAATTGTTTTTGGAATTAAAAATTAAAATAACTCAGAAATACATAAATAAACCTTAATATAAATTTAAGAAAAATACATAAAAAAAAATCAATTCTATAAAACTATATTAATAAATGTTTCAAAAAGAATTAGCCTCAAAAAATTAATTAACAAAATACTTATAGTATTTCGAATATTACAAGACACTTTGTGGTTTTATCACATATCGTCATAGAATTTAAAAAAAAATACAAAAACGTGACACTTAAGGGGGTATTCTGGTATAGAGGCACGAATTTAATTCAATTTTTGAAGTGCTGTAAAAAAAAACCAATCAATATAGCAGAACATGTCCAGTATACATGCATAAGCTTGAAGCCAAACGAAAAAAAATCGGTTACTAGCAATTAGATAGACTTCATGGTGTTTGTACAAATATACAAGGTTTAATTAATAATTTTTTACATATTGAATTGATAATAGATAATGGAAGACCTGATTTTTTGATTTTAAATGAAACACATATTACTGATTCCATTAGTGAGACCGAAATAAAACTAAGGGGTTATACAAACTATCAATGTAAATCAAATTCAAGTAGAACTGGAGGGGTGGCATTGTATGTAAAAAATGATTGGAAAACAGTTAAATTACTCGAAGATCATGTTAAATCAAAAATGTGGCTGTTAGCATGTGAATGTAATTTTAATGGATCCAGTGTGGTAATTGTTGCAGTATATAGATCTCCTAGTGGTTCTGTAGGTGAATTTTTTGATTTTTTCAGGAAAAATATTGAGATATTACTAGAGAGAAATAAAAGCATTATTATTGCGGGAGATTTTAATATTGATTGGTTAAAAAATGAGCCTCAAAAGAAAAATATTGAAAGATTTATGAATGATAACTACCTAATGCAAAAAGTGTCTCAGTATACTAGAATAACTCCAAGCTCACAAACACTTATAGATTATGTAATAACTAATTCCGAAAATGTAGAAGCTACAGTAAATCCAAAGGCAAAAATTAGTGACCACGAATTAATTGAAATATCAATAAATTTAGTAGTTGAGAAAAACTATAATTATAATAAAAAAATAGAAATCTTTAAATATGACAAAGTGCAATTTTGTAAAGAACTAAATATTGTAAATGAATCAAGGGATTTAACTTGTGATATTAATTTAAGTGCAGAATTTTTGGTCTGTCATTTGAACAATACCGTAAAAAAATTTACTTATAAAAAAGAAATTAATTTCGATAATAAAACTAATAAATGGTTTAGCAATGAACTAAGAATACTAAAAGCAAATAAAATACAGAAATATAACATAGCGCGATTAATTAAAACTCGAGAAACGTGGAATCAGTACAAAATTATCAGAAATCAATATAATTTAAAAGTAAAAAATTCAAAAAATAATTACATTTCTGATAAAATTAATAAAGCCAATGGACAAAAAGAAATGTGGAGAGAAATAAAAAATTTGGTACTAAAACAAGAGAAAAGTGTAATCCAGAGTGTAATATTTGAAGGAAACGAATGTGAAAATAATTTAGATATAGCAAATAACTTTAATAAATACTTCATAAATAGTGTGGAAGAAATTAGAGAATCAATCGAAATTGTCCCTTATATTAACCATATTAAGCAAATGCAATGCAAATTCAAATTTGCAGAAATTAGTCTGAATAAACTAAAAGCTGTATGCAAATCACTAAAAAATAAGTCAGATAATGATAAAATAAACCCTAAAATGATCCTAGATAACTGGGTTTTTCTTGGGCCAAGGCTGCTAAACATAATCAATAAATCAATAACAACGGGGGAATTTCCAGAAGTATGGAAAGAATCTATTATATCACCGGTTGAAAAAGTTCCAAAAACTAAAAAATGTGAAGAGTTCAGACCCTTAAATTCATTGCAAACTCTTGAAAAAATATTAGAAAAGGTCGTAAAAGAACAGCTAGAAAAATATATTGAGGAAAATAAAATTCTCTCACATTTTCAATCAGGGTTTAGGAAGAAATATTCATGTGAAACAGCGGTGAATTATATTGTAAATGAATGGAAATGTAAAGCTGAACAAAAGAAAATAATTGCTCTTTTCTTAGATTTTAAAAGGGCATTTGAAACAATCGACAGGAATATATTGTTAAGGAAGTTGAAATATTATGGAATTGAGGATAATGAACTGAAATGGTTTTCGAACTACTTATGTAATAGGACTCAGCGAACCAAGGTCAACAACAATCTTTCGGATCCAGAAGTTGTTCAATGCGGCGTTCCTCAAGGATCGATTCTAGGAGCCTTGTTGTTTATTATTTACATAAACGATATGCCTGAGGTAATAAGAAAATGTAAATACATATTTTATGCAGATGATACTTTAATTTATGCAGAAGGTAATGATGAAGATGAATGTATAAGTAAAATTATGAGCGATATGAATGGAATAATTAAATGGTTAAACATGAATAAACTTAAACTAAACGAGAAAAAAACTAAAATGATGGAAATAAATAATAGTTCAGATAAAGTAATTCAATTAAATGGAGAAATTATCGAAAAGGTAGAAAGCATTAAATACTTAGGAGTAATCATTGATAAAAAATTGAAATTTTATGACCACGTTGATTACACATGTAAAAAGATAGGGAAGAAGATCGGATTCTTAAGAAGAATAAGGTGTAAAATAGATAGAATAACAGCTGTAAACATATACAATGTAATAATAAAACCACATTTTGAGTACTGCTCATCTATACTTTTTTCTTGTTGCAACCAAGGTCAAATAGATAGATTTCAGAAACTCCAAAACAAAGCTATGAGATGTATACTGGGATGTGGTAAACTCACACCAATTAGTTTTATGCTGGAATGTTTGAAATGGCTGGATATACGTCAGCGGTTAGAGTATAATTCATTAGTTTTTGTTTTCAAAATAAAAAATGGAATGACACCAGATTATTTAAAGCAACATATTAATTATGTGGGAGAGGTGCAACCTTATCGATTGAGGAACGTGGGAAATTTTAGAATACAAATCCAAAAAACAACTGCAGCCCAGAATTCCTTCTTCTACAGGGGTCTACAATTATTCAACACTTTACCTAATTATATTAAAATTGAACACCAGTTTTCTAGATTTAGAAGGAATTGCGTAATTTTTATTAAAAATAGATAGAGCTTAGTCGAAAAAAAATAAATAAATAAAATGATAAATAAATTGTAAAATTTTGTAAATAAAGTATTTCGTATACTAATATATATATAAATAAAAAAAAAAAAAAAAATTTTTACTATCCATTTTTTTACAGGATATTTATTAATGTTTTAAGAATGCAGTAAAAAAAAAAAGTAAAAAATTCAAAATTCAAATAGTTCGCAGCTGATGAAGTGAGGGCTCTCAAAAATTTGGCACGTGACCATTCCCACGATTCAGCCCTTCTGGCAATTCGAAAAAAAAAAACAAAAACGCTTATTAATCTATACGAACTAAAAGAGTTAAAAAAATTGCGACTACTTGAAAAAAAAAATTTGTTTTTGGACCACTTTTTTCGAGTTTTTGGAAATTTTTAAAATAGTAAGCATTAAAATTTTGGGATGAGGATAGTTCATGCGATAGAGAAGCCTATTAAGAAGACGTCTACAAAATTTGAAGTAAATCGGTTCAGTAGGACTTGAGTTATCATGGGAATCGTTTTAAAAAAAGACAGTTTTGAGAAAAACGCGTTTAAAGTTTCACGTAAAGTTTCTCGCAGTCTAATTCATGAAATTCTTAAAGAGTTAAACTTTGAAAATATGAAAAAAAAAAAAAAAATGATTTTTTCAAATTTCTAGACCAGAATGGTGAACTGACATAACCGCGAAAAATTTTTGTCATAACCGCGAAACTAGAATTTGTATGAGTTTCGCGGTTATAACAAAAATTTTTGTTATAACCGCGAAACTAATTTTATTTTTGTCATAACCGCGAATTCGCGGTTATGACAAAAAAAATGTTAAGTTTTTCGCGGTTATAACAAAAATTTTTGTTATAACCGCGAAATGATAAAAATCGAATTTTTGTGTTTCGCGGTTGTAACAAAAATTTTTGTTATAACCGCGAAACACAAAAATTCGAGTTTTTTCATTTCGCGGTTATAACAAAAATTTTTGTTATAAGCGCGAAACACAAAAATTCGATTTTTTTTCATTTCGCGGTTATAACAAAAATTTTTGTTATAACCGCGAAACACAAAAACTCGATCATTTTGAAAAATGAAATAAGACCTCGATAAAAAAATGTTGTGTGGTAAGCACACGGAAGGGGGGGCAGCAGGGCGGCGGGCGGCGGGTCAGTGGGATTTGCGGCGCCAGGGGGTTGTCAGAATGATTTTTTAATATTTGGCCCCAAACTCTCTGATTTGTTTTTGAAATGGCCCGTGGCTATATAAGATTAGGCACCACTCTACTAAAGTATTAGACTAGGTATAGATGCTTAAAAAAAACAAACATAAAAATATTCAATATATGTTATAAAAATATTTTTAAAACTTTTTAATTTTGATAAATTAAAATAATATTAAGATTTCATCAAAATTAACCAAAAATAAAAAAGCAAGAAAGTAAAATATATATAATGTATAAAAATATATATAATGTATAATATATATAATGTAAAAAATATATATAATGTATATATAATGTACTTAAAATTCTGAGTTTTAAGAAAACTCTTATACAATCACTTTAATAGAAAAATGGCAAAATACTAAATTATAATTCAGGTACCTAGGTACTTAAAGTAATCAAGTTCACATTTAAGTAAAAAGTAAAAATACTGTTAATTAAATTAATTAATTTAAAAATATTCAGTATCATACTTTGATTTTTAAAAGTATTCAGAGAAGAAAAGAAAGTGAGATTTGAAAATCTTAAATTATATTTCACTAAGCTATTTTAAAGATTCAAATGAACATTTAAAATAATCTACGTCTGATTTTGGTAAGAAATTAAAAAGACTTTTGTCGTCTTGAATTTTCTCAGTTGAGACCTCTTTAGCACTCAGTTTAGTTAACTGAGAAATGAAAAGATTTCCAGGTGTTCCTAATTTATTTTTTCCAGATTTGAGCAAGCAACCATGTCGAAAAATTATTTCTGCTGCAGAAATTTTATATGGAGGTACGATAAAATAATACTTATTTCTCTTTTATTTTATTTTATAGTACGTGTTACGTTGTATACACTTACGATAATATAATATTTTGGGAGGTTATAATTTCATATTTTCTTAATCTTAATTTTTAAAAACTCGTATGCTTATACGATAAAATAATTCTAATCAATTTTGTAGGAAATTTTTCATACAATTTTTATCGTAAATCCGAAATTTTGGAATGCGAAATTTTGGAATGTAATATTAAAAAATCAAATTTTTGGCCTTTACGATAAAATCGTGACTCTGTATCTCAGGAACGGAAGCAAATACAGAAACACGGGTTAGACCATTCGAAATAGCGTGAAAAGTTTGGTACTGCCTCATACTTAACTCTTTTTTTTTTGGGTTTGGCGTTTACGATAATATAATTTTGGGGCGACGATGAATAAATACGTATACAAAATGATTTAGGTATTCCTATTCTGTACCACATTAAAAGAAATGCTGCAGACAGAAAAATAGTATTTAACAGAAATGAAGACAATCTGATATATAATACTTATGTTCCAATTCCAACAAAAGATAGAAAAATGAATTTAGATACATTTTGGTGGGGGAAGGAAAATATTTAACTCATAGTCAAACAATTTAAATATTAGTTCCATATTTTTAGATTAAGGGTGATTTGGTGAATAAATGAATAGGATGAAAGGGATGAATGAATAGGTATAGATTTTTACAAATTTTATATAATGTAAAAAACCCAATTAATTAATAGCTTTTTTTTTTAATTTTTTAAGAAACAAAAAATATTATAAAAACTCAAAACAAGTAGGTAAAATAGTCATTAAGACAGAAAATGTATCAGGGAATTATAATAAATAAGAAAAGACTTAGAGTGCTCAAGGAGCTAGTAAGTTATATATTAGTAAATGGTATACTTTATATATTTTGTAAAACGAAACTGAAAATGAAGTAAAATATAAATATATTAAAAAAAAAAAAAAAAAAAGTCCTTCAGAAATAATAGAAATTAAAAACACTTATTGTTTGAGCAAACTTGACATTGTGTCGTTTTCACTTTTGGATGAAAACGACAAACGTCAAATGATTTAACGTCTTTTTTTACTTTGACTTTATGTCCATTTCATAAACGTTTTTTCCGGTTTTCGGTTCGGTTCGGGTTCGAAACTTTGGTTTTCAGTAACAATTAGTTGAATGTACCCAATGGATTTTTATCGAATTAAGAATGCAAGAATCGTAATCCTAATTTAATTGTATTAGAAGTTTTTCTTGTTATCCAATTTTCAGGTATTAGATTTTTTTTAAAAATTCTGAAACATATGCGAATATGTTAAAACATTAGAGTATATAATCGAAGAAAAAACATTGAATAAATGTATTCATCATCAATATTATACATCCATGACTTGAATTTTATACCGTCGGTGATACTGTTTAAATATTTAAGGAAAAATGTGAGAAAAATGTGTGATTTAAAGAAAGTATAGAAAGTCTTTCCATAAATGCCTGTTTATTTAATAAATTTAGCTTTTCATGAATTTTCCTTTAAGAAATAATAATATTACACTGAGCCAAAAAAGGCATACTAAATTTTAGGGATTTTGGCATTAAATCAAGTTCTAGTATTTTTATACACAAAACAACAACAAACACATTTTTTTTATAAAAAAAAAAAACAATATTAATTTAAGTTCTTTCGGTATTATATCAAGTACAAACTGCTCTAAAATCTAAAATTAATGCCCACAGACATAATTTTTATGCCCAGAGGTATTTTTATGCCCAGAGGTATTTTTATGCCCAGAGGCAATTTTTAGTACCAAGAGAATTAAGGTTATTCCAAAAATTTTTGAATTAAAATATTTAAATAATTTTAATACTATGGCCAAATGGTAGAGTGGTTGAATGAAATGCTAAAGACCGAGGTGCGAATCCCAACAGCAGGCATAAGAAAAATGTATACGATATTTATATTTTCTATTCTGTGCACATGAATAACTTTATTGGAGTGGTCGGTTGAAATGCTAAAGACCGAGGTTCGAATCCCGAAGAGGGCATAAGAGAAATAAAATAAGAAATTAGAAATAAAAAAAAATAGATATAAATAAAAAAGCGTCATTGGACGGTTTTTGTTGCGGAAAATACATGATTTTATGCATTTTAGCACGTTTTTTATCTCAGTGTATGTTCAGGGTTTTTTCTTACAGTCTATTTCTTCTACAACTTGAGCTTATAGATAATGAACAATAACAGTTTTCAAAAATAAGTTGGCAGCATTTAAAACTACAGTACTAGAAAGCAAAGAAAGACTAGGCCTACTTTATGTGTTACTAGAAAAAAAAATATTTTAAATATTCGTTAAAATCAGACATATTTCGGCCTTATAAAAGTGTAAAGAACAATACATGTATAATGATAATATTTTTTAATTTTTGAGATTTTTAATGAGATTAAAAACGAACTATTTTATAACATAGGTACATGAAAATATAAATAACCAATTAATTTGGAGAACAAATGAATTGGATAACGATCAAATTGCAACAATGAACAAATTTGAACAAAATAAATTGATGAATTAAAGTAAAGAGATATTGAGTTGTGACAATATTTTATATCAATAAAGGATTAAATTTCTATAAATAGGATAAAACGTTAAAGGAATAGATTATTATACGAGTAACGGTATAAAGCACATAATTTTTTATTTTTCTACTCCTACTGAATCCCGGATACCTATATTGACATATTATTGATATTATTTATCATTATTTTCCTTTGCGATAAACAATTTTTTTTTTAATCCTTTTCATGTTCTAGAAAGAATAATCATGTTCTAGAAAGGTTGATTTTTACAATAAAGAACTAGAAATGTTGTGAATTGATTAATATTAAACAATCGATTTAGCAACCTTCAAAGGATTTATCTTCTCTGTTTTTCAGTTGTTTAATATTAGTTTATCTATTAATTTTTAATTTTAAAATTGTCTGCTTGTGATACGTACTTTGAGCCTTGATGTCCGTTATTTGATAAGCGGAAATAATTTTTAAACATAATTAAGGAAAATAAAATTACAAAAATAGGAAATCGTTTTGATAAGAAGTAAAATTAATATTTTTGTAAAAGTGGAACTATGTTTTTAAAAGTCTTTTTATAAAGTATATTAAAACATTTTTTTTTTTAGTGTAAACAGTATTTTAAAATTACGGAAAAAATATAGTATGTATATGTTAATAAATTTGAAGTTTTGAAAATATTTATTGACATTTAAAACGAACAATTTTATAACATAAATATAGCAATTGGGGGTTGAGAAATTTGATTGCATGAGCGTGTTCGTTAGTAATTTTTCTATTTAATGCTTTTTACCACAATAAATAATAAAAGAAGATTTTTTTTTGATAATAACATTTGTAAGTCATTTAAGTTAGTAAGTTCTTTCTTCTTCATGATCTTTGTTTGCAGGCGTAGAAATAGCATTAAAATGAATTTGTTCCTTATAAAACTCTATATATATTCTTAGGAATAAGTTAATTTTAACAGAAAATAATTTGTTAATTTTAGAACATAGCGGTTAGAATAAAAATAAAAAAAATTCGAAACAAATTTAATATCCGACAATTAGCATTTCAAAATAGGAAACAAAAACAATATAATTTATGTCCACGTTTTTTTTATATTATTTAAATACAACCATTATTCAATTTGGATAAGTTTTTGTTGAAGCAGGAGAAAACTGAAAACCATATTTCTTCTGTTCTATTGAAGTAGGAATTAATCAACTTATATTTTGTTCTATTTTTCTTTAATTTTTTGCAACCAAAAGTAATATTCAAAGGTGTAGTCACGCAAAATTGCCATTATCTCTTATTTTTTAATTAAAAAGGAATTAATTTTTGTCCATCTAATCTTCAAATACTTAATAATTTACCATGATGAAAGATTTTTTATTATCTTTTACATTCTAATCGAATAAGAAAAATTAATTGCAATTAAAAGTTATTATCGCCTGATAAGTGACATATACTACAAAACGATACTAATATGACTTTAATGTATAATATGACAATGTGTCCTAACTTCCAAAAACTAGTATTTTTTCAGAAAACTTTATTTTATATTATTTTGATTTACTTCAAGCTTTTCCATTTTTGAAGGTGTTCTATATATTTCGGTTATCAATTCTATAATTTTAAATTAACACTCCTGTTCAACTTTTCTTCACCTTTCTGTGTAAAAAGCTTATGCTGAAATTGCTATAAATAATAATGTTTAAAAAAAAAAGGTATGTTATGAATTCCGTTTATGTTCAGTTTCGTTTTTTCTTTTGTATATGAAACCATATAATATTATAAAAATAATTTGTATTTAATAAACGTGTTCAAAAGCTTTGATGACTTTATGTTCAATTGCAAAGTGTTTTTTTATAATATATTTTATTTTACATGAAAAAACAAAAATATCCTTTTTTATAATTATGTTCAACATAAAAATGCATGTAATATTTTATCAAATACAATAATTTATAATTATATATTACCTAATGTATATTACCACAAATGTATATTATACCTATTATATATTATGCCTCATTGAAATTAACATAACGGAGTCTCCATTACGAATATAATGAAATAATCGTGAGTATTTTTAATGAAAACATAAAAAAACAGCTCATCCATACGAATACATAATAAAGATTGTTTTCATTTTTTAACATTTTACATATTACATTTTACATTTTACATTTTACATTTTACATTTTACATTTTACATTTTACATTTTACATTTTACATTTTACATTTTACATTTTACATTTTACATTTTACATTTTACATTTTACATTTTACATTTTACATTTTACATTTTACATTTTACATTTTACATTTTACATTTTACATTTTACATTTTACATTTTACATTTTACATTTTACATTTTACATTTTACATTTTACATTTTACATTTTACATTTTACATTTTACATTTTACATTTTACATTTTACATTTTACATTTTACATTTTACATTTTACATATTACATTTTACATATTACATTTAACATATACATAACATATGTTCTTAAGTTCTTAGGTATATATATAAAATGCACAGTACATGTATATAATAATACCATTTATAATTAATATGTAGATATATTTACTAAAACATAATTAAAACTCTAACGCACATCTTTGTTTGATGCATCATCGCTTCATTATGGCTCTCTGCATCCGCTTCAAGAAAAACTCTTTTGAAGAACGGTTTGCTGTTTGGTTTTCTCATTTTCATGTTTATTTCGAATGTAGCTGCACCAAAAAGATTATTTAACAATTATTTTATTCATTGTATTTAATATAGTAAAATATTGACAAAATTATTTTCGTACCACATGAAACTTCAGAGACGTATGCAATGTTTCCATTATTTTACTAAAAATATTATTAACATATATGTGTCGATGTTTATCAAAACTCGTCAATTCCATTTTTCAAAAAAAATTAGTATAATACATCGTTGGATTCGTCTTCGAATTTGCTATCAGTTTTTGCTATTTTTAAATTTAAAAAAAAAAATGGAATAGACGCGGTTTGATAAACATCGACACATATAAGTTATGCAAAAGCGAAACACTTGTATCAAACAATGTAACATTATATATAGTTATTTTTGTTTTGTAAACAATTTTTTTATTTATTTTTTTATCCAACTCTTATTCACCTTGAAAGAATACTCAATGTAAGCAACTTAATTAGTCGAAAACTTACTTAAGGTGTTTCTTTTTCATTCAATTTACCAATAAGAATATTATTTATAAGTTCAAATATTTAAGTCTATTGATCAGATTTTATTAAAAACATAAATATATTATAATAACTTAACAAATTTGGGAACAAACTTCCGTGAGTTTTTTCTCGTGATCAAGGGAACATTTCGCTTATTCCTTCAATTAAGTTATCAGCTTATTAAATTATTTTTCAAAACATAATAAAGATAATCATTTAATATCATAATATAATAACGTTTACATTTATAAAATGGCTTCAGATCTAAATATTTGTGTTTGAGTATAAAAAGGTACATTTCCGTAATATTAAAAATTCAGTCCTTTTTTTAGAAATTCAACCAATAAATAAAAGGTTAGACAGAAATATAATATAAAATGTTAATTAAATGTGTAAATATTGTTATTTATAAAATACTTTCATACACATATTTATGTAAAAATTATAAACAAGGCAAATATAAAATTAGTCATACTTCAATAAAACATAATTCTTTAATTAATTAATTAACTTAATTGGATAATTTTTTTATAACTTTTTTAAATGTTTGTACTAGCTTTATTTATGTATATCATTCACAAAATTTCTCAACTACTGGGCATAAGCACAATTTTTATACGGTATTATTATGAATGACTATAATAATGTAATTTTTCCAAAAATTATAAAAGAACCCTTTATAAATTTAAATTGTAATGAAGTTTATTATTAATAAATTAAGAATAAATAAAAATTATTGATTAAAAAAAAATTTCCGGAAAATATTTTAAATTGATATGTTAAAATAATTTAAAATAAAAATATTTTGTATTTGTCAGGTTCGAAAGAAATATTTAAAAATCTACACTATTGGTATTGATCATATTGAATTAGTACAAAAATTATTTTCACTGATATTTTTAAAATGTAAAATTAAAAAATTAGAAATAAGAGTAAAGGAAAGAAAAAAACAAACTCATAAACATAGAAAGTGTCCGAATATAATATAAAAAAGAAAAAAAAAAATTTCTGAAATAAACTGTCATCCAAGAATCGTCATAACAAAGTATATAAAATCAATACCATTACATAGGTTTAGAACTATAGCTGGTAAACATAAAAATAATGTTAAATGTTTATTTGGAAAATATTTTTGCATTTTATTATAATTTTGAAATAACAATTTAAAGGAGCTACAAGAAAAATTCATTATTGTAAATCCAATATATGTACAGAACATATCGATTTTTCAAATAAAAGCTTTAAAAGATTTAAATTTCATCAAATTATCTTTAATGTTCACATATTTATATTTATCTTATTTTCCCTTCCAAAAATTTAAATTTTTTTCTTGAATCAATATTGACACAAGTGAAGTGCTATATGTATTAAAACAAATCCGAAAGAGATTTTTTTTTGTATATTAGCTATACTATACATTCATGTCTACATAATTATAATATTAAATATGTAAACATAAAATCATTTCATATAGTATTATGATAAAAATGCAAACTATTTGCTACGTTTAAGCTACGATGTTGAAATCAGAATGACACAGTGAAAATGCTGCTATTTGTAAGCTCAATGACAATTTGAATAAATCAATCGATGTATGTGCATAAGTATAATACAAAAATAAAATATGCATATATGCATATTGATTCTTTAGATGATATTTTCTATAATAATATAATATAATTATGACGAATAAGTGCAGCGACAGATAATGAAGAAAAGGATATTGGATTTGTAATAATAATTTGTCATTTTTTTACCATCATAGTCTTTATTTTCCAAAAACGAACACTGAAATTTTAAGGGAATTGAAATATCTTATTATTATTTTGTCCTAAATTCAAATAATTCATAATTAGTATTTTAAAAAACGGACTGTATGTTATCCTTATATACATAAATGTTTTTGCCCTTCCTTTCTGGCACTAAAATGTATTTGTGTCATTGTTAGTCTCTAAATAAGGTTGTTGTCCAACACTATTATGCAGTAATCAAATCATAATAAAATTATGATACCTAGTAAGTAGCTTGCAAAATTAAAATGGTCTGAAGACAATCACAAAAAATTTGGCCACGAATTTCTTAGCAACTTTCCAAAGTAGTTCGAAAAATTTACGAAAAGTTTTAAAGAAATTTTCATGTAAACATTTATAAATGTAGGCTATCAATATGAAAAATTAAGGCTGGGTGGATTTCACTGTCTGTTCAATGCACAGATATTTGCTGAATGATAAAAATCGACTTTGTATACATTTCTTCCAATTGAGTAAATTTTTATTTGCATACTGTATGCACAAACTTCAATAAAGGAAAAGTTTGTAAACGCTTTTATAGCTAAATCAGTGTGCTTATGATATTAAGAAATTATAATAATAATAAGAAATTAATATACTTCTCTTTGTTACAAAATTTTAATATTATAAAAATATGTAAATTTGATAAATATAATTGTTTCGATCAGTAACTATTGTATTTAAAAAAAAAAATTCATATGATCGTATCTTATTAAAATGTATATAAATAAGAATATATTTATATAATAAGATTAATAAAATATAAAATGTTTTTTCTAAACACATAAATTTTAATATCAATAAATATAAAACATGTAAGAAAAACTTCTGCGAAAATTGAATTTAATCCTCAAGTTTTATCTAAATCTTAACTTTGGGTATAAGCTTCATAACTGAAAAGTTTATTTTAAAATTTATATATATTTATCGTTTTTTTTTATACGTACATACATATGTGCATGTAATCTGTGTTAAAATAATATTTGCTGAACAAAAAAAATATGTCGATGTAGTATAGTTATGTAAGAAAAACCAGGGCAATTTATCCTGCAGACTGGTCGATAATAAAAAATAAAAAAAAACAATTCTTGATCAGAATAATAACACACTTAATAATCTTACCTTTTTTTTTTCTTTTACTTCTCTAACTCCATAATTTGTGTGCTCCTTGAGGGTAAAATAGAAAGAAAAAATATTTATTCAATATTCATTCAAAATTGTATACAGAAAGTTTTTTTTTCCGTTTTTTATTTTTCATTAGAAAATATAAATGAAAAAATATACTTATAATGTACATGTAAATATTATACATAAAATTGAATACCATATATATACATATGTACATAAAATTGAATTTAAAATATTATGTTAAATTCTATTAAGTTAAATAAAATGTCCGTAAATATTTTGTTTAGTTATTGGTTTGGTTGCGTATACACTTTCATTTTTATACTTGTGTTTACAGTATAAAAAAGTAAATAGCATCCTTTTTATAATTTATATTTTACTTTTAAACAGAAAACTACGTTTAAGGTTTTATTTTTATGTAATCATTTTTTTTTTATATAAATAGTTATTATTAAAAATTACGTTTTATAAATTTACAATAATCATTTAATTTTAAAATAAATAATTTTCTCGAAAATATCATAGATGTACTTTTCAATTTATGTATGTATTTATATGTGTATACAGGAACTGGTTTATATCAAGAATGCCAATACCAATTTCATTATTTTTTTAGAAATATCGGGAGAAAAAACTTTTAGTTGTGAGCCACTACAAATTTTAAATTTAAATCAATTTAAATACTGATTATATGAATAATTAAAAAAAACGGTGCCATACCATAAACCCTAACGAAAGGGCTTATAGCATGGCACCAAAAAAAAACATTTGCGAGTCACGGGACATTAAGAATAAGTGAAACTTCTTACAGAATACTCTATGAATGTTAAAAAGAAACACGTTTTTTAGTCTGTAATTTTGAAATAATTAACTCCTTTTGATAGGATTTGTAAAATGTTCGTAAATTATTTTAAATACAAATTACAATAGTATGAAATGGATCTAAATAACAGCTGTAGTTTTTCTTATTAAAAAAGCTACACGAACTTAATCAAAGTTATATGAACTGTACTATATTATATTTTCTAATAATTAAGGTATTAGGAAAAAATGATTTCAAATAATTTTTGTACAAGTTTTTTGTGGATAAAAAAAAAAAATCCGAAATGCTAAAAGAATAACGTCGCCCCAAAATTATATTATCGTAAACGCCAAACCAAAAAAAAAAATGAGTTAAGTATGAGGCAGTACCAAACTTTTCAAGCTCTTTCGAATGGTCTAACCCGTGTTTCTGTATTTGCTTCCGTTACTGAGATACAGAGTCACGATTTTATCGTAAAGGCCAAAAATTTGATTTTTTAATATTACATTATGGAATGCCCCAAAATTTCGGATTTACGATAAAAATTGTACGAAAAATTTCCTACAAAATTGATTAGAATTATTTTATCGAATAAGCATACGAATTTTTAAAAATTAAGATTTCATAAAATATCCTATCGCATTTGCTTAGAAAATATGAAATTATAACCTCCCAAAATATTATATTATCGTAAGTGTATAAAACGTAACACGTACTATAAAATAAAATAAAAGAGAAATAAGTATTATTTTATCGTACCTCCATATAAAATTTCTGCAGCAGAAATAATTTTTCGACATGGTTGCTTGCTCAAATCTGGAAAAAATAAATTAGGAACACCTGGAAATCTTTTCGTTTCTCAGTTAACTAAACTGAGTGCTAAAGAGGTCTCAACTGAGAAAATTCAGGACGACAAAAGTCTGTGGCGTCAACAGAACCGTAGCATATTAATGACAGCTGATCATTTTTGTTTTTATATATGTCAATTACTAACATACGAAGTACAGTCTTCGTTAATGCATAATGCAAGAAGCAAGTTTTTATTTTTTTATTTGAAATATTTTTGTGATTTTGATTAATAAAGTAATTTTAAGTTTAATAAAATTACAATTTTTTATTCCAATTAAAACCCCACAATTGGTGACCCCAAACAAAGCAAACGAAAATAAAAAAAGCAAAACTTTAGATAATGACTGAAGAAGAAGAAGATAATTTTTGCGACGCCAGCGAAATAAAACATATTTCGCGCGTCTCAATAAAAATTCCGCCATTTTGGGAAGAAGATCCTGAAATATGGTTTTCGCAAGTAGAAGCCCAATTCGATAATCAATCAATTACAGCAGATTCAACTAAATTTAACTATATCGTTGGTTCCATCGAATCAAGAATTTTAAAACAAGTCCAGGAAGCAGTTTTGAAACCACCTGCAACTAGCAAGTATAATAATTTAAAAAAAAAAATAATCGAACGTTTTTCAGCTTCAGAAAATGAAAAAATTTCTGTTCTACTAAATCAAATGCAACTCGGCAACAAGAGACCATCACATTTACTCAACGAAATGAAATCACTTGCTGGAGATAAAATGACCGAAATAATGGTTAAACATCACTGGATTTCACATTTACCAGAAAATGTACGAGATCATATCGTAGCTTCTAGTACTGATTTACAAGGATGTGCTCGTCTTGCAGATGATTTAATGTCAGCGAAAAATTATAGCTACCAAATTTCAAAAAATCCTTCATCGATCCTGTTGAAAAATTAGAGAAGCAAATAGAATCTTTAACGAAACAGGTTCAGGAATTACAACGTTTTCGAAGTAAATCACGCGAAGGTGCAAAGAAACGAGATAAAACTCAGACAAGCCAATCTAACGATAAAGAAAGTAAAATCTGTTGGTTTCATCGTCGTTTTAAAGAAAGAGCCACAAAATGTGCATTTCCAGACGAGTGTGCGTTTCCAGAAAAGCAAAATGTAGCGGCAATCTTTGGAAAATCTAACCGCCTTTATGTCAAAGATCAAAACTCATGCTACAAATTTTTAATTGACACCGGAGCTGACATCTCCGTAATTCCAGCACAGTCCAAACAAAAATTACCACCAAGAATATCAAATTTATATGCAGCTAACGGCACTCAAATTCCAGTATACGGTTCAAAAGTTTTAACACTTAATTTAGGACGTCGCCGAGAATTTTCTGGAAATTCAGGATAGCTGATGTAAATTCACCAATAATCGGAAGTGATTTTTTAACCAACTACAATTTATTAGTCGATTTAAAAAACAAAAAACTGATAGATAATAAAACCAAACTACAAATTGTTATGTCTTCAATTTCAACCAATCAGCCAACAACAATAAAATCATACGATAGATCATCAGCTGTTGCTAATCTACTTGAAAAATACAAAGATATAACACTTCCAAACTTACATCCTAAACCACTAAAATCTGGTATTGAACATCATATTATTACAAAAGGGCAACCAGTAACATCAAAAGCTCGCAAATTAGCACCTGAAAAATTAAAAGCAGCTCGACAAGAAATCCAACAATTAATGTCACAGGGTATTTGTAGACCATCTAAAAGTTGCTGGAGCAGTCCATTACACATGGTCAAGAAGCCTGATGGAACATGGAGAATTTGTGAAGATTATCGGGTATTAAATTCACGAAAAAAAAAAGATTGTTATCCAATTCCTTTTTTACAGAATATGATGGACGATCTAGAAGGTTGCATGATTTTTTCTAAAATATATTTACGAAAAGCTTTCCACCAAACTCCTGTAAACGAAGATGACATCTGTAAAACTGCAATAATTACATCATTTGGTCTATTTGAGTTTGTTTACATGCCACCGGGTTTAAATGGCGCAGCACAAACTCAGCAACGCAATATGGACAATATTTTTCGAGATTTGCAGTTTGTCAAAATTTTTATAGACGATATGATAATAGCTTCAAAAAATTTAAATGAACATTTAATACATCTAGAAACAGTATTTTATCGATTAAAAGAAAATAATCTTATTATCAACATCTCAAAATGCATCTTTGTTGAAAAAGAAATAAAATTTTTGGGATATCATCTTGACAAAAAAGGTATAAAACAGCTACCTGAAAAAGTTGAAATAATTAAAACCTTCGAGTTACCAAAGGTAGCAAAAAATTTAAAAAGATTTTTGGCAATGATAAATTTTTATCGGCGCTTTTTGCCAAATGCAGTTACAAATCAAATTCCTTTGCAAAATCTTATAAAAGGGAATAAGAAAAATGATAACAGCAAAATAATTTGGACAGAAGAAACAAAAAAAGCTTTTGATATCTGCAAAGAAGAATTAGCAAACGCTACACTTTTAGTATATACAAAAGTCGACGCCAAATTAATTTTAGTTACCGACGCTTCAGATATAGCAATTGGTGGCGCATTACATCAAATCGTTAATGAAAAAATTGAGCCACTAGCATTCTTCTCAAAAAGATTAAGTAGAACTCAAATGAACTATTGTACTTACGATCGTGAATTATTGTCAATATACGAAAGCATAAAACATTTCCAATATTTGCTGGAAGGAAGATTATTTCGAGTTTATACAGATCACAAACCTATCGTACATACTTTTAGTAGAAGGAAAACAAAAACCGGTAATAAAATTAATGAAACATCTCAGAGAAGAATTAGACAACAAGATTACATAATTCAATTTACAACAGATATTGAACACATCCCGAACAAATTTAATGTTGTTGCAGATTTTTTATCAAGACTAGAAGCAATAGAAAATTTTAAAAGTAATTATGAAGATATTGCTGACGAACAAGCAAATGATCCATTTCTAGCTGAAATTTTAGAAACACCAACTAAAAGTTCATTAGAATTAAAATTATTACCTATTTTAAATTCTGATAAATTAATTTATTGTGATACATCAAATAATATGACAAGACCATTTATTCCTGAAAAGTTTAGATTATCAATTATCAAAAAATTACATAGTATTGCTCATCTAGGTGTTAAAGCAACTTTAAATTTGGTTCGTCACCATTTCGTTTGGCCAAAAATTCATCAGTATTGTAAAAAGGTAGTACAAAATTGTATTGAATGTCAACGTAGCAAAGTACAACGTCACAACAAAACTGCAGTATCAACATTTATTCGACCTAGTCAGAGATTCGAACATCTAAACATATATATTATTGGTCCAATGAAACTATCGAACGACTATCGCTACTGTCTCACTATAATCGACAGATTTACACGATGGCCATCCGCTATACCATTGAAAAATATTACAGCAGAAAATGTTGCAAAAAATTTGGTAGAAAATTGGATATCACAATTTGGAGTTCCTTTAAGAATTACATGAGATTTGGGACGACAATTTGAATCGCAAATTTTTCATGAGCTAAGTAGATTATTGGGAGTACAGCACATAACTACAACACCATATCATCCGCAAGCTAACGGCATCATTGAAAGATGGCACAGACAACTAAAATCTTTAATCATGTGTCAACAAAATTATAATTGGACTGAAACTTTACCAATTATTTTGCTCGGCTTAAGATGAGCTTACAAAGAGGATTTAAAGGCTACTCCAGCTGAAATGGTGTTTGGAACAACTTTAAGACTGCCTGGCGAATTTTTTACTGCAACAAAGAATAATTTACTCGAAACAGAATTTGTAAAAAGTTTGCGCGTTTATGAGAAAATTAAAGCCAACATCAACATTTCATCATGGTAGTGGAAAAATTTTTATACAAAAATCATTAGCAACATGCACTCACGTTTTTGTTAGAAACGACTCTGTACGAGCAACACTAGAACCACCTTACGATGGACCTTATGAGGTTTTAAAAAAATACGACAAAACATTTCAAATAAAAGTTCGTGGTAAACACACCAACATTTCAATTGATCGTTTGAAGTCTGCTTTCATTTTAAAAGATCCACAAGAAGTTAATCAAGATACGTCAGAACAAATTTATACTAAATCAACCGAAAATCTACCAAGTGAAGTTGAAAATTCGAAAACTCCACCTCAAGAAAAAGTCACCAAATCCAATCGAATCGTACGAGTTCCGTTAAGATTTAGATAAAATTTTGGCAGCGGAGTACTGTGGCGTCAACAGAGCCGTAGCATATTAATGACAGCTGATCATTTTTGTTTTATATATGTCAATTACTAACATACGAAGTACAGTCTTCGTTAATGCATAATGCAAGAAGCAAGTTTTTATTTTTTTTATTTTTTAAATATTTTTGTGATTTTGATTAATAAAGTAATTTTAAGTTTAATAAAATTACAATTTTTTATTCCAATTAAAACCCCACAAGTCTTTTTAATTTCTTACCAAAATCAGACGTAGATTATTTTAAATGTTCATTTGAATCTTTAAAATAGCTTAGTGAAATATAATTTAAGATTTTCAAATCTCATTTTCTTTTCTTCTCTGAATACTTTTAAAAATCAAAGTATGATACTGAATATTTTTAAATTAATTAATTTAATTAACAGTATTTTTACTTTTTACTTAAATGTGAACTTGATTACTTTAAGTACCTAGGTACCTGAATTATAATTTAGTATTTTGCCATTTTTCTATTAAAGTGATTGTAAGAGTTTTCTTAAAACTCAGAATTTTAAGTACTAAATTTTTATACATTATATATATTTTACTTTCTTGCTTTTTTATTTTTGGTTAATTTTGATGAAATCTTAATATTATTTTAATTTATCAAAACTAAAAAGTTTTAAAAATATTTTTATAACATATATTGAATATTTTTATGTTTGTTTTTTTTTAAGCATCTATACCTAGTATAATACTTTAGTAGAGTGGTGCCTAATCTTATATAGCCACGGGCCATTTCAAAAACAAATCAGAGAGTTTAGGCCAAATATTAAAAAATCATTCTGTCAACTTAGCCCTACATTTTACAAATAAATGACATATTTTGATATTTTAAAAAAAATTATTGGAAAAATTAAAAAGAACAAAATTTCATTATGAATTTTACGTTTGTTGTTCATTCCGGTGATTTTAGTTCACTATAATTCAGTTAAAAATACAGGCACTTCACAACTATGTTAATTATAATGCGTAAATATATGTATTTTTTGGAAAAGTATCTCGAGTCTGTAAAACTAGTACCTTGTCGTTTTGAATTTAATAGACATCCGAGCTTTAAATGTAAAAAAATAAGCCTTCTATATTTTTCATATTACTAATTAATTATGCATGTATTCGTAATCCAGTATTCTTGCCAAATTAAAAAAAAAAAAAAAAAAAAAAAGACTGCGAGAAACTTTACGTGAAACTTTAAACGCGTTTTTCTCAAAACTGTCTTTTTTTAAAACGATTCCCATGATAACTCAAGTCCTACTGAACCGATTTACTTCAAATTTTGTAGACGTCTTCTTCATAGGCTTCTCTATCGCACGAACTATCCTCATCCCAAAATTTTAATGCTTACTATTTTAAAAATTTCCAAAAACTCGAAAAATGTGGTCCAAAAACAAATTTTTTTTTTCAAGTAGTCGCAATTTTTTTAACTCTTTTAGTTCGTATAGATTAATAAGCGTTTTTGTTTTTTTTTTTCGAATTGCCAGAAGGGCTGAATCGTGGGAATGGTCACGTGCCAAATTTTTGAGAGCCCTCACTTCATCAGCTGCGAACTATTTGAATTTTGAATTTTTTACTTTTTTTTTTACTGCATTCTTAAAACATTAATAAATATCCTATAAAAAAATGGATAGTAAAAATATTGATTGGTTTTTTTTTACAGCACTTCAAAAATTGCATTAAATTCGTGCCTCTATACCAGAATACCCCCTTAAGTGTCACGTTTTTGTATTTTTTTTTAAATTCTATGACGATATGTGATAAAACCACAAAGTGTCTTGTAAGATTCGAAGTACTATAAGTATTTTGTTAATTATTTTTTTGAGGCTAATTCTTTTTGAAACATTTATTAATATAGTTTTATAGAATTAATTTTTTTTTATGTATTTTTCTTAAATTTACATTAAGTTTTATTTATGTATTTCTGAGTTATTTTAATTTTAAATTCCAAAAACAATTTTCATTTAAAAAAAAAGTTTACAAAAAAATTAAAATTTTTAATATTTTATAGTAAGTGTGCATAAATAGTACTAAATTATGACATTTAGAAAAAAATATTATAGTATCGTATTTGTACCTAATTTATCGTACGTGATGGAAACAAAACAAATGCATCGTAAATGGCATATACGATAAATCATTCTCGACTGAAAAGAACCTTTAACCCACTTAGGACTAAAGCTATCTCTCTGAATCTCTGTCAAAACAAAGTTCATAAACTTTACGTTTAGCAGAAAATAAAAAACAGGTAAGTTTTTCGGCTCAGTTTTTTTTTATTTGCATTTAAACTTCAAATGCGATTTACCAAAATCGGGTTTTTCGGATATACGATAACATAATTTTGGGGCGACGATAACTCAACAAATTTACTACGCACGGCGTTCCGCCGTAGTATTGGAAATGTCATTTTCAATAGGTGACGTTCGTTATTTTTGTTTTCATTAAAAAAGTAACTTTTTATACATTAAAAAAAAAAAAATTAATGTCTAGGAAAATATTTTTCAAAGGTTACTCTTAAAATGATAATGATTATTAGTACAAATTGAACTCGATTTATTTTTGTCATTATAATTTTCCCCATTTTTAATTGCATTTTTTTTTGTCGATTTTTAATAATTTTGTAATCCAGATTTTTTCCTACGGGTAAATATAAAATGAATTAATTAATTTATAATTAGAAATAAATAATACTGTTCACACTTTACGGTTGAAAAGTGTTGAAAAAGTGTTGAAAAACTTAACGTTATTTTGTTTTATTTTTAATAATATTCTAAATTAGCAAAAATTCTTTAATCTAGAGGTTTCGAAACAACATCACGCGGTCTGAATGGGCTTAGGGCATATTCCATTGCGGCCCAATAAACATATAGAACCGATTGTTTATTTAAATTTTAAAAGTTACTACATGTTTTATTTTTGAGCTTTATTTATTTATATTCCTACTTTACAAATACTCTTTGTGTTTGTATTTAATAAAAAATTCCACTTTATTTTCTGGAATTGGGTATTGGATACAACCAGGAGATATTACGGAATAATTGAATTATACAGTCAAAACATATATTTTATATTTTATACTATATATCCTACATACATTTAATAAAATTAGCGTTAATATTTTGCTCATCACCATATGATTTTATTTTTTTTATTTTTATTTTATCATATATAAGTAGTTAACAGTTTATTAAAACTAATTACTAACTACATGGAATTCGTTTTTTAATTATTATTAAGTAAGCTGATAAATGAGTTCAAACATTAAAGAGATATTAATTATTATTATTGTTCAAAGAGAACTAATTCAATTCATAAATTCATAAATTCGATTAACTACTAACTAAATGTACAAAATAATATTATTATTACAAAAATATAAATCCAATTATAAGCAAACAAAAATTCGTACTATTTTCTTAAATTGAAGTTTTCTAATAAAAAATCTCAAATATTAAAAATAGAAAAAATACATAAGAATTAGATATCTAAACCAAAGTTATAATAGGCGGATATACATAAATATAAATATTCAACCCGGTATAAATAGAAGAAACTAATTTTCATTGAGAATTGCGCCCCAAACTGACGTTTTAGCAACTTTCATAAGTTTATGTATGGAAAACATAAAATTTTTCATCTTTCGAATCAAATATCTTATTCAAAATCAATAAAGTAGTAATTTTGATAGTTTCTATTACGATATATGTTGTAAGTGCCCAACTTTTTAGGCACTCTTAATCTTTCAATACCTCAATCAATGCCTCCGCAATAAAATAACTTTTGTTTATCCTTAAAGTTCTTATAAAAATGTTGAAAAAAATATTTATATACATATATTTTTTAATGAACATTTAACGTCTCGTTTTATACTTATGTAGGTATATACATATGTAGTTGTAGGTATATACAATGTAGGTATATACAATTTTTCTTTTATAATTATTATTTCAATATTTTCGTTTTGCAAAATTGAAAAAAATAAAATATGAAAAAACAAAAACAAAAATTTAATAAAAGGTCTCTCTAGACAAGGGTATGACTTTTTGCATTAAAAATTATAAAATAATAATCATAATACTCTCCATAAAATAAAAATGGGAAATTAAAAGCAAAAAAAAGGAATCTTTGGTTGCTTTCTAAAAAAAACTAAGCGTAAAAGAACATATTAATTTTTTATCATTTTTTAATTCTTCTGACTCGCTTTTCATTCAACAACGTTAAAGAATAAATTATTTGTTTTTGTTTGATAATTTTCAAATACGAAATAAAAATTTTAATTAAAAAAAAATTGGAAAAAAAAAACAGATTAAAATTGTTTCGGAATGATATTAAATTAGAATTCATTTTCATATTATCAATATACAAATAAATATTTGAAGAGTCTGAAACTTGAATATCTCCGTCATATTTTAATATTTTTCATCCAAATTATTATAGTTTTTTAAGTGTTATTATTTCTCATTTATAGAGAGACCCTTTATACACTTTTCACTTTTCACTTTTCACTTTTCACGTTTCATGTTTTCGGTTTCTGAACATTTTTAATATATATACATATATATACATATATATATACATACATTATATATAAATACATTATATTTTTATTTACTTTTCTCACTGCAATATTATTGCGTGTATTTTTTATTCACTCCACTTCTGAATCTACTGAATGATATCAGCTTTTATGAGGTTAATTGCCTTGGTGAATACATCCTTTTTTGGTTGTTAGAAAAGTTTATTAAAAAAAAAAGTTTTTTTTTTATAGCTTATAAGAGTGCCAGTTAATTTATTGACAAGTCAAAAATATATATAATTCCATTACAGTTTAAAATATTTTTTTTTAAGTAAATGTATTTGGTAAAGATACCTAATTGGTTTCACATATGAATTAAAACTCTAATCTAAAGGGTTTTTGGACCGAGCCGGCTTGATCCAAAAAGCTCGAGCTAGCTCGTCTGTTTTTGCTTGAATGAAGATCGAGTTTTTATCTGCTAGTGGCTCGAGCTCAGCATTTTTAATGTTTTACATTTTACTTTTGTTTTTTTTTATTTTATTGAACAAAAAAGTTTATATAAGAAAATATTTTACTTCAATCTTATAAGTCACAGTCAATTTTAACAGAAAATGATACACTGAAATGGATTTTTTATGTTTTTATATTTTATGATGTTTTGTTTCTTTATATTTTATAACGTTTCGTTTAATAATTTTGCAATATTTATTGTTATTTTTATAATTTTGTAATGAGTAAATTATGTTTAAATTAGAAGAGTAAAGTTAAAATTTTATGCCCTGAAATTGGTTTCTTTATGCCATTGTTTTTTCCTATGCATTTTATTTTTAAGAAGGCTCGGGTGGCTCGAGCTACCCGATCCTTCTTATAGAAAAAGCTTGAAGGCTCGAGCTTACGAAAATGGTCGAGTTTCAAAAACCCTAAATCTAACTATTAACACAAAAAAACATAAAAAAAAAAATGATAAAAAAATTATAATTTCTGTTTCCAAAAAAAAAATTTTTATTATTTTTTATAGTACATATTAAATATTTCGTCAAAAGATTTTCAATTGACGGAGCACTTGAGTAGAAAGTACATATTAATGGATTTTTTTAATTATATAAGGTACAAAAATAATGGGAAGTCTTTGGAGAAAAATAACAGATTTTTTTTTAAATCAAGGTAAGAATTTTTCTAGTGAACTTAAATACTTTTATAAATAGCTTCGAACTGGATGACAATGCCATATTAACTCTTTTTCTTGTGTCGGTTTGTTGCTTTTGCAATCGAAAACTATCTTCTCGGTGAACTAGTTACTTGATCCTGTAAAATTAGCTCAGAGCTGGATGTTTTCTGTACAGGGAAAACCATAATAAATAATATAATATACCCATAATTTCTGTTGTATAATAATAATGGGATAATTACTGTATAATATAATTAAAATGTCAGAAAAAATATCTCTATATCTACGTGCATACGAACATTCGTAAACATATCTACAACATACACATATAATATTATGTAATTAAGGTATGAATAATATTACCCTGTACACGATATCGTTTTGTATGACAATAAATTTTTTCGAAGGTAATACAATTTTATTATAATTTTATACACGTCTTTAATCAAACCTCAAAGTTAAATTTCAATGTACAATAGGTTTTTTTCGCATTATATAAAAAAGAGGTCAATCTCTAATTAAATTATTCAAAATAAACCAAAATTTATAAAAAAATATTTTTATTAACGATCAAAATATTTAATTTAATAAAACATTAAAATTCTGTTGTTTTACTACAATTCCATAACACTAAATACCTGGTGAATTAAATAAAAATGTAAAAAAAAACAAATTCTTTGTTCATTTCCTAGGATATAGAGTTTTTTTTTTCTAATGAAATCGAAATCTTCTCAATGAAAAGAAGAAAACACTCAGCATTAGTCGTTGGTGGTCAATTTTGTGATACATATGTTTGTACCAGGCACGAAGCGTCAGTTTTTCAATATCGGAAGCACACTAATAGAATTTAATATTTATTAGACTTGAAATAACACCATATTAAATAAGGCAAGATATTGAAATGCTCATTTTAATTATTTTTAAGTTAATTTAGGTACATTTAATGTTAATAATTGATCCGAATGTTTTTTACTTTAGAATTTGAATTATTTGAATATTTAAAAATTATTTCGTCTTATTGTATATTGAAATTACAAAAAAAAAATCAAATTAGTATACTTTTCAGCGCAAATAATAAATTTCCTTCACTCATTATTCTTAGTCTTATACATAATTCCCTTTCCTAATGTTTTTAGACGGTAAATTTAGTGTCTCGGATATTAAAGATAATTTAATTCTTATCGCTTTCACAATATTGAGAACGCATAATTGAAAATCATTATTTGCTTCATTGAAATTTAGTTTAACGCCTGCTAGAAATTTAGCCTTTAATAAAAATTCTAAACCAAAAATAATGATTTCAAAAATTTGACCATAAGAAGAGAATTTCAGTATTGAAAAGCGACATCTATATCAAAATTCTCTTTCAATGGGAAATTTTTTGTAATCATAATAATTAGGGTTGTGATTTTTAGGTAATTACCTTTTTTCAGTCGTGCGTAATAACAGATTTTTATTAAAATATCTCCACGTTTCGAAAAATTTGCTGTAATTTGAGCCCAATATGTTAGCGACTTTTTCTACCTATTTCATGTTTTAGCGACTATTTCGACTTTTTTCACTTTTACTGACTTTTTTAAACATTTTTGACTTTTTTAGGAACTATTTTACCAATTTTGTTCTTACATTAAAGGCCGTCATAATGAAAAACATGGATTTTTCAATTTTGAAAAAAATTTCAAACATAATATCTGGCAGAAGAATGATATTTGCGAGCAATATAACGTTCAGGAAATAATTCCCTTTAAGTATGGCCCTATTACTTCGACAGAAGTTGAAAGATCATTTTCTATACATAAAAATCTTTTCAGATCTAACCGACAAAAATTTGAATTCGAAAATTTACGAAAGCATTTTGTAATTTATTGCAATAAATCAATCAATAATTAATAAACTCGTTTTTACATTTTTATTTCAAAATCCATGTTCATTTTTTAAGTTTTTTGTGCAACGAAATTTATATTTTTTTTTAACTTTTAAATGAAATTGCTATATTAATATATTCGCACAATAAATAATATGAAAATCCAAAATTATTATCTTTTTTATCATTCGTAGATTTGAAATTTTTGTATCAAAATCTAAATTTCTGTAAATTTTTCGGAAATTTTTTTTAACTATTTTTTTTAACTATTTTTTTAGCGACTTTTTTAGTGTCTTTTTTAGCGACTTTTTTTTGTTTTTTTAGGAACTTTTTAGGTGTCTAAACAAGGTTTTTAAGGAACTAAAATTCACAAGCCTAATAATAATGAATTAAAATTTTGCATTCTTTCTTAATATTAGAAAGCATATAGAAGAAAATATGTATTGTAAATAAAACGTAATATAGGGGTAATTTCTATTGAATGCACGGTCTGAATGCATTATTTAAATTTTAACCTATGTTTTTTTTTGTTAAATATTAAAATCTTTTCTACGGAAGCACTCAATACGTTCAATATATGAAGGATTCGTCCCTGGTTTGTACCTAAACATATTAAATAAAAATGTACATACTTCATATTAAGCTGTCATTCATCCATCCACACTCAATTATTAAAATTTAAATTAAAATTTAACTTTATTTCAAGTTTTCATTTAAATATATGTATATAGATGCATAACGTCATTAATTCTGTAAAAAGGGTTTTTTTTGGCATTATGATTTGAGTGCAATGAATTTTTAATTCTAGCCTTGTCTAACTTGGTTCTAGCCATGTTTATATTTTTGTTAACCTGAAATTTTGCAATTTTGGAAAGCTTAAATCAGAGCAAATATAAATTAATAAGATCATCAGGTAGGCCGGCCAACTTGACACTGACCTACGGCATATGGATTTATTGTTCAATTCAATCAAAAGTTTGTATTTATTTTTAAGTGTGAATTTACTTTCTTAATAAAAAGTTTTAGGTTTAGAAATTAAAGTAAAATATTTTTAACAAAACAATAATTTCTCAAATATTTTTTTTTTACTTAAATGCATTTACAGTCAGTACACGAAAATTTTATTTTGACTAAATATAATACTGAATGTTTACTCCGATGAAAATGTTTTATGTTTTTGTTGTTAAAAGAGGATTCACGAAGAAGAAACATAATTTTATACCAGAGTATTTTATATTTGAAATTGCAGATTATGCTTTTTATGTTTCTCGAGGGGTTGGTGAATAAAAATAAAGGCGATTAAAACTGCCAGTAAATATATTTTACATACCCCAATTATTTTTTTTTTTTATTTTTTATTTTTTTTAGTATATAACCATATTAAAAGTGTTGTACAATATAAACGAAATAAATGTATTACAATATGTTAAAATAAAAATGTGATATTGCTTCAACATCTTAAAAATTTTAACTTTTCTTACTTAATAATTTTCTAACGAATTTATTACCATATACATATAACAATTTATAGAACATAAGGCCAAGGCAGGTATAATTATTTGAATTAAAAGTTTCGCAAAAAAGTTCTTGTTTGTATAAAAGGAATTGTCGTTTATTTACTTGTAATGTTGCAGTGGAAATCGATATAATTTTTAATAATTTACAAATTATCAACATTTTTCTCTGTTTTACTTATCCAAAGATCGCCATTGGGTGAAAAATAAAAACATTTCTGAAAATATTGAAAGCAATTTTTGTTAGCTCATTTGAGGTTTAATTGATAGTTTTTAATACTCAAATACATTAAGTTGAAAATTTTTTCTGCCAATATTATTATAACCATATGTGTACTGTACATACTTTACAACAGTATAAGAGCAAGATGTAACAATTGAAATATTTATGTTATGTAAACATTAAAAGTGGTGTTAAATAAAAACAAATAAAATGTTACTTGTTTTTATTTTCCTTTATGTTTTATTTACCAGAAAAAATAATCTTATTTTCCCATCAGTTTATTTGATATTTTTATTTATGTATATTGTGTATTATGTACGAATTAACTCACTTACAGTTGTTCCTTTTCGATTAAGGCCAAAAAAAAAATTATTTTATGCTTGACAAAAAAAAAAACCAATTACAATTTTGTTTTAAAATTATATTTTTAATTATTTATTTGAAATAAATACATAATAAAACAAAAGGTGATTATTCCTATTTTAGTATGATTAGTAAATCATCCAGACACTTGATATTTTTAATAAAGTAATAAATTTTTTTAATAAATTTTAATAAAATTAATATACAGTGAAACCTGTCTAAGACGGAAACTGTGTAAGACGGAAACCTGCATTAAACGGAACTTTTTTTGTGATTGTTGATTTTTCCATTCAAATCAACCCGTGTAAGACGGAAAATACCTGAAGACGGAAACGGACAGATTTTATGCCGTATTTACTATTAGTAAACCTGTATAAAACGGAAAAATGAATCACTGTTTTTTTCCATGATTCTTTACTGGGTATATCATTTCACATTTGCTGGGAAAATATTAATCATATGTATATCGTATGTAATTTTCTGCTGGGTATATTATTATCATTTTAAACAAATGTTGATCTAAATTATGATTTTCAAGATGAGAATATAACTGATAAACAAGCTATGGATGCAGCTGTTTTTTTATTCAAAGGGGAGTTCGGAAGATGGTTGCAACTACTATAACTATTGAATTTAAAATATTGTTGTTATCATTTTGTTCAGAAAAAAACTAAACAAACAGTAATGCCAAACTATTTAATATAATATAGTACATTTATTTTTGTATACTTATTTTTACCATTAATATGTGTAGTATATATGTATGTACCTATAAAAGTTCCTGAATTTATTAATTTAAGGTATACATATTTTATCTTTTGTTATATGACAGTTTGAATTTTATGCCAAATTTTGTTATTTTATTTCAAACTAATGTGTAATAAACCAAATGTATAACATACATGTTAGACATACATACATTAAAAATTAAGAATCAAAAAATATTTTTTATTAACCCTGTGTAAGACGGAAACCTGTCTAAGACGGAAATATTTCCCGGTTCGTTGAGGTTCCGTCTTAGGCAGGTTTCACTGTATATTTTTTCCGTTCATAGCATTTGAATTTCAAGAGTTTTTATTTTGAAATAATGTTTGCATGGGATTGGAACTTGTAACCTGCAACAATCTGAATCTTTTTAAAAACTACACTGAGATAAAAAAACAGACGAAGAAGTCATAGAACTGCCTACAGAAGTTTATACTTAAAGATTTGAACTATGATATAACAGTGGCTCAGTACAAAATGTAAATTAAAATAAAAATTAGTCCATCAGTCCAAAAGCAGTCCATTATTTGTACCCATTGTTATTTCATAGTTTAAATCTTTAAGTATAAACCAGGGTTCGAAAATTATCATTTTTGATAATCTTTTTTGATTAAAATAAAATGAATCAAACGATTATCTTTTTCGTTTTGTCCTGTATTAAAAATGAACGTGATATTCCCCACTCACCAGTCTAAAAATATGAAACGAAAAACGAATATCATTATCAAATGATTTTTTTTAAATGTGTGTGTGTGATGAAAAAATCGAATAAGTGAAAGAATTAAGATTTCACAAACAATTTTTTTTTTCTTAAAAAAAAAAATGAGTACATAAATATTACAAGAGCCAAATTGATTCTTTTTAATTTTCTTGTTATGTACATAATAATATGTTTTTTTTTGTTAGGGTTGCTCTAAAATAAATAAAAACTAAACTTTGAAATTTATTTAAATGGGTTTTTCTGACCGATTTGTTAGTGACAATCTAGTTAATTTTGTTTTGTTACTACTTTAATACTTTAATTTACTACTTTAATTTATTAATAAACGGAAATAGTTATGTTCATGTTTATGTCTCTATTAACATCTCTATCAAATACATTTTTGAAGTTTATACTTCTTTAGGCGCGGTGTATGATATAAATGAGTAATTCTGTAGGGGGTAAAAATTATTTTACTCATTCGAATTTCGAGTTAAAAAAAAAAAACGACATGCTGTACCGTTTGAATACTCAAAAAAAATGAGTCCACTCAATAATCATTTGTTATTATAAAAACAAAATAATTTGGCGCGAAAAATTTAAATTCAAATTATTTTTAAAAATCTTTCGTTTACAAATTTTTTAAAATTTAAATTTTTTTTCAAATTAGGTAGTTCAATAATCATTTGTCATTTATAAAAACAAAATAATTTAGCGCGGAAAATTTAAATTCAAATTATTTTTTAAAAATCTTTCGTTTACAAATTATTTAACATCTAAAATTTATTTTTCAAAATAGGTAGGTCCGGTGAAATAAAGATTACCTGCCGAAAATTTTTTGGCCACGGCCCTACGGTTAGGTCGTGCCGGCTCAAAATATGTTAAACAAATTTTTTTCCTCCGGTGAAATAATTAGATTACCTGACCAAAAATTTTGGGTACGGAGCTACAGTTAGAGTCTTCCCGCCTCAAAATATACCAAAATAATTTTTTTTCAAAATAGGTAGCTCGGAAGAGAAATAAAGATTACCTGCCCAAAAAAAAGGAAGGAAGTGAGGGCGGCAGTTAAGGCTGAAGAGAGGATGGCAGTAAAGGCTGAAGAGAGGTCGGCAGTAAGGGCTGCAGAGAGGTCGGAAGTGAGGGTGGAAATAAGGGCGGAAGTGAGGACGGAAGTGAGGACGGAAGTGAGGACGGAAATGAGGACAGAAGTGAGGGCGGAAGTGAGGTTGGAAGTGAAGGCGGAAGTGAGGGCGGAAGTTAGGGTGGAAGTAAGGGCTTAAGTGAGGGAGGAAGTGTGGGAGGAAGTCGCGCCGGCGTTAGTGAGGGCGGAAGCGAGGGAGGAAGTGTGGGAGGAAGTCGTGCCGGCGTTAGTGAGGGCGGAAGCGAGGGCGGAAGTGAGGGCGGAAGTGAGGGCGGTAGTGAGGGCGGAAGTGAGGGCGGAAGTGAGGGCGGAAGTGAGGGCGGAAGTGAGGGCGGAAGTGAGGGCGGAAGTGAGGGCGGAAGTGAGGGCGGAAGTGAGGGCGGAAGTCAGGGCGGAAGTGAGGGCGGAAATGAGGGGGAAGTGAAGGCGGAAGTGAGGGCGGAAGTGAGGGTGGAAGTGAGGGCGGAAGTGAGGGCGGAAGTGAGGGCGGAAGTGAGGGCGGAAGTGAGATTGGAGGTGCGGGCGGAAGTGAGGGTTGAATTACCTGACCAAAAATTTTGGATAGGGAGCTATGGTTAGGGTCTTCCCTGCTTAAAATATGCAAAAAAGCAGTCATAGAACTGCCGACAGAAGTTTATACTTACAAGATTTAAAAAGTATAAACTTCTGTCGGCAGTTCTATGACTGCTTCGTGTTTTTTCTTTTTAATCTCAGCCATAACGTAATTAAAGTAAAATAATGCATTTTATAATATGCATAATAATGCATTTTATAATACGCATTTAAAAATATTACCATATTCTAAATTTTATTGCAATAAAAGAGAAAAACGGCATTTATTGTGTATGTATACTGCAAACCCATAAATAAATTAAACTTCCCACCAACTTATTTTTATTATTTTCATTACAACGCATACAGTAAAACGAAAAAGAATATCAAACTCAAAACATTTTAAGAAATCTTTTGATATTGAAAAATCAAATGATATTTGTGTTAGTAAAGTGAGTGATCATAATCATTCATAGTCAACCTTATAAAAATTATCGTTTGATACATATCATTTGATTATTATCAATTGATATGATATTTCGTTCCCTGGTATAAACTTCTGTCGGCAGTTCTATGACTGCTTCATTTTTTTTTTTTTTTCTTCTTAATATTTTTGCAAAGTTTGAACCCAATCCCACCACGGGTACAATTTTTGCGAAACTACTCACCATCAACAACGCCACCTAGCGGCTCAAAATGTTGCGCCTTTTTTTTTTCTCTTCTTAATATTTCTGCAAAGTTTGAACCCAATCCCACCACGGGTACAATTTTTGCGAATTGTTCATAGAAGAGGTCGTTATCTTCTTCCTCAGCATTTTCTGTTGGAGCGTAGCATTGGATAATTGTCATATTTCTGCCTTTTGCAGCTAGTCTTGCTGTTATTATGCGCTCATTAATTGGTTTCCATTCTATAAGACATTTGGCCGTATGATTCGACATGAGAATGCCAACACCTCTTTCATGAGTATTATACCCAGAGTATATGATGGTGTTACCTTTGGATGTGATTAATTTCCCATTATCTTTCCATCTAAGTTCACTAATGCCAATGAAATCTAAATTGTAAGCCTCCATTTCTTTCTCAAGTTGCGCTAATCTGGAAGCTTCTCTTAATGTTCTAATATTCCAAATTCCAAATCGTGTCCTTTTTTGTAGCTTAGTTTGTTTTGCCGTTGAATTCGTTCTTGTATCCGAGGCTTGTGTTTGCTTCTTTTGAATCGTTGAGATTTTACTCATACTGGTGATTAATCAGTAGTGAGCTAGTTTACTGATGGGGCTGCTATTTAGTGCTATTAAAGCTATTAAAGCAAATTTAATTCCAATCCCTTTCATATTATTAAGAATGCATAATTTAAAATCATTATTTGCTACATTGAAATTTAGTTTAACGCCTGATATGAAATTTAGCCGTTAATAAAAATTCCATACAAAAAATAATGATTTCAAAAATTTTTCCATTAGTACAGAATTTCAGTATTGAAAAGCGACATCT
>OZ023273.1:50693842-50870423 GCA_964007475.1 Hybos culiciformis
TGTGTTGTACCTGTTGTTTGTTGAAGCAAAAAATGAAACTCCCACCGGTTTCTTTTTTTTACAGACAATCACATTTATTTTTATTTATTAAATCTTATTTTACACTTATTTATTTTTCTTATTAGTTTTAACCTTAAATTCTTATTAGTTTTAACCTTAACTAATTTTTTAATGTTTCATCAATTTTATTTTCTCAAAATTGATTCTTGATTTTATTAATTATTTTTAATTCTTATTTTTGTTCTACAAAAATTATTTACAATTAATTTTGTTCAATAAAATTGTTTTTAAATTTTTTTATTAATTTTTTTTGCAATGAATAATTCTATTCGATTTTTAAATTACTTTATCTTTTGGAATTTAAAAGTTAATTATTTTTATTTTTATTTTTTTTATTTACTTCTTACGACTTGTCGTCGATGAAATCCGGATTTAGAAAGAGAAAGTTTTTTTTATTTTTGTTTCGTTCTTGGTTTATTTCTTGCGGCGTGTCAAGTGAGCACTTTGCCAGCTTCGTCAACAACTGCGCAGCTATTAACTGTGCGTTGTTAGCTTGGCTGAGGTTTACTTGACACGGCCGGAGATGACACTTGTAGTGTTGTCACTACATATATATATATATATATATATATATATATATATATATATATATATATATATATATATATATATATATATATATAAATATATATATGTATATTCATGTATAAATATACATGTATATACTCATCGGATTCGGATGTATTATCATCATATTTCTCAACTTTTCGCACCCGGCTGAGAAACTCTGTATTTTCTTTTATATTTCGAAAAAAATCTGTACATGACACATCGTTAAAATTATAGACCACTTGCAAAATACCTCGGACAGTTTTAATATTCAACTTATTTGTTTCTTTAGACCACTGAGCATTGATCAATGGAAAAACTCTTTCTATATTAGCATTTTGCTCAGAAATGGAATAAAAAAATTGACAAATTTTTAAAAATTCTGAATAATAGGAGACTTCTTCTATTTGTCGAAAATATTTAGCCCATTTCTGAGAAGATAATAACGCTTTTTGTGGACTGTTAAACGCCTTGAATAATAAAGCCTGGCTTTCTTAGCCACATTAGACAAATTCTTTTTGACCATTATACCTATAATTGATTTATTAAATTTTTTTTGAAAAGAACATAAAAAGAGGACAAAAAGAGACAAAAAGCATTAAAAAAGTGACTAAAAATGAGATATCTCTAAAAAAGTGAACATTTATCAAAAAAGTGAAGTAAACAAAAGATCTCCCTTGAAAAAGAGAACATGTTCTCTAAAAAAGAGATATGTTGGTCACCCTGGTGGCAATTAGATTTTAGGTAACGTGCCAAAAAAGATGATTTTCCTCAAATCATTATTTTGGCGTGCGAAATCTATTCCATAAAATAAAATAGTATTGAAATGTAAGAAATTAATATGTTAATTTTTATTTTTTTCATTTATACTTTGTTTTTATTTATATTTAAATATAAATTTATTTAAAAAAAAACTTAAATATATTTAATCAAAAGAAAACAAAAATGTCAGATATATTCTTCAATATCAAAAATTAAATTAAACAAAACATAATAAGAATTAAACAACGAAAATCAAAAATTAATCAATAAATAAAAGTTTACTTAAATTAGTAAGGAACACAATATTTTTTCTACTGTTGTCCAGTATGAGATCTTTTTGGTATAAATTGCGACGGTAATATTTGGTATGTAATTGGTTACTTTTAAAGCAACACAAGCCTTGGAATTGTCACTAGCCATTCTGTTTCTGGTGTTGGTTAAAATTACATTCATTTGAGAACATAAGAATTCGCAAAAGTAAGTTAAAGGAACTACTGTTAATACAGCTATTGCTAGCTTTTTTAATGATGAAAACTGATTTGGAAGACTTTGCCACAACTTTAGAACTTCATCGTTCATGTTAAATATTATATCATTTTCTCTTAATTGATTTTCGACCATTATTTTCAAATCGACGAGTGCCAGCAAAATTTCGAAGCCTGCCAATTAGGGATTGCAAATTTTGACGATAATAAAAAAATCGGAATTCGGAATTCGAAATTAAATATTTTCGGAATTCGGTCGAATTCCGAAATATTATTAATTTTTTTTATGTCTATACAAATAATAAAAATAACTTATTTGAGATAATTCATTGTTATTTATTGACTAAAAAATACTTTTTTTAAAAATAAAAATGGAACATACTGAAAAATTATACCAAATTCAATTATTAAATAACAATAAAAAAAAAAAAAAACTATATTATTTAATACGAAATATAAACATAAAATTATTGTACAGAAACATTCTAATTTGGCATATCATTTAATAATAAAAAATATAAAATGATTGTTTTATTTGCCTAAAATAAGCTTCGAGGAAGCAGAGATCATTTAAAGCTGCGTCTCCGAGTCTCGAACGAACTTTTGTACAAAAGTTACCTGCAATTGAGAAAGCTCGCTCAGACTCCATGCTCGATGGCGGAATCAAAATCAAAAATGAGTAAGCGGACTCTAATATTTTGCCACGAAAGCCGTTCTCTTCAAAGAATTTCATTTCAGATTTAATTTTTATAGAATTAGAATATAGAATATTAATATGTACAGAAACGAAAACATTATTTAAAAGTTGGGGAGAGCACGAAAAAATAAATTTTAATTTCGGAATTCGCTGGGAAATTTTCGGAATTCGAAACTATATTATGAAAACGAATTCCGGAATTCTCGAATTTCGAATTTCGAATGTGCAATCCCTACTGCCAATCTTGGCACGCGTGCCACGTAATTGAAACCACTGTTTTAGGACCTATGGGAATAATTTTAGTAAAACATGAGTTTTTATTTATACAATAATTATTTTATTTAACAAAACAAAATTTAAAGCTTAGATAAAATAAAAAAAATTGATGGTCATTAATGGTTTAATTATCAATTTAATATTAACATATAAAATTGGTTTCTTTGATTTAGTCTTTTTTTACAAATAAGGATTACATTTATTTTAGGATTCAACATACATGATCATTTTTTATACAAAACAAAAAATTTATTTAATATTTTGTGTATAATTTCATATACATATATATATATATATGTATATAAACAAGGATTTTTCTTATTGATTTATGAAGAAAATTTCTTCTTGCCTACTTAAATGAGGTCTTGTTTGGGGTAGGGATCGCAATACCGGGATCCCGGGATACCGGGATCCCGGTATTTCGGAAAAAAACCAATGAAAATCAATACCGGTATTATATTTGTCAAAACCGGTATTTCGGTATTTAAATTTTTTTCTGAGGATTTTTTATTCAATATTTTTTTATATTTTTAGTAGATTGTTTTTTATAATTACAAACAAGTGCGGTTACTAAAAAAATAAAAGTTTTAAGAACCCTCGACGTGAAATTCTGTTTTCTATTTTTGCAGTTTTTTTTTGTTTTATTTTAAAGAAAATAAACGGCCGTGAAAAATGCGACAAAAATTGTACGAAAAATACCTCTACCAGAAAATCACAAAACTATATTTGAATTTTATTTCTGTGCAGAAACTGTAATTTATCAAAAAAATTAAAAATTTGTTAGAAATAAATGAAATTAATTAAAAATTGTTTAGAAAATTAAAGAAATTCAAAATTTCACGTCACCAGCCCTGGAGAGTGGTATTTTAGCTTTATTTCTGCGTTTGAGATTTTTTATTATCTTTTTGCTTTACTTCAAAATCTAAGAATGTTCAAGTATTTTAAAGGCTCATTTGGGCCAAAGAACTCAAAAAATTCGCCTCGCCTACCCTGGAGCCAGTTATATACTCTCTAACATATCAAAAAAACACATCAGTCGAGATTCTATTAACTCTAGAATCAAAGCAAAACCAAGACCCATTTTCCGCACCGTGGGCTGTGTGTAGTTGCATTTGTATTTACTTAAATATTTTAACAATTCTGCTGATTTAGTGTGAAAGTATTTTTTTTAAATTATTGGAGGTTGCAATTAGCAGTGGGTATGTTTTTTATTATTTAAATAATTTTTTTTCATTTTTATAATAATTATTATAGGTATTTTTTATTTTGAGAAATATTATTTTTTGGAATACCGGTATTAAAACCGGGATCCCGGTATCAGTAAAGTTCAATACCGAAATACCGGTATTGGTTTTTTTGCTTTTTTTGCAATCCCTAGTTTGAGGTTCGTGATCTGATGTCTGCTAAAGTGGTTATTTCTGGTTGATAATAACACTAGCTTGGGGCACTTTGTTGAGTTGCCAATTTTGTTTGTTGTGTCTTGTTTCGTTAACAATTTTGTTTTAAGATAACATGAAAATATTATTGAAAATGCATTGATTTATGTATGATTTTAGCAATGCATTTTTTTCTTTTTTTTCTTTTAAAATTCGTAAAAAAAGGTAAATGCAGTTCAATATTCTGCGTTAAAAAAAATTAATTTCTGACCTATAAAAAAAAATGCTTTGCTTCGCAAAAGTTAAAAGTCAGATTTTTTTAGTTAAAATTATATTGATTTTATTAGGTATATCAAAACAAATTTATACAGGGTTTTCACCGTAACAATTTTTATTAAATCACCGTAACAATTTTTATTAAAAATTAATGCACAAAAAATTTTTTTTTAAATAATATATGGGTTAAGAATAAATTTTAGTTATTGAAAATATTTAAAAATAAAGGAAAATTTTTATAAATCTCGTAGTTGTTGGTACATCGTTTTTAATTTTTGCTAGTTTACGCCTACGGGCCTACGTCATAAAACAAATATAACTTAAGTCAACCTACAAAAAAGAATCGAGGATAACGAAATGTATATAATACAATTCTATACTCAACAATATAATAAAATCCTAAATATTCTTTTTATGTTAAATTATTTAAATGAAAAATTTATATATTCTACCAGGTTGTCAAAGGATTCAATAAATTTTTTTACTAAACGTATGAAATTACAGTCATAAATGCGGTTAGAAAATAAAACCAACCTGATACTTATATGAACACAAAAAGCGTAAAGTCATAGAAAGATTCTTTTTCAGGAATTTAAGTACCTACTTAATTTTCTGTTTTTTTTTTTTTTATATTTTTTAATGAGTTGATTTGAATTTACCATTTAGTATTATTATAGGTATACTCAATGTATTTTATTTATTGATAAATCGAATAAATTGAATATTTTTATCAACATTATTACATGCGTACATATGTGTAATTATGTTCTATTGTAGAATTATTGTTCGATTGATGATTTAAATATTATAATTTGGGCTAGATTCGATAATAATTTAAGATTTATATTCAAAACTCGATTCTTTCATTTTCGTAACGTATTTTTAAAATGTATTATATAATTAATTAATTACTGTAAATGGAAGTAAAGTTACGATCATTTTTTATTCGGTAAAAGTTTATCATTTGAAAGTTAGCAAGAAAATGTAAGTTTTTCATTTAATTGAAGAATTATATATATCTACATATGCTGTAAGATAATATAATTATAAGTCTATATTATTACTTGATATTATTAAAAGTTTTTTCAAATTCATATTGTATACCTACACATTTCAAATTTCAGGTTTAAAAGTAAATAAATATTAGGATTACTAAATAATTGTGTTCAAAAATATATAATTACATATTTTATATTATATATATTTTAAATAATGCATATTTTAAATTATAGATATTTTAAATTATACATATTTTTAAAATAAATAAATTTAAACCTATAATTGTGATTTGATTGAAAGTTATATTTTATTTTTGTGTGATAATTTCATTGTTCAATAAAATTGACAAAACTATAGTTATAAAAATATTCTGGCAAAAAAAAACATTAAAATAACTGCGTTTCTTTTGCACCGAAATTCGTTTTTGCTGCTATTTTTCTTTAAGGATTTGTAGACGATTATTGCTTTGCAGTTGATTTTTTTTTTTGCTTTCAGGTAAAACTAGTTACGATTTGGTTTCCGGAACATTGATTCTAAAATTTCTTTACCGCAGTAGCGCTGTGCTCAAGGTAGTACGAAAAACAAAATAGCAGTACGAAAAACAAAACAGCAAAAACAATAATACATTAATACCGAATGATGTACAAAATTGTATTTTCGATCGTGTTTTATTTTATTTATTTTAAATTTATGCAACAGAAATAAAATATAATTTTTATAAGTTTGATAAGATGAGTAAACTAAAAGTTATTTCTAACCAATGGTATTACAACTTTAAATGTAAATTATAATATTTATTAGATACAATTTAAATAAAAAAAATATTATGGAGCTTTAGTTCAATTTAAAATTATTTTGTAAGATAATTTTATTAAAGAAATAAAACAATATTTTTTTAAATAAAAATATTTTATTTGAATTTGATTAATTACTTCAAAATTTCTATTAAATTTATCTTATCGAGAGATAAAAAAAATTTTAATATTGAAGAATTCATTATTTTGGATAGATACTTAAAAGGCCACTAGAGAACTCCAACGAAAAATAAAATTTTAAGTGTTTCAGTTTGAGTCATTTGAAAAATGTTTCATTGTTTGTTTTTATTAATTTATCAGTAAATAAAGCTAAGATTAATTAATTTTTATGACATTTTGCGAGAATTCAATGTAACCACCTCTGATAAGAATTTTGTGAGAACGAACTGGAAAAATAATAAAAGAAAATCTAATTAGTGAACATAAAAATCAATAACATCTGTAATGCAATCATAACTTTTATTTATTATTATTTTAGTCTTCAAATTTAAAAAAAAATTACAATTTCAATATTGTGTTAAATTAATTTAAATTATTCATATACGTAAGAGTTATAATTAAGTTAATTCATTAAATCTCTAATCCAATGCAATCATTATTGTATATTTAAAATTATTTAATTTAATTTTAATTGGACTTGACAAATTAACAATCCCATAATTATTTTCTGGATAAATTTCACCTGTCTATAAAATTAATCCCCTCTGAGATTTAAATAATTACATAATATTATATATTACATAGATATTATATATTTGTATATAAAGATAATTATAGCTGAATAGCTATAAAAATTAATATAGTTCTACCAATAATATTATATTTTTGAGAACCCTATGTTTACTTGCCGGAACATTTCATTTCATCTCTAAGGATCAAGGCGTAAATAAAGTAATTTTAATACTTGTCGATCTTAACATTGTAAATATGAAGTGTTATCTTTTCATCTCAAGCTTAATCATAAGTTTTAAATTGTAAATAGAAGTACATTCTAATTTAAAATTACTGCAGTATAATGGTATAGTAGTAAAATTTTTACCACAGTCAAAATTTACATTTCTTAGCGTATTTGTAAAAATATTGGAATGAATATGACAATTCGATGAAATGTACCTATAGGAAAAAAGTTATATGTATGAACTCAACTTAAATTAAAGTAAATTTTCCTTTTGTTAAAATTGATGTTCTTATTTTTGATTCTTTTATTTAATTGGAAAAATATTTTATTATATGTTAAAATACTGGAAATAGGGTAAATTATTCTTAAAGTTCTTCGTATTGATATAATTTTTATTTATTATTTGCTAATTGTTGGTTTCACAATTTACTTGATGTTTACATTCTTAATAAAATGTAATTCTTATCATAAAAATTAAATCAATTAAAAAATAATAATATAATGTTTGCTTGAACTTATGGTCGTAGAGTAAAAAGCAGTAGAAGAAGGAGGCAATAGAATACTTTGAAAAATACAAAAAATATTTTAATAGTATAACCGTATTTATAATTCAAATAAAAGGTACATAATTACTGTGTAACTGTATGAATATAATTGTATTTAACTTGTTCTTAAATCAATTAGAAAATAGAAAAGATCTAGAACAAAAAATGGTAATAAATAAAACTACTTATTTCCTAATGATTCTAGGCCAAGCAATTCATCGCCAGCAATTCATCGCCAGCAATTCATCGCCAAGCAATTCATCGCCAAGCAATTCATCGCCAGTAATTCATCGCCAGTAATTCATCGCCAGTAATTCATCGCCAGTAATTCATCGCCAGCAATTCATCGCCAGCAATTCATCGCCAGCAATTCATCGCCAGCAATTTATCGCCAGCAATTCATCGCCAGCAACTCATCGCCAGGAATTCATCGCCAGGAATTCATCGCCAGCAATTCATCGCCAAGCAATCCATCACCAGCAATTCATCGCCGCCGGCGATTTTTCCACCAGGTTTTACTATTTCTTTGTTAGCATCAAAGTATAAAAACAGCGGTAGAAATATTTTTAATGTGCATGTGTTCGGTAAGTTGTATTTACATTCGCAAATTTAGCTCGCTAAATGATCCATTACATGCATCGATACACATGCAATTATAGGGAAATGTAAATTGTATTTACATTTTTCTGTGATGTAAATTGTATTTTCCCTATATTGTATTTACTTACTTCATTTTCAACTGCGTAATACTATAAACAAAAATAATATCTCCCACACTCACAATATTTCCTTTTTTTCCTTTTATCTCTAAAAGAAAGAGAAATTAAAGGATAATTAACGTGGGAAAATTCCCCTTTCTTCTTTTATCTGTAATAGAAAGAGAAATTAAAGGATAATTAATGTGGAGAAATTCCCTTTTCTTCTCGTGATATAAATATGACTCGTGTCTATGTGTTTGTGTGTATACACAACTCGCAATTAATAACAAATTTTCATAACATGTATTGTAATCTACTATTAATATTATAATTGAAAATAAAATTTTATTAAATTAAAACAAGATATAAATTCAAGAATTATTTTTTTTTAATTTTCGAAATTTACATAAATATAACGATGAAAACTTTACGATTTCCCTCACTAGTTCCAGGGATTTAATTAATACAAAAAAAATTAAAGAACTAAATTTTTCAATTATCTTTGCGAAAATCGAAATTTAAACATATTCGACCGAACGGATTTTTGTTGAAATATTTAAAACATTAGAAACAAAAATTTTGAAATTAAATTATTGTAAGGGAGAAGGCTGGGTTGTGGGTCGGGTTTTGTTTTTGGCCTATAATTCATAAATTATCAAAATAAAGTATGTAGTGTTATACATTGTTGGAAAGGTTATGTTCTTAGTCAAAAAATGTTCTGACCATTTTTGTGAGCACGTGAAAAAAATGTAAAAAGAAATGTGGCTGGATTGTGGGTCACCTAGAAAACCCTCATTAAAATGGAAAAATATGAAGTAAAACCTCAGTATATATCAAAAATATTAATTTTTATTGATTTTAGAATCTTTCAATGGCAAAAATAATTTCCAAAAGTGACAATTTTCAATCATTATCATCAATTGAAAAAAGTAGATTTTTGGGAGTTCATTTGTCTGTTTCGGTAAAAACATGACTAACAATAGAAAAATATTCATTACAACACTGGTCAAATCATAAAAAAAAAAACACTTAGCACTGACAAAACTAACAATATTTGACACTTATATACGCTGTATATGCTGCACAGTGGAAAAAAGGTGACCCACAACCCAGCCAATTGCTGACCCACAATTATTACGTCATTTGCAAGACGACGAGAAAAAAATTTTCCACTCGTATATCATCTTAATGTCATTCCAATTCGAAAAATATATGATTTTAACTAAACGTTAATGCATTCAACTCACCGTTTACAATTCATTCACTCAACAAAATGGTACTTTGAAAAAATCTTAAAATCACTTTTTTTATCGATTTTCACAAATGGTGTATGTAGCTTGTAGAAGCAATACGTTCATTCACTTCGGTGTTCTCTTAAAAACTACCTTGTGTCAAAACCAAAATTTGACAGTAGTTAGATCCGCCATTTTTACTTTTCATGACAGAACCCACAACCCAGTCCTCTCCCCTATAAAAGTCCATAAGTGTATGTTTTATTTGCGAACTATTTTCATTATTATTTACAAATATTTTGAAAATAATATTTTTTAAATTAAAAAAAGAACTTTATTACCACTTAATTTAAAAGTACTTACAAAATATTCAAATGCAATAAGTACATTGTAGACAACATTGTTAATTTAAAAAAAAGAAAGAAATATAATTTTATTAAATATATTTTAATGTGCATGTGTTCGGTAATTTGTATTTACAATCGCAAATTTAGCCTCGGTAAATGGTCCATTACATGCATCAATACACATGCAATTATTCAATTAAGTAAATTTTATTTACATTTCCCTATAATGTAAATTGTATTTACATTTCCCTATATTGTATTTACTTACTTCATTTTGAACTGCGTAATACTATAAACAAAAATAATACCACTCACACTCAAAAAATTTTAATACAGACAAATACCAAAAAAAAAGAAAAAAATTGCAAAAATACCTCTCACATGCATCATATCAATGTCAAATAAAGTTTAGATTATAATGCTAAAAATCCATATTTTCCCTCTGAGCTAATCTATATTTTCCCTCTAAGCAAAAAAAAAAACAAAAAAGAACCAATAAAAAAATACGCGGCTATTTTTTTTTTGTTTTCCTAAAAAGCGGCCAGTCGATCAGTCGATGAATTTTCTTAACATGTGTTTCAATCTACTATTTTTAAAGGATCTTCGAACCTCTACTACTAAATTTTTAAGCGAGTGTGGTTGGATTTTAGTACAAAATTTTAAACCACACTTCAAAAATTGCACTTATTTTATTCAAAAAAACAAAATGAATAAAAATAGCACAATGGTAACCTTGAAAGTATGGAACAAAAATAATTGTCTGGCATTATAAAGTTTGCTGTCAATTGTCAAATGTCAAGTAAGATTTTTTTTTTTCTTTTATCAACAAATGAGGAAGATGGCAGCAACAAGGAGGATAAAATGTATTGTAAATTATTATGATTTTAATTCAATTTTATTTTTAATTAAAAAAAAAAATAATTATAAAATTATTATTATTTTTTTAATAATTAAAAATAAAATTAAATATAATTTAAGAAGATCAGCTAATTCCTAAAATAATAAAAAAACACACGAAGCAGTCATAGAACTGCCGACAGAAGTTTATACTTAAAAGATTTATTAAACTATGAAATAATAACAGTGGCTACAAATGATGGGCTGCTCAGTTATATTTTTATTTTAATTTACATTTTCTACTGAGCAGCCCATCGTTTGTAGCCACTGTTTATTTCATAGTTTAATAAATCTTTTAAGTATAAACTTCTGTCGGCAGTTCTATGACTGCTTCGTGTGTTTTTTTGTACATTTTGCGTCGGCACAACCTAACCGTACCTCCCTGCCCAAAAATTTTTCGGCTGGTAATTTTAATTTCACCGGAGCTACCTATTTAAAAAAAAAAAAATGTTCGTATATTTTTCTCCGGCACGACCTAACCGTAGCTCCCCACCCAAAATTTTTTTTTCAGGTAATATTAATTTGATCGGAGCTACCTATTTTGAAAAAAAAAATTTTCGTTTATTTTGCTCCGGCACGACCTAACCGTAGCTCCCACCCAAAAATATTTTTTCAGGTAATATTAATTTCACCGCAGCTACCTGTTTTGAAAAAAAAAAAAAAAAAATTTCTATATTTTGCTCCGTCACGACCTAACCGTAGCTCCTTGCCTAAAAATTTTTCGGCAGGTAATCTTAATTTCACCGGAGCTACCTATTTAAAAAAAAAAGTTCTTGTATATTTTGCGCCGGCACGACCTAATCGTAGATCCCTACCCAAAAATCTTTCGGCAGGTAATATTAATTTCACCGGAGCTACCTGTTTAAAAAAAAAAAAAATTCTTTGTATATTTTGTGCCGGCACGACCTAACCGTAGCTCCCTGCCCAAAAATTTTTCGGCAGGTATTCTTTATTTTAACGGAGCTACCTATTTTGGAAAAAAAAATTTAGTTTTAAACAATTTGTAAACGAAAGATTTTTAAAATTAATTTAAATTTAAATTTTTCGCGCCAAATTATTTTGTTTTTATAAATGACAAATGATTATTGAGTGGACCACTAATTTTTTTGATTATTGAAACTTAAAAAACCATGTCACTTCGAATTCGATTTCGAATGTCGAATGAGTAGAATGAAAATGAATTTTTACCCCCTACAGAATTACTCAATTATATCATACAACGCGCCTAAAAAAGTATAAACTTCAAAAAAATTAATAATTTTTCCCAAAAAAAATTTTTTTTTGGAAAATTACTAATTTTTTTTTTAATATTTTAGGAATTAGCTGATCTTAAATCATCCGGTTTGAAATCATTTCGAGAAATAAATTTAGTTCCGTAGTTAATTAAATTTTATTTCCTTGCTTCATTTTGAACTTTTTTGTTGATTTTTTTCATTGTAAATGTATTGTTTGCAACTACCTCCCCATGCACATTAAAGCAGTATACAAAACATATTAATAAAATTTGTTATACAGCTCGTTGTATATATACCTACACAAAAACACATAGGCACTCGTCAATATTATGTCAGTCGACCTTCGGTCTCGTGATATAAGTATTGTCTATGTGTTTTTGTGTATATATACAACTCGTTAATAACAAATTTTCTTAATATGTGTTGTAATCTACTATTACTTTGTTTAATTTTTTGATAATAAATTAAAACAAAAATATGCCTACACAAAGTCGATTGAATGCTTTTTTTGTATTATTTTAGAAACTTTATTCATACTTGGTAAATGGTAATTAAAAAGGATGTTGACCTGATTAAAAACAAAAAAATATGACCATACCACATACCACATAAAAAATAAAATGCAATATTTAATTAAATAAAAGGAAAACAAAACAAAAGAAGTATTTATTTTTTTAAAATCAAATTAACAAAATATTTACAAATTTTGCCTTTCGTTGTGAATTTAATTTGAAAAAGAAACATAACAAGAAAAACCTGTTCGTAATAAATATTTTAATGTGCATGTGTTCGGTAAATTGTATTTACAATCGTAAATTTAGGTCAGTAAATGGTCTATTACATGCATCAATACACATGCAATTATTCACTTAAGTAAATTTTATTTACATTTCCCTATTAAATAAATTGTATTTGATTACTTCATTTTGAACTGCGTAATACTATAACCAAAAATAATATCACTCAAACTCACAATATTTTCATTACAGACAAATACCAAAAAAAAAAAAAAAAAATTGCAATGCGGTGAGTGTGGTTGGATTTTAGTACAAAAATTTAAACCACACTTCGAAAATTGCACTTATTTTATTCAAAAAAACAAAATGAATAAAAATAGAACAATGGTAACCTTGAAAGTCTGGCATTATAAAGAAAGCTTGATGTCAATTGTTAAGAATTTATTTTTTTCTTTTGTCAACGAGAAAAATGGCAGCAACAAGGAGATTACAAAAGGTAAAATTAAATTTTAATTATAAAATAAAATAATTATAATTTTAATTTTAATTTTAATTTAATTTTAATTATAAAAAAAAATAATTATAAAATTAAATAAAATTTAATAAGATCAGCTAATTCCTTAAATAATAAAAAAAAAAAAAGTAATTTTGCCAAAAAAAAATTATTCGATTTTTTTTTTCCAAAATAATTTGTCAATTGCAAAAAAAAAATCGAATAATTTTTTTTTGGAAAAATTACTAATTTTTTGTTTATTATTTTAGGAATTAGCTGATCTTAAATCATCCGGTTTGAAATCATTTCGAGAAATAAATTTACTTCCGCATTAATCAAATTTTATTTCCTTGCTTCATTTTGAACTTTTTTGTTTATTTTTTTCATTGCAAATGTATTGATTTCAACTACCTCTCCCATGCACATTAAAGCAGTATACAAAACATGTTAATAAAATTTGTTATACAGCTCGTTGTGTATATACACAAAAACACATGCACACTTGTCAATATTATTTTTGTCTTTTTGTGTATATACACAACTCGTTGTAATAACAAATTTTCTTAACATGTGTTCTACTATTAAACATTCTTCCCCTTTTTCAATATTATTTTTTAATTTTGTATATTAAATAAATTTAAATTAAATATTATTATACCCAAACTTTTACGGCGAAAATTTAAACTGCATTGTAAAATATTTAATCAATTTGTTCCAAATTAAAGTTTTACTTTCTACATTTTGGTATATTTTTGACCATTACATTTACTACAGATACTACAGATACACTATGTGTACGAAATAATTTTCATTTGCAGATTTTGTTATATCGAACATTAAAGTTACATTTATTTATATACTGCCAATTGTTTATTCTGTAACATAACCATGGTTCCGATTAAAATTTTTTAATATCTGTACCAAACTAGTACATATTTCAATATTTCAAAGTTCTTTTAAAAATATAAATTTTGACTTAGTGGCAATTTAAAATTTCAACTGCTTTAATATTCTCTATAAATTTAATTACAATACATCCTTTAAATATTGAAATTTTAATATGCTTGAGCATTATATATTTGAATATATACTATATTACATTCATTATATTTGATAAGGATATTTTGTATTGATTTTAAAATATTATTAAAAAAAAATAACACAAGAGAATTAAATGTCAAAGCTAAATAAAGTAATTTAAGTCATATTAAGTCATACTATGTATAGAAACAATTTCAAACCCTTAAATTTATTTTAATATATAATTTAGTTTAAAGATACTGTTCATTGGACACAACAGAACGACACAGTTCGCAAAACCATTTCCTCAGAATTTTAGTAATTATTCTTGTGTAGCAGAAAAGCAATTTGGAAAATCAGAAATAGCCAAATACAGCATTTGTTTAAGACACTTCCAATCAATTAGTATAAAGTATAAAAATTCATGCCAGATCTCAATTGATGCAATGGATAAAAAAGATAAAAAAATATATTTACCTACCTATATTTTGTCACATAAAAGCGTGACTATACAACATTAAATTAAATTGAATATGACGAAAAAGAAACTATCTATTTGATAAAAAATTTATTAGTAATTTTTATTTTATGGTTTTATGAAAAAATTTGTTATTTGAAAATAAAAGATACAAAGAAATGAGTACCTATCAAACTATCAAGAGCACTCAAAACAGAAAATACGTTTTAATCATAACTAAATATGAAAATAAAACAAGAAACTTTTTACTACCTTGTTTAAGGGTTACGTACCTATACATAAATTGTGTTGCACATGTTCTAACATAATGTATATGTTATGTACAGTACTGTTCGACAATTATATTTATATAGTACTAGCTGTACCCGAACACACGTTTGAAGTGAAATTTTTGTTGTCAGATTGATGCAGTATAATTGCAGTCATAGTGAAAAACACAGTATCTACCAAAATCAAAAAAATTTAGTTATTGATGGCATTGGATAGCAAAAATCACAAACTTTTGAATACAAAAAAAAATTGGCCAAAAAAATTTTGAAAATCGACGCAAAATTTCAAAAAAGTTTTTTTGATTATAAAATGCGTTAAATATTTTGTTAAATTATAAAATTTGCCATCATGTATTTTTAATAATGAAAAAATGCAGTATATCTATACGGAAATACTGCTTTTATTTACTACAAAATATACTGAATGAAGAATATTAAAAGAAAGAGAATAAAACAGTATGTTTAACAAACTTTAAATAGTTTTTTCTCGTATTAGGTTTTTATGTAGATACTGTTTTTTTAACTATTACTGCAGTATAGGAGCTAGTTATTTTATAAATTTGGGAAAATATCTAAAAGAATTAATAATTATCATTTCTACTTATTCAATACTTAAATTGTATGAAATCGAATGATATCCTTCCCTTAAACAGGTTTCCAAATGAACCATTTCCTCTTTTTATGAATCATTTAGATTGAAATCGGAAGAACTTTTGCAGTCAGTCCTCCTCGGAAGGGATTTCTGACTAAGGTGCCATTCAAATTTTAAAATAGCCTATAACGACCCCGAGACAAAGAGACGGTGTAGTTATTAGTAATAAAGAAATTGATTTCTATATATTCGAAGAGACCCCCTAAAAATAGGGTGCCAAGTTTTTTGTTACGAAATTCGTGTGTTTAATCATTTTTATGTACCAAATTTAAATGAAATCGGACAAAATTTTGAAGTCCTCCCCTAGGGTAATAATTTCCTCTTTTTATGTGTCAAATTTGAATGAAATCGGACGAACTTTTGAAGTCCGCCCTCTGGGGAGGTCGCTGAGTAGGAGGTCAACAAATTTTTTGTTACGAAATTTGTGTGAATTCAGTTCCTCTTTTTACATACCAAATTTGAATGAAATCGGACGAACTTTTAAAGTCCGCCCCGAGGGGAGGTCCGTGGGTAGGAGGTCCCTGGGTAGGAGGTCAACAAATTGTTTGTTAAGAAATTTGTGTGTAATCATTTCCTCTTTTTACGTACCAAATTTGAATGAAATCGGACGAACTTTTAAAGTCCGCCCCCAGGGAGGTCCCTGGGTAGAAGGTCGCTGGGTAGGTGGTCCCTGGGTAGGATGTCAACAAATTTTTTGTTACGAAATTTGTGTGAATTCAGTTCCTCTTTTTACATACCAAATTTGAATGAAATCGGACGAACTTTTAAAGTCCGCCTCGAGGGGAGGTCCGTGGGTAGGAGGTCCGTGGGTAGGAGGTCCCTGGGTAGGGGGTCAACAAATTTTTTGTTAAGAAATTTGTGTGTAATCATTTCCTCTTTTTACGTACCAAATTTGAATGAAATCGGACGAACTTTTGTAGTCCGCCCCTGGGGGAGGTCCCTGGGTAGGAAGCCAATCAAATTTTAAAATAGCCTATAACGACTCTCGACCTGACACAAAGACATAGTGTAAGTTTGAAAACGATCGGTTGAGTGGTTTAGGAGCCTATTCGAAACAGCCACGGTCCAAAATTTCAGTTTTTTTTTTTAAACTTAAAAGTTTCTATATAGTTCCACACCAATATAAGTTTAAGTTTTAAACTTTTTAGTCTATAATAAATAATTTAAACAAAAAAGAATAAATTTTAAACTGAAGATGTTTAACATAATGTGTTAAACGAAATAGTTTAAATTTTAAACTGAAGATTAAAAAATTAAAAAATTTATTTAATTTTTTTTTTCTTTTTTTTTCTTTTTTTTTCTTTTTTTTTTCTCTTAACCCTTTCTTCGGGATTCGAACCTCGTTCTTTAGCATTTCATTCTACCACTCTACCTCTCGGCTACAGTATTAAAATTATAAACGTGTACAAAATAGAAAAATAAATTATGTGTACCTGTGAAAGTTATTGACAAGTAAAAACCTTGCATCGTCATACAAAAAATGCAAGAATAGTAAAACCTTACATCGTTATACAAAAATACAAAAGAAAAATGTAAACTTTAGGGTTTTAAATTAAACATGTAAACTAAAATAGTTAAGTTTTAAACTAAAAATGTTTAGAAACCGGAGCTAAATTTTAATTTAAAACTTTAAAGTTTTAAAATATAAACTTTGATGTTTTAGATCAAAATGTAAACTAAAATAGTTAAGTTTTAAACTAAAAATGTTTAGAAACCGGAGCTAAATTTTAATTTAAAACTTTAAAGTTTTAAAATATAAACTTTGATGTTTTAGATCAAAATGTAAACTAAAATAGTTAAGTTTTAAACTAAAAATGTTTAGAAACCGGAGCTAAATTTTGATTTAAAACTTTAAAGTTTTAAAATATAAACTTTGATGTTTTAAATCAAAATGTAAACTAAAATAGTTTAGTTTTTAACTAAAAAAGTATAGAAATTTGAATTAAACTTTAGCAAGTTTTAAATACTGAATTTTTTGTTTAAAATATTCTTTTAAACCATGTTTTTATGAATTAAGTTTAAAAAAAAAACTGAAAATTTCGACCGTGAGACAAAGAGACAAAGAGACAACTTTTGCTTTATATATATAGATTTAAAAAAAAATATATGTAATCACTTTTTGGAAAAAAAAATAAGTTTGTCTTCAAGGTGACTTTAATGTACTGATTTTTATGTAATATGAAATTGGTTTTTCATAACATAGTTTTTTTTTTTTAATTTTTCCATTATGCAAGATTTTTTTTTAATAGTTTTTTTTAGATATTTTAAGTTTAATTAATTTTACGTGAAGCTAAATGCTGAATAAATATTTGATATTATGTATTTCAGTTATTATTAACATTATTGTTTATCAACATTTTTCGTACCAATTTCAATAATTTTTATATTTTATTCATATTGCAGAAGGGACCAGCTGAAAGAAATGGGTAGGATGGAGAACATGATGGAAAAAGTTACAGGGAAACGGCAGAGGGTTGACGCTTAAACAAGAGAAAAAGCAAATGAATAGAGCTATTTATATAAGACTAGACTAGAGCGAAACAACCTTCTCGCCAAGATCGACTAATATTAATTTCGTTTGCCAAATTTTTTCTTAGATTTGATTTTTTCAAATATTGTATTTTGAAATAAAATAATTATGTGCAAAGTTATTTACAAAAGTTCGGAATTACATTTAAAATAAAAATAATAACTTTTTAATTTCAAAAACTCACAAAAATGACAAAATGAAAAAAATAATTTTATAAAATAAAATGAAATTTATTTTTAAATGAATTGAGATATTTTAATTTGCTAACTTATTAATTTTTTTTTTTTTTTTTTGAGAAATAAAGTAAATGATAAAGAGTGCATTAAAAAAGAATAAAAAAAATTATATTTTTAGTTTAATTAAAACCAAACAACTTGATATACATATACCTAGACTTTAAAAAGAGTTGGAAGGAAAATAAAACTTTCGACATTTTTCTTTTTTAAATAAACAAAGAGACCCAAGTAACATTTTAGTCTCAGTTTTTTTGTTATACGTCCTAAATAACTTTATAATGGAATAATAGTGGATTCGGCCAAAGAAGGATCTTTTTCTGCCACTATTAGATCCTTACTAGAATTTTTATCAAACAAGTTTTGCTTATTAAATGTCGAAATTAATGATGTTATAAGAACGTATAACAAAATCATGAAAAAAAAAATTATTAAACTAAATTGTATCCGAAACCGGCATTAAACATCAACTTGGATTATTAAAATCATAAATTTAGGATATTACTAGTATATGTGTTGGTTTGTGAGCTGGGATGTGTTTGTTTGTTTGTGTTGGTTTAATAAATTATAAAATTTAGCTTTGTTAGAGGTACGAAAAAGAACACTATTAATAATATATGTATGTATTTGGATTATTAAATGCATAATTTTAGGATATTACTAGTATATGTTGGTTTGTGAGCCGGGATGTGTTTTTATGTTTGTATTGATTTGTTACATAAGAATCTGTTGCTTTGTTAAAGGTTCGAAAAAGGGTACTAATAGAACAATACGCATATATCACACCACAAAACAAAAAAAAGTGTGCGCATGTTTACATGGATTCTTTTGTGGCTTACTGCAGTAGTAAAAAATAACAAGCTTCGTAGAATAGTTTTAATTTTAATTTTAAATATAACATAAAAAATTTAAAACTTTTTTAATTTTTTTTTCTTTATCCTGCAATTTAAAAGAATATAAAACATGAATAAACAATTTATTGCATAATACAAATTTCATAAAACTATTTACTAGATATTAAAATATTTCAAATAACTGAGCAAATGTTGGAACATGGACATTTGTCCGCGATTTTTTGTAGGCGGATTAACAACATTTTGCAAAATGACATTTGTCGCCGATTTTTTTGTGCACAGACAAGTAACATTTTGCGATTTATAACATAAAAACTCCAAAGAACACGTGCATTACGGCATTTTTCCTTCTACTGCGCCCTAATTAAAGGAGAAACCCCCTACCCCAGGGCACGAGTTCTTGGTCCGCGATTGATAACATGAAAACTCCAAAGAAATAGTGCTCTAGGGGGTTTCTCGTTATATAAAAAAAAAATAGGGAACAGTAGACGGAAAAATCCCCTTCCCGAAAGAATCGCGTACAAATACCATTTTGCAAAAGGTAATTTAGCCGCGCATTAAAAAATCGCGGACAAATGTCCCTCGGAAATATGTCCATCCCCCTTTTCTTTGATTTTACATATTTTTTATTTTTCATTTTACAGCATTGTACGGTAATATAGTTTTAAACTGAAAAAGAGGTAATTTCGGCTTGAAATTAGAATAGACTTTTCGTATTTGTAACCGAAAAGACTAAAAGTTTTCTGCTATTTTATAATTTTCTCAGTCCGCATGTTAACACAAAATAAAACTACATTTTATGGATATCTGTACTTCGAACGAACTCAGTAAAATTAGATCTATAATAATTGTCAATTATCACATACATAGTCCTATAATAATGACAAGACTAACATATATCCTACATAATATATGTAAATAAGTTATTCAAATGTGTCGATGTTTATCAAACCGCGTCTATTCCATTTTTTTTTTTAAATTTAAAAATAGCAAAAACTGATAGCACATTCGAAGACGAATCCAACGATGTATTATACTCATTTTTTTTGAAAAGTGGAATTGACGAGTTTTGATAAACATCGACACAAATATTGTATATATTATTACAATGAATTAATTAAAAAAAATTATTCATATATTATGCTTATAGATACTTAATTCAAACTAAATTTTTTAGTAACAAACTTTAGTAAAAATTAAATAAAAGATATACTGTCTATAGATACCTACTTACCTACATAAAGCAAATTAAATATTCCTTTATTTTGATTAACCGGAATATGTTCTACGTTAGGAATATTCATCAAAAATCTCATGTGTATTCAGAAATAATTAAAATTATGTTTTTTTATACGTGAACCCTCACATTTTGAATAATCTTAATAAATTTTTGTGCATAAAATCTACATTAGATTTTAAAAAATATATTATAAATATATGTAATAAATAATATTTAATTTTAATTTAAAGACGTTTACTTTTATTATGCATTATTTATAAGTTTTGAAAATTTAAAAAATAATAATAAATAAACAAAAATGTTAATAAAGTCGATTTTTCATTTTTAATGTGTAATAACTGTAATAGTTTCATTAATTAAATTTATACAAGTTCTTGAAAATTATTATAAAGTTAGTTTTGTATAAAAAAACGACATATTTATCATAATATTCATAAATAAAAAAAAATCGAAAAAAAATTATTAAATTTTTTTAATTTAGTATTTTGGGAAATAAACTAATTTTACTTACTTACTTATTGAGTATAGTATTATTAAGTATTTTGTTTGTGGTGATCTCTTCGAGGTATGTGTATTAGTATTTATTCAATTTTAATAAAAGAAATATACTAAATAGTAACTTATATTTGTGTGAAAGTGTTTATACATGAAAGATGAAACTAAATAAATTGATATTCACATCAAATTAAAATAGCTTGGAGATTCAAAGAATTTAAGATTTATTTGTTAAATCTTGACAATTTAAATTTTGTATGATTATTATTCTTATTACGAAACAAAGACTGCAATTCCAGTCCGCCTTGGTTTACCCGTGATTTAAAGACATTAAGAAACAGAAAAAACAAGGTATGGCGCAAGTACCTTAAATCGAAAACTGACAGTGACTACAGTAACTTCATAATTTTATTTAATAACTTTAGAGAACTTTTAAATCAGTCACATGATCGTTATATTTCAGACATGTCTGTAAAATTGAAATCCAATCCTAAATCCTTCTGGAAATTTGTGAATTCAAGAAGAAAATCAGACCAATACCCTTCATTTATGAAATTCTTTAATTCTTCGAGCGGTGATTCTGGTACAATATGTGAGTTTTTTCGAAACTTCTTCTCTAAATCCTTCCCGGACACCGCATTTAATGCTTTAGATTCCAATTTCACCCATTTGAATAACTGTCCCAAAACAACCTTCTCCAATCTTTATTTTGACTACGACATGGTAAAAAAATACCTGAACCGTCTCGGAAATACTGCGTCTCCAGGCCCAGATGGTGTCCCAGAAATTATCTTAAAAAATTGTTCCGACGTTCTTGCTCTCCCATTATCCTGCTTCTTGTCCTTAGGTATTTTCCTTGTTCTTAGGTATTTTTCCATCCATCTGGAAAAAGGCATATATCAGACCCATCCATAAAGCCAATGCTAGAAATGATGTCTCTAATTACCGCCCTATCGCAAAGCTTTCCTCAATCCCAAAACTGTTTGAACTCATAATCTTTGACGAAATTTATCCTCATTGCACAAAATTTCTTGTTGATAACCAACACGGTTTTATGAAGCATAAATCGACCTCAACAAACTTAGTTGAATGTACTTCCAAATTTCTAGCTAACATGGAGGAAGGTTTTCAAACAGACGTCGTCTATACTGACTTAAGTAAAGCTTTTGACATCTTACCACATAGCGTAATTCTTCTTAAAATGAGAGCTTACGGCTTCCCTGAATATTTTCTAAACTGGATACAGTCTTACCTGTCGGGGAGAAGTTACAATGTCACTTTCAGAGGCGTTACATCATCTCCGATTTCAGCAAACTCCGGAGTTCCCCAAGGTAGTCACTTAGGCCCATTACTTTTTATCATTTCTGTAAATGACGTTCTAAATCATTGTGACGTGCAGATATATGCATTGTGAATGAATCTGATAGCTCTCTGCTTCAACATGACCTAGACGACTTCTATAATTGGTGTCATGTTAATAATCTTAAGCTTAATATTGGCAAATGCCAATTTGTGACTTATTCTCGTCGAGTAAATAGAATTCAAACATCTTACTCTTTTAACAACGAACCTTTGGAAAGAGTTCAATCAATCAAAGATCTCGGCATTTACTTTGATGAAAAACTTTCTTTCAAAAATCATTACACCTATATCATAAACAAAGCTAATTCAATGTTGGGTTTCGTTAAACGATGGTCCAAAGATTTTCCAGATCCCTATACTTTAAAAGCTCTTTTTATGACTTTGGTCCGACCCAATCTGGAATATGCCAGCCAAGTCTGGTCTCCGTTCTATCAAGTTCATATTGATAGAATTGAATCCATTCAGAAAAAATTTCTGAGATTTGCTTTACGCAACTTACCTTGGTCTGACCCACTTGTTCTTCCATCTTATCAGAATAGACTTAATTTGATTAATTTGACTTCATTAGAGAAAAGGCGAGAGGTGGCTGATCTCATTTTCCTAATTGAAATTATTAACAATAATATAGTATCCAAATATATTTCCAATAACATTCATTTTACTACAAATTTTAGATTGCGCTCCCCAAATCTCTTTGTTACTTTTCCCCATAGAACTAATTATTGTAAATTTGAACCTGTCAATCGAATGTTGATTTTGGGTAATAGATACAAATATTTGATTGACCTTTCCTTATCAAAACAAATTCAAAAAACTCGATTATTTAACCATATTGACTTTCGCTTATAATATTTTATTTCTTACGAATAGAATTATGTTTGTAATTTAATTCTTGCTAAGATAATTATTTTTTTGTTTTTTTAGTATAATAAATATTAAATAATAAATTCTTTCATTTATTATGTAAGTTAATTTTTGCTTAGATATTGTATATTTTTTGTAAACTGTAGATTTAAGCTTTTTTGTAAACTGTTTGTATTAAGCAGATATGAAATAAATAAATAAATAAATAAATTATTACATGGTAGTTTTTTTTCCATAAGTATAAAATTTAATTTAAAAAAATTATAAAAATTATAAGATTTATCTAATTGAAGCTATTGCACATATCAGTTTTTAACATGACATAACATTATTGAAATAAAAAATATATAATAAAAGTTAGGAAGAAATATCAAAAACATTTAAGTCCTTTTTGCATATATAAAATCTACATTAAAACGGATCTCAAACTTTTTACCTATAAATATATATGAGCATGAAATTTTATTTCTTTAATATTTTTAATTAAGATTATAGAATCACATTTTTAAAATGTAATAAATAAAACAATGCAAGATAAAAAAAATAAAAGTTATGTAACAGTATATAGGTACGCAATTTTTTTTTAAATTTTAAAACAAAATCGGAAAAGTTAACAAATCTACGGCAATATCTACGCTGTTCATAAATAATAATTATTCATTTCATTTTTAATAAACTTAATTCTTACATACGATTTCAGATTAAAATGTACAATTGGTAAATGTATATCCGTTGAATCGTTAAATGTATGTAATCATTCATATTTCATTATATGTTTCATTATAAGTTTCCAATTTCAAACTAACTTATATGTACATATTCAAAGGTTTATGTTCTCGCAGAAGCCCTTTTGCTCAGTGTTTCATAGTGCTTAGTTTAAAATGAATATATTTATAAGATTCTTTATTCAATGAAATCATATTTATTTTATTTATTTTTCTTAGATATCAGTTTTTTTTTTCAAGTAAATTTAATACAATATGAAATTGGGTTAAAAAATGAATTTATTTCATACTTTATACTTATGATTCTAAAGGAGCGTCCACACATGCGTGAACGATCATGAAATTTCGTTATTCGCTTAGACATGACGAATGTGTGGACACAATATTCGTGTAAAAAAGTGATTATTCGTCATCCCTAAACAAACATGAATATTTCCGCTACATGAGCGGAAATGTTCGCCATGTATATGAATATTTATATAAATTTTGGGTTTTTCACGGGTTTAATAACATAGTTATTTATAATTTCAAGATTAAATTTCAAAAAAAAAAAAATTTTATTAATTTTTGCGTATTTCTTTTTTTCAATAATTAAAATCAATTAAAAGTAATTCTAGTGTCCAATTTCATGAATGTCAATTTTATTGACTACTTTTCTGTAATTTAAATCGTATTCAAAAAAAATTGATAGGTACCCTAAAATCGATAAGAAAATAATTTTTTTTATTAATTAAAATTTAAAATAATACTGGTGTCCAATTCCAAAAACATAATACTGGTGTCCAATTCCAAAAAATTTTAATTTTATTTTTAAAATCTAGAAATTTTTAACAGAAATGGTATTTATCTATCTATCTATCTATATATATAAAACCGAAGTTGTCTGTTTGTATGTTTGTACGTTCCGAATAGGCTCCTAAACCTCTCAACCGATCGTTTTCAAACTTACACCATGTCTTGGGGTCAGGTCGGGGGACGTTATAGGCTATTTTAAAATTTAAATGGCCTCCAACCCAGGGACCTCCCCGGAGGCCGACTTCAAAAGTTCGTCCGATTTCATTCAAATTTGGTAGGTAAATAGAGGAACACAAATTTCGTAACAAAAAATTTGTTGACCTACTACCCAGGGACCTCCTACCCAGGGACCTCTTACCCAGGGACCTCATGCCCAGTGACCTCCTACCCAGGGACCTCCTACCCAGTGACCTCCCATGGAGCGGACTTCAAAAGTACGTCCGATTTGATTCAAATTCGGTACGTAAGAAAAGGAAATAATTACACACAAATTTCGTTACAAATAATTTTTTGACGTCCTACCCAGAGGCCAGAAAAAAATTTGCAGCCGCAGCAATTTGAAAATCTTTTTTATTGACCATAATTAATTTAATATTTCTTTTTTTTTTGAATTTAATATTTTAGATGTTTGATAATTGGGCAACTAATATTTTTTCACATCAATTTCATTCACGAATATTCTAAATGAAAATTATGTGTGGACGGCACTTTCATACACGAATATTCACACATGAAATTTCATCAACGAAGAAAAAGTTCGCTCACGCATATGTGGACGCACCTTTAAAGATATTTTAAGGGGAAAAAAATTAAGAAAGGAAAGAGAATAATATGTTAATAAATTTATACCTATACAAATTGCAAGGGAATTTATTCATTTTGAATGCACAGAATCATGATGAGATTCTGGTTTTATTTTCTATGAATATTAGAAAAAATTTACTGATGCAAAATTTTTAGTTTTTTCTTTCTTATGTTCTTTATTTTGAGGTTTTAAATAAGAGAATTTCTCATTTATAATATAATTATTGTTATTATTATATTAAATGTTAAAATTTCAATTCACTTTAAATTAAAACAAGCTATAATTATTTTTGAAGCATGAAATTATTTAAGACATTCATTCACATACAATTCTAAACAAACTTTTCAATAGCGAATTACATGAATAATTTTTAAAAATTCTTATGAAATTTTATATAAATTATACAACAAGTGAACTCAAAGAGCATAATTGATTGACAAAAATTTCTAGTGAAACTAGATAATTTTGATTAATTTTAATAAGAGTTTCTAAGATTATATTTTTCTTTTTTCTCAAATAATGGCTTTTAATACTAAAAGAATTTATGTTTAATTAGAAATAAATTCACGCCAAATGACTGGCTAATAATATTTCACAGTCTCTGAAATTCAACTTATCCTTAAACAATATCAAAATTAAGATTTTATAATGCTTGTATAATAGCTGCAAATGTGACATCGTCTTCAAATGGCGCTGTACAATTTGAATTTTTGCTTCAATAAATTATAGTTGGTTTTTAATAAAATTATATATACATACATAAAATATTTGGATTATAAACTTTTTATTCTTCTGTAAAATGAAAATAAAAAATTTGTAAAAGAAAAAAAATTATCAAAATTTTTTTCTTTATACTGCACAAAGAAATGAGTTATTTTCTTAGACGTCATGATTTTCACAAAGTACACAGAATTATAGAAGAATCTTATATTATTATAAAATATCTTGCTTCCAAACAAATAAAAATAAAATATTATTTTTAATTAAAAATTAAATGACAAAGAACATTAAAAAGAAAATCATTTTCATCAAAGGTGAGAAAGCTAAAATCATAAGTATAAAAAAATTAAATATAATTATATAGATACCTTTGAAAGGAATCTAGAGCTTTCATTTAATGGTTAAAAACAAATTTTTCCATTCAAGTCTTTAAACACTTGACACTTGTAGAAAAACTATTTATGTTCGTTCTTTAATTTGGTTTAGATATAATTAAAATCCATACGTAATTAAAATTCACACGTAATCAAAGCGATTTGGATATTATGATAGTCTACTTTTAATGCTTTATTGCTTAAATTCAAGTCTATGCCTTGTTTGGTTCTGGCTTGTTTATCAAGAAAAAATTTGTCTATGAAGAAAAATTGTATATAACTAAAAAGCAGGGACCGAAATTAATAATTACGTCTCCTAAAATAAAAACTAATATATCGCATTAATTCATGTTTGAAAATATTTTATTTCTTAAAAATTATTTTTTAAGTATTTCTTAAAAATTATTTTTTGAGTATAAAAAAAAATTCTGTAAATCGTAAAAATTTTAAAAAATTATTAATCGATTTTGAATTTTTTGATTTATTTGAAAGTGTTATTAATATAGAATAAACTCGTAAATTCGAAATTATTAAATGAAATTGCGCCATTCCTGTTAACATTGATAAAAGTTCTTTTTATACTGTAAAATTTTTCCTTACTCCAAAAATAAACATTAGTATGACATTAATAATGTGAATCAAACTTAAACTTAAAGAAGTTCTATGAAATATTTTGCATTATTTTTTCATAGTCGAAAAATTTTTTTTTTCATTTTTAGAGTCGGTATAGCATAACTCTCAAAAAAATTGGATATCATATAGTTATTGGTATTTAATGTAAAAATAATAAAAATAATTTACCTAAAGAGAAATATTCAATAAATATGAAACTTAAATAAATTACTTGATCGTTCACACAGTATAATCAATATAATGATTACTTTATTTATTTGAAAAAAGTAATTAATTTGTAATCTCATTATAGTTTTCAGTTTAAATGTAAATCGAATGAAATTGTGGGGTTTATTTTACATTATGTGTATACAAAAAAAAAAGGTTAATGTGCTGTGCGTAAAAAAATTAAGTGATATTCAGAAAACAATTTTAATTAAAACAAAAAAAAAAAAAAAACTTAAAAAATTTATCTATATCATTTTTTGGTAGCCCATTTTGCTTTTCCCATATTATTACATAATGTACATTGTATTGTATGTATACCATTGTATCACCAATTTATAGCCCATTTTATCCTCAATACTAATTAGTTACGATTTTGAGACATTTTTATTTTAGTATTTAGTTTGTTTTAATAACAGTACTTTCATAAGCCTATATCTAAATATCTAACATCTAAATACATACATATTAGGCTGGTTCACAAAAATTTTTTTTTTGCCGCCCAGACAGATTCTGAAAGTTTACATCAAGAAACGAAATACGTCTTCCTTGATTTTTCGAAATTTTGTTTCCCCATCAAGCGCAACCAGTTTTTGTGATGTTTGAGGCCTAGACCTAATATTATACGACTTATCCTTTTTTTTACGACTTATCCTTTTTTTTTTACAACTAATTACAACAAAATACAACTTGAAAATATCTATTGAGTTTTTAGACATTGATCCAGCTCTATGGAAATCTGATGCAGGATATCAAGACGTCCTTCGATTAGTTCAGAAGTTACAAGTTGTTAATGACAACGCCGAGAGGAGTGTTGCATTAATGACGGAATTTAACACATCGTTAACTTCTGACGAGACTCAAAAACAAATTATTCTCCAAATCGTGAGCCAGCATCGGCCAAACATGGCGATTATTGGAAAAACAAATATTTTTAAAATTAATTGAAAAAATTAACCATAAATAAATATAAATTTAAAACAATTTTTAAATTCTTATTTATTTCTATTCTAAATCTCCTTTTTTGATTCCTATTTAAAAAAATAGATCAGTTAACAAATGAATCAAATGACCAATGCATTACGAAAGCGAAACTTTTAATGTCGTAAAATTAATTGTAGCTTAAAAACAAGAACTTAATAGAATTTTATCTTTTAGTTATAATGCTAAAAATGATGAAAATTTATGCCAAATTTATGAAAAAAAAAAAAAAATGTTTCTCTTAAAATTAGAAAAGATATGGTGTCTTAAAGTAAAAATAAAATGGGGACAAAAGTTTAAATTCACCTTTAGAGAGTTGTAAAAAAAAGGATAAGTCGTATAGCCTTACCATGTTAACAAAAAATGAAGGGAGCGTCAACACAGTTAAACCAAAAAAAAAAGGAGGAAAAAAAATTCAAAGAGAAAAAAGTTACAGAGTTTTGAACCCACCTTATTAGGTCTAGGCCTCAGTCATCACAAAAACTGGTTGCGCTTGATGGGGAAACAAAATTTCGAAAAATCTAAGAGCGTTTTCTCGTTTTTTTTATTTAATTGTTCGAAATCTGCGTGGGCGGCAAGAAAATCTCAACATGACCTCAAAAATGAACCAGTCTAATACATATGTATAGCCATTAATAAAATTTTTTAATTAGAAAAAAAAAAAATGGATTTTTTGTTTCATTTAAACATAAGGCAAAAGAAATCCCTGTAATAAACTATATTTTTGTTTTCTTTTTGAATTATTTTTTTTTAATAATATCAATTTTTTTAAGCAAATTGGAGTAAGGGTTGCAGAATGTTTCAAGTTTTTATTTTATTCAAATAAGTGACGTAAGCTTAATTGAGGCAAACAACATTTCAAATAACAAATTCATCTGTTAATAGTAGATTACAATACATGTTAAGAAAATTTGTTATTCTTGCGAGTTGTGTATACATACAAACACATAGGACACGAGTCATGTTTATATCACGAGACCGAAGGTCGAGTGATATAATATGGACGAGTGTCTATGTGTTTGTGTGTATACACAACGAGCTGTATAACAAATTTGATTATCATGTATTGTATACTGCTTTAATGTACATAGGAGAGGGAGTTGAAAACAATACACTTACAATGAAAAAAATAAACAAAAAAGTTCAAAATGAAGCAAGGAAATAAAATTTAATTAATACGGAAGTAAATTTATTTCTCGAAATGATTTCAAACCGGATGATTTAAGACCAGCTAATTCCTAAAATATTAAAAAAAAATTAGTAATTTTTCCAAAAAAAATTATTCATTTTCTTTTTTTCGAATAATTTTTTTTTAGAAAAATTACTAATTTTTTTTTTTATTATTTTAGAAACTAATGGTCTTCTTAAATTTTATTTAATTTTATTTTTAATTATTTTATAATTATTTTATAATTATTTTTTTTTATAATTAAAAATAAAATCAAATAATAATTATATAATTTATATTTACAATAAATAATCTCCTTGTTGCTGCCATTTTCCTCGTTTGTTGATAAAAGAAAAAAAATTCTTACTTGACATTTGACAATTGACAGCCAACTTTATAATGACAACAAAGATATTTTCAGGGTTACCATTGTTCTATTTTTATTCATTTTGTTTTTTGAATAAAAATAAGTGCAACTTTTGAAGTGTGGTTTAAATTTTTGTACTAAAATCCAACCACACTCGTTTAAAAATTTAGTAGTAGAGGTTCGAAGATCCTTTAAAAATAGTAGATTGAAACACATGTTAAGAAAATTCATCGACTGATCGACTGGCCGCTTTTTAGAAAAAAAAAATAGCCGCGTATTTTTTTATTGGTTCTTTTTTTTTTTTTTTGTTTGCTCAGAGGGCAAATATAGATTAGCTCAGAGGGAAAATATAAATTTTTAGCATTATAAACTAAGCTTTGTTTGACATTGATATGATGCATGTGAGAGGTATACATTTGCAATTTTTTTGTTTTTTTGGTATTTCGCTGTATTGAAATATTGTGAGTGTGAGTGATATTATTTTTGTTTATAGTATTACGCAGTTCAAAATGAAGAATGTAAATACAATATAGAAGAGCAATGTAAATACAATTTACATCACAGGGAAATGTAAATACAATTTACATTCCTCTATAATTGCATGTGTATTGATGCATGTAATGGACCATTTACCGAGCTAAATTTGCGAATGTAAATACAACTTACCGAAGCCCTGCGCATTAAATTATATTAATTGCAGAATGGATTTTTTTTATTTAAGTATAAAAAATTCATTCAAATTGTAAAATCTTTTTTATGTTTTCAATTTTGTTATTAAATATTGAAAGGTAATAAAGTTAAATTTTCAATAAATTTCCGTATTTCGATAAAATTCATTAACTAACAAATATTTTTTTATTATCCTTTAACGATATTATGTTCAAAAAATGTATCAATTATAATATTATTCAATCAAAATATTTTTTAATAATTTGAAGTCCCTTTACGAAAATATTCTATATTTCAATTTCTAAAAATTATTAAATCAATAAATTAGTTTAAATAAATTCAGTATTTGATCTAATTTCTTCAACAATTATAATTTATTTAGGTCTAAATAATAATTTTGATTAATTTAAAATCTAGGATGCTGATATCCAATAATTTCCTAGTGCATATCTTTTTTAATTACACTGAAAATCAATTTAATTTTTATTGATCGTTGTGCCTCAAATATGTACGTTTGTATAGTTTTAAAATAAACCATAAAATATTGATTTTGAAAAATGAAATAAGGCCGCGAGGATTTTTTCGCGGCCTTATTTCATTTTGAAAAACGAAATAAGGCCGCGTAATCTTGTGAGGTGAGCACACAGGGCAGGGGGCAGCAGGGCGGCGGGCGGGCGGTTGGTCAGTGGGATTTGCGGCTAGCGCCGCAAATCCCACTGACCAACTTCACGGCCGCCGCCATGCTGCCCCCTGTCCTGTGTGCTCACCTCACAAGATTACGCGGCCTTATTTCGTTTATAAAAATGAAATTAGCCCTCCGAATAATTGTTTTTTTTTGTCGCGGCCTTATTTCATTTTTCAAAACGAAATAAGGCCGCGAGGAATTTTTTGCGGTCTTATTTCATTTTTCAAAATGAAATAAGACCGCGAGGATTTTTTCGCGGCCTTATTTCATTTTGAAAAACGAAATAAGGCCGCGAAAAAATCTTCGCGGCCTTATTTCATTTTTCAAAATGAAATAAGACCGCAACAAAAAAACGTCGCGGCCTTATTTCCTGCGGCCTTATTTCCATCCCCCCTTTTAGTGATATTATTTTTGTGTATGAATTACGTAGTTCTCATTTTTTCTCATTTTTTTTTGTATTTGGCTGTATTGAAATATTGTGAGAGATATTATGTTTGTTTAAGTATTACGTAATATTCAATACGAAACATCTAAATGATTTCATTATTTACGCTGATGCATCTAAATTTTTTCATTATATACGCTGATGCATCTAAATTTTTTCATTATTTACGCAATGATTGCATGTGTATTGACGCATATAATACTCCATTTAGTGATCTAAATTCTATAGCACTAAATACAACATAACGATCCCCTACGCATTAAAAAATTTTATTTGCGTTTGCTCATTATGTAATTTTCCCTCATTGTCAATTTATATTCATAGGTGAAGAGATTAAATAAAAATCAAAAAAAAAATTATTAATTAATAATTAAAATAAAAAATTATTAAAATTATTAAAATTAAATTTTAAAAATAAACCTTCCCAATCATACAAAATTTGTCTCTAGACGGTCATATGACTGGCATGGGACTTAGGTCACAAGACCTAAAAGTTCAAAAAAGACTTCTGCGAAACGTCACCTGGAGGTTGCCACGACCGCCCGTGCACCGCTTTTCTGAGTCATTTTGTAAACTTTAAGTAAAGCTTGAACTTCTTTATGACGTCGCATAATAGTAAAAGTATTACTTTGAAGTCACAATATGACTCTCAGGAATCCTCAAATAAACTATAGTAAAAGCTTCTAGGTCACAAGCTTACCGTAAAAAGACCTAATTACGACAAATAAAAAAGCTTTAGGATAGCAATTGAGTAACTGTGGAACCTCTAAACGACTAAAAGTACACAAAATGACTTGACAGTGACTCTAAAGTAACTTGATTAGGTAAAATTGAGTAAATTTGTGACTTTTTGAAGACTAAAGAGTCAGAAAATGACAGTATAGTGACTCAAACACGATTTGATTAGTCACAATAAGACGGGGTAGTGACGTATTGAGGACGTTTCAAAGAGACTAAATTGTAACAATCTGACGTCAACAGGACGTCATTTAGATTAACTAAAACGACTCTACTCTTAGCAGAATTTTTATTAATTTTATAGTACAATTATGATCGATGCATTTCAAAGTCATAAAAGGCGTAAAAAAATTAAATTGGAGTATAAGACATATCTTATAATTTCATTTAATTTAATCTTTTTATGCGTCTTCAAAATGCACCGACCTTAACTGTGCTATAAAGCTAATAAAATGTCTGCTTAGGGTAGAATCCGGTTAATTAATCTTCATGACGTTCTGCTAATCCCTGATTGTGACATCTTAATTTCGTTGAAACGTCTTCCAAAGATGCATATGATCATATTAATATTATATGTATATTCATTTTTAACTGCAAGCTGCATTATTGCTAATAACAATTATTGTGATGATAATCTTTGATCTGCTTTATCTACAAATAATTAAAAAGTGAAAATATATATGTATGTATTAATTTACGAAAACAAATTAAATATTTATTATCCATTCAAAAAAAAAAAAAACAATTCATTTAGTATAATTATTAGTAGTTAAAAAAAATTATATATATTACTTTAAATACATGGTAATATTTAGAAACCATTATACCTATCCTAAATATTATAAAAAAATATAAAAAATATAAAAAAAATATTAATTTCTAGAACTTAATTATTAATAAATTAATTATTAATAAATTATTATAATTATTAATAAATTATTATTTATTGTTATTCTTCATGAGTACATGTAGATAAATCGATCGAACTAGTACTAGACAGTTGAACAGGAGTTGATGGTTCGGTAAAAGCAGTTGTCTCAGTCGTTTTGGGTTTCTTTTTATTGATTTTTTCTTCTGTATTTGTAATTTTATGTTCACTGAAAAGAAATAAATATATTGTAATCAAGATAGAGAAAAAGTAAAACAAAAGCTAAAGATACTTACGTTCGCTTTACTCTTTCTGAAGAATGTTTAAGAAAGTCAATAAAAAATTTTTGAATGTTGTGTTCGGTGTAAGACTTGTCATAAGTTTCTCGAATAATTTCTAAAAACAAATTGGTGAGTTTTTCAAATTTTGAAAAACGTTTCTTAATTGTCGTTCCATTCCAGGAAAATTCTTGAAGCAAGACATCGCTTAATAAAAATTTGGTCATGTTTCTAAGACAATCTTTTTCATCTTTTCCACCAAGCTTTTTTAATCTATTTTTCACCTAAAAGAAAGAAAAACTGATAATCAATTGTTTTTTTTTTAGATATCTAAAAGCTAGGTAAATATTTTTGTTGTTTACTTACTTGGGAGGAATATGAATCAATATTCAATTTATCCTCAAAACTCAATAAGTTTTCAATAGTTTGTATTGGAAAGCCAGAAGTATCAAATTTTGCACTATCATCATCAGTCTTTTTTTGATTTTGAGCTGCACATAATTTGTTAACAGCGGAGTTGAATGATACGATCATCTCTCCTTGTAAAGAGGTAAAATCATCAATTTTGCGTTCCACATTGTCAAGTTTTTCTAAAATTAATTTCTGATTTTCTAAAACTGAAAAAAATTATTAATTCAAATAAAAAAAAAATAAAAGTAATTTTTTAATCTTACTTTCTGTTAATGTGCTATCTGGTTTTGATGAATTTTGTGCAGAAACAAATTGGAATTGGCCAGATTTTGGTGCTGCGATTATTTCATATTCCTCCGTCACCGGAAGTATCATTTCCACTAAGTTTAAATCACTGGGTTGATTATTTTCATTTGTTCGATCTAAATTCGGTGAAAAATTATCAGTATCTCGTTGATTTATAAGGATATTACTTTCAGATCTGTTTATCGTTTCTTCGATTTGATCTACAGTAGTGTTAAAATCGAAACTGTAGCCGGTACTTGATGGGTTGTTGCAGTTAAAATCTATTTCTTCCATGTCAGTAGTTACTGTTTCTTCCCTTGTTCAATTTTAATAGCTTCATCAAAACTTCCTATAAAAAGTAAAACAAAAAATTAAATTTGATTCCTAAAATAAAAAAATTTATTTTGCATACTTATATAGTCGTGTAAAACTCTACAATCGTGCTTATTCCAATTTAGGTTTGGTTCGACACAATTTTTGCGGGCTGATGTTATTGGAACATTTTTCGTTGGCCAAAATAATTTATTGTTAACAACCCAGCACTTCGGAACTGCAGTTACCATTTTCTCTCCATTTTCAACCGTTTCAACAACGCACCACATAATAACGCTCTAAAATGTTAATTATATGTTAATTGCATCAATTAATATAAAAAATATTTAACAAAAAACTGTGACAATCACCTAACCAAAATTGAATAATCATCACCAATTAAAAAAAAATTATTTTATTAATTTTATAATTTTCATTTTGTTTTAATATTGAGTAAACAATTATTGAACTTAACAATGATGTTCTTAGTTGTATCACAAATTAATACAACTTTATAATAGACTAATAAAAGTGAATATTGTGTGAGTACACTAAAAATAAATTTATTGTCTTTAGCGTTTTGGTTTCATTTAATTTTAATTTAGGTCTGAATAACTGTTAAATAATTCTCAAAAGATGAAGTCAATAATTGTTTACCTAAGGTAAAAACAAAATCATAGGTATGTCATTGATTTTAATTTTGTTTTATTAATAAATATCTAAAATGAACAAAATTATATATTCACCGTCCAATTAATAAGTGTAGTTGAATATTTACATCATCTTTATCTATTTCATAGAATGAAGTAAGGGGAAGAAAACGAATTCTGTTTTTGAACAAACAATAGGAATCATTTTACACTGGACATTGGTAAGATCGATTAATAAAGGAAAATTCTCGTCAAGGTTACACTTCAAAATTTTCATTTTAAACGATTTTATAGGCATATCGTACAAATTTGTAGGTTTATTGGCTAAAAATGTCCCATATATAACTGGTTTTTTATGATAATAAGTCCCATTAATCATTTTAGCAATTTTATTGGATTTCGTTAAAAACCATTTATTTCTTTCAGAGTCACTTATTTTCATATCTTCAAATTGAATTTCACTAAATACTCCACTGCATCCATTCATTATGTGCAACTCAGTTTCTTTTTTTTTACTAAGAAGCGGAAAAGGCAGCTCTTCTTCTTCTTCCAAGTATAAATTTTTTCTTTCATTTATCCTGTTCGCAATTTGTTCAAGCGGCATGTAGTTTCCTCTCAGCAATTTCTTCAAATGTTGTAATTTGTTTTCGTATGGAAAACAACTAAAATTATTCAAAGATCCATTTTCTTTCACATCATCAACAATGTGTTTTAAATTATGAACGTTATAGCTGATTGTCGAATTACCATAAAGAGAAGCAAATTTGGTCACAAACAAATCTAACATATTGTTTGCAACATCTAGCAGGTGTGAGTGGTTTTCTGACATACATATTATTGTTGCACAGTGTAAGAGTAAAAAATGTAAGTAGTTTTCGTCCGGTAAAACACCTTTCAAGACAACGGGACCTACGTATAATAAAAAAGTTCTATATTCTGTTGCCTTCCAATCTGCCAAATAATTAAATGGTCTTGGCTTCCTGTTAAATTCAGAGGGAAACAATTTGCTTGCTTCGGTTATTTTAATTGATAATTCTGACAATTGTCTGGCATTGAGTTTGAAGTGCAAACCTTTTCTCTCCTTTATCCAAAATATTAACATCTTTTTAACAATTCCCAAGCATATAAGATGCATGTAATCAAGAGGAAAGTTTTTTATCATGTCCAAGCTGATAATTCTTTCCAAAGCCGTATTGCGAACGTGATGTTCCTCTATATCTCTGCTTCTAAATTTTTCATTGGTTCTAATATAAGTGGATTTTCCTATGAAGCTCATTTGATGATTGTCATGAAAATAGTCCCCTTCAATATTACATCTTTCACATGCAAAATAAGCGTTGTGACCCTTGATGCCTTTGATGAAACTTCTAGCAGGAGTATCACATATAAAATTTCCAGTTTTAACTTGATAATAATTATTTTTAAATAGAAACCCCTTAGTCTCAAGATTTATCAATTCCTCAATTAATGGTGATAAAAATAAATTCACGTCAGAAGGTTTGGATTCACCTAAATAAATTCCAACCACGAAAGGTGCTTTAGTAATTTTTCTAATGTTGCATAAAATAGGCCAAAATTGACTTTTAGAACTTTTACTAATCGGCAAGCCATCTATGTTAAAATCCAAAACAATCGTGTCTTCAAATAAATCTCTAATAATAAAATGTCTTAATAAAAGTTCAAGACCAAAATGACAATATTTTCCTGGAGGCATATCAATAAAATAAAATGTCTTATCACACTTCAAAAATGTTCGATAATCACAAGGGACATTAACTCCTGAATCTTTTAAAATAGTTAATAATTCATTTAAAGCATTTAGAGTAATATTGTGTTTTAAGGCCCAATGGTGTATAAGTTCCGAATCACTTTTGCCAAAAAATGCCTGTTCTTTTTTACCATTATGTTCTAATAATTTGAATTCGTTTTCACTGATTTCTGAGTATCGGGCTTCGAGGGAATTTTCACTAGTTAAAAAAGATGTAGAAGATTGCCTATCGCTGTCAGTACTGGGGGTCTACTATGTAATTCGAATTTGGGCGATGCGAATACGCATTCACCATTTTCGTACTACACAATCCGAAAATAGCATCATATACGACTCGAAAGTAGCAACATGCCGATGCGAATATCGACTTGCAACAATACGGCTCACTATGTAATTCGAATTTCGACTTGTTATTTTCGGATTTTAATAACTTTTCGCTCGATAACAATTTTTGTTTCGAACGCAAGTGATTAAATTTTAAAAGTAGATTTAAAAAAAAAAAAATGGAATTGGATAATAATTTAAAAAAAAAAAAATGCAAGTAGAAAAGAAAAAAATTAATATTTAAAATATTTACAAAATTTTTATTAAAAATTTTCCAAAAAAACAAGGCGATACTTCAGTTTCCTTGAACCACTCAGAATGGGTTGAAACTTGGAGGAGGGATAGAGGCGGTTCCCAAACTCCCAAAACTGAAATCAGTTTTCGGGGAAAAGGCCCCCCAAAGTTTTCATACATTTTTGTATGGATTTTTTTTGTGCGATTTGCGGCGTCAAAGTTCTGTTTAAAAAAAACGTATGAAGTAAAGTGTGAAAATTTTGAAGGGTCATAACTCCGATATGGGGGCTTTCCCGCAAATACCGTTTCGGATTTAACATTTTAGGGACCGCCTATACCAAAAATAGGACAAATCGGGCACAAAAAAAAATCTATACAAAAATGTATGAAAACTTTGGGGGGCCCTATCTCCAAAACGGGGCCTTTTCCCCAAGAACTGATTTCAGTTTTAGGAGTTTGAGCACCGCCTCTATCCCCCCTCCAAGTTTCAGCCCATTCTGAGTGGTTCAAGGAAACTGTAGTTTAGCCAAAAATAATAATAAATAATTTTCAAACGAAACTGAAAAAAAATTTATTTATTTTGTTTTTTTTTAGACAATTTGACATTTAAATTAAGGTTTTACACACTTTAACATAGAGTTTGCGCAAGTCTGTTCGAAAATGTTACATAGTACCGATTTTGTCAATTTTCGGATTCTACTTTCGGATCCTATTTTCGGATCTTCAATGCGAAAGTAGATAGTTACATAGTAGACCCCCTGAAGCTGTTTGTCGTTTGAGGAATAATGATGTCAGTTTTGATAAAGGCGGTGTTATTCTCAACTTTTGAAACCTTCAAGCTGCCTGTATTATAACGGGAAAGCAATCTCTTAACTCTTCTTTTTAAAGTCCACCGATTCAATAAACCATTTTTTGTAACAGATCGCATTGTGAAAAACCTAATAAATTTTTGTTATTGTATTTTCCAAATATTTGTAGGAAATGAAAGTCGCGTTTCTGATTGCATTTAAATTTACAATTTGAGTCAAATAGAAAATATGTTTTAATTTAATTTAATTTTTTTTTTACTTTTTCGTTACAATTCAATTAAAAAAGTATAAGTTTAATTATTTTACAATCGAAAATAATAAGATAATATCAAATAGGGCTATTTTAATTCAATTATTTGCCACCAACCCAAAAGCTAGTCAATTTTTATAAATTTTAAAGATTCTTTTTGTTTTCTATTGATACTTTTCACGTACCAATATTACCAATATTTGAATTTTATTTGAGTACCAATATTTGAATTTTTTGTAGTTTCTTTTTAGTTTCTCTTCGTTATTTAGAACGCTGACCTAACCATCGTCGTAAAATCTTATTCTTCTTTCCATTCGATTTTACAACCTTTACAATTCTAAAACCTGTGACTACCTTGTTCAGGCTATAAGTGAAGTTCTGACAAAACTCCAAACCCTCAGCCCAAAAAAAATTTTCAATTTTGCTAAATCGTATATTTATTAAGAAAAATTGAATAAAAATAATATATCACGCATTTTGTGAAAAAAAACAAAGAACATTAAATTTTTAACTTTCTTTTCAAATTTAAATACATTCAAGAATGTGAAAATAATAGTAAAATACAAGAGAGCGGGTATTTAAGTCCACAAGCCAAAATCTCAAAAGTACGAAACCCGGTTAATTATTTAATCTTTTAACCCGGAATTTCAAAAAAAAATTCGAGAATTCAAAAAACTGAGCAAAAAATCGGGGAATTTAAAAACCGCGAAAAAACCCAGAAGTACCAAATTTTGTTCTAGATTTTTAAATTCCGATGATTTTTTTTCCCAGTTCTCAGATTCCGGAATTTTGGGTTCCGTGTTTTTAAATTCCGGGATTTTAAATTCAGAATTTTGACACTGGATTAAATACCCCACACAAAATAAAACATTAAATACTTATAATATAATTAAAATTAACTACTTACCAAAATTTAATATTTTATTGAAAAATAAATGTTGAAATTATTTTGGAGTTTTAATTAATTTTATTAAACTTTTGAAATTAAAATGAATTATTGACTTTTTTTTATATATTTTTTTTTCCGGGACTTTGATTGACTTCTGAATGATAACTTTAAACTAAATGTTTTATTGAAAGTACTAATAAATTTTCATTTTATTGCAACTAATTAGTCGTATAGAAGTCGCATTTGTTGAAAATAAATACTGGAACTCAATCAAATAAAACTCATTTAAATTAATTAAAGTAATAATTAATTTATTAATTTAATTTAAAATTATAAACGTAAAAAAAGAAATAGAAATTATAACGACGTTCTTCGTCTGATGAAATATTCGGAATAATAATAATAATTCACTTGTAATTGTAAATGTCACTTCTGTTAAGAGACTGGGTATGTTGCCATCTGTCGTTGAATATTTACAACAAATACCGCCTATTCGATGCAGATGTCAACAAGACGATTAGCTGAATCTAATGGTTTGGTTAATGGATCTGCTGGATTACTTTTTGTATCGATATATTGTAACTCGATCTTTTTAAACAGCATCATTTCTTGAATAAATTTACATTTGACTGATAAATATTTAGTTCGTAATTTAGTTTTATGATTTTCAAGAAGTTGAATTGCTGGTGAGTTATCGGTGTAAACTTTAATTGGTGTAACTAATTCATGTCCAATTTCATTACATAATTCTATTATCCAATATGATTCTGTTAAACCAAGTACGACAGCTGATAATTCTGCTTCACAAGTGCTTAGAGCAACTGTTCTTTGCTTTTGACTAATCCATGATACAATAGCATTACCGAGCTTAATTACGACACCGCTGTGTGATCGACGATTGACTGCATCATTTGCAAAATCCGCATCACAATAACAATTGAGATAATTTTCTGCTGGTGAAATAAGAAGTTTCTTCGATGTAGTATTAAGTAAATATTTTAGTACGTGACATGCTGCGTGCCATAGTTCTTTTGTTGGATGATGTAAAAATCGCGACAGCTGAAACACACTAGATGCTATGTCAGGTCTTGAATTGGTTATATACATAAGTGAACCTAGTAATTCTGCTACTGGATAATTTGAATTTATTGGTTTATCAAGAGTATCGTATAAATAAGTAATACCCGATGAAAGTGGTTTAGTTAATTTGGAAGATTTAATATTAAATTTTTGAGAAACAGTCTCAATGTAGTTATTTTGATCAATTAAGTAGCCATTCCTTGATTCATTTACTGCCATGCCAAGAAATTTTGAAATTTTACCTAAATCTTTGATTTCAATAGATTTTGTTAGTTTTGTTATTAAATTTTTAATTACTTTTGAATTTTTACCGCAAATGAGTAAGTCATCTACATAAACTAATACTAATAAGTCATTTGAAAAATAAATTGATGAATCAGTACCTGATTGTTTCAAGCCTGCTTCTGTTAATAATAAATTCAATTTATCGTTCCAACATTTAGATGCTTGACGTAATCCATATAATGATTTATTTAATTTCCATACCGTGTTCGGTTTGTGATAACCAGTTGGAGGTGAAATATAAATTGTTTCTTGTAGGTCTGCATATAAGAATGCTGTTTTTACATCGCAATGATGAACTTGCCATTTTCTTTCAGCAGCTATAGAAAGAATTAATCGCACCAATGAGTGGCTTGCTACTGGAGCATAGGTATCGCCAAAATCTATTGCCGGATCTTGACTATAACCTTTAACTACAAATCTGGCTTTAAATCTGTCTATCAACCCATCTTCCTTTCTTTTAATTTTATACAACCAACGAGATTTTAAAATTTTTATATTATCATCTGGCTTATCTATAATTGTGAAAACATTTAATTTATTTAATTGGAAAAATTCATCATTCATCGCTTGAATCCAATCTTCTGCGAACTCACTGTTCATTGCTTGTTCATATGTGTTTGGTTCAGCAACTGCGTTATAACAAATGTAATCATCTAAATGTGAAGGTAATTTAACATTTCTTTGTGGTCGATTTGTTTGGTTACTTTGATTACTTGAACTAGCTTCATTATTTGTAATGACGTCATTTTCATTAGCCATGTTTGTATCATTATCGATGTCATTTTCAGTAGATGTATTTGTATCATTCTCAGGAATTGACAAATTATCGATGTCATCGATTGTGGCAATTATGTTGTCAAATTGTTCGTTAATTATTGTAATATTATCATCAATAGGTAGTTCATATAGATTGTGATTGAAAACTCGAACATTTCTCGAATAGATAATTTCACCGGTAGTCGGATTTAACAATTTCAATTTATTGGGAAATTGAAATCCTACAACCATCATTTTGTTACCTCGAGTTTCAAATTTATTGTCGACTTTAGTTTTCTTCACATATGCTATAGCACCAAATCGATGTAATTTTTTAAAATTAGTTTTTCTATTTAAAAATAGTTCATAAGGAATTTTACCTTTGATAATATTATGAGGCAAAGAATTTTGTAATATTGTTGCATAAGTTACTGCCAAATGCCAAAACTTAATTGGTAGATGAACTTCATTAATCAAACAACGAGCCATAGTGACCAATGAACGAAATTTTCTTTCAGCGATACCATTTGATTGTGGCGTGTATGGTGTTGAAGTTAAGTGTTCAATGCCATGTTCATCAGTGAACTTTTTCATTTCGCTATTTATAAATTCGCCGCCGTTGTCTGAGAAAAATGTTTTCAATTTTTGACCAGTTTGACGCTCTGCCCAATTAACATAAAAGACAAAAATATCGTAAAAATCTGATTTATTTTTAATACAAAATGTCGCACTATGACGACTAAAGTCATCGGTTAACACCGCCATATATTGATCCCCTTCAACATTAGGTGGAAATGGCCCGCATAAGTCAGCATAAACTATTTCAAGAGGTTTGCTTGTTGTTGCAGGTCTTTTTTTGAATGGTGGTTTAGTTAATTTATTTTCAGCACAAATTTCACAGTCATTTATCAATTTAATATCTAATTCTGGAAAATCTTTCTTTAATAATGAAAGTTTATTATTGCTAATATGACCTAATCTTAAATGCCAATTATTGTTATTTGTTTGTGTTGTTGCATTACTGAGGCAAGCAACAAACAAACCACTTTTTAGTTCTAATGATTCGACTTTAAAAATTAATTTATTATTTTTCCAAATTGACCATCCATCTTGGTCGATTGTTTGATTGTAACCATCATTATATAGCTGTGGTATTGAAATAAGATTTTCACCCTCAGGGACATATATTCCATTGAGTGACAATGTACCACTGTTACAATTAATGTCGAAAGAACCACTATAGTGAGCGTCTACTTTGTTATTACCGAATGTGTGAATTTTAATTGGTGTTTTTAATTTAGTTAAATTTTTGAATAATAATTTATTATTGCAATAATGATGAGAAGCAGCACTATCTAATATCCAACCATCGGAATTTAAGTTACTTGCCATTAGGGCTTTACTATCCTCTTTTTTCGATGAATTATTTTCGTTATTATTTGTATTGTGTTTATTTTTATCGACTGAATTATTTTGCTTATTTTTTAAACGAAAACATTCATTTTTATTATGATTTTTCTTTTTACAATAGGTACAAAATTTTGTTTGAGATTTGAGTGCTACTTTACTTGAGGTACTTGAAGTGTTAGCTGTGTTCATTTTAATGGAAGCTTCGCGAGAAATTGAAGGAAATACTTTTTCAATACTTAAACATTTATCCGTAGCAGTAATTTGTAACCTCTCAGGAAGTTCAAGCTTGGTTTGAGATGATAGTAGATTAAGGACGATTAAAACGAAGCAATGTTCAGACATTTTTAGGTTTTCATCTCCTATATTATTAATTTTGTAATAATAATTTTTTAAAATTGTTAAATTATCATCTATTTTGTTTAAGTCATTTAATTTAATGTTAAGTACTTGATTAAGAACTGTCATTTGATTGGATACACCAGAAGTTTCATACCGTGCCAACAATTCCTTCCATATGTCGTATACATTTGAATATTCAGAAATAGTACTGGCTATTTGGTTACTTACTGATTCAATGACCAATCCATATGCATTTTCTTGTTGTTCATCACCGTCAGCCAATTTCTGTACAATAGCTCTTTTACATTTGTTTTTAATTAAAACAGCAAGCATTTGAACTTTCCATCCAGCAAAATTTTCATTACCAATTAGTTGTTCCAAATTCGATTTACGAGTCGCCATTTTGAAAAATTTATTCCTTATAGGGAATTACTTTTTTTCTTTTTCTTAAAAAATGAATTCAATTTGAACGAATTCCAATATAAAAAACTCAACTGAGCTTCGTGCTGATAACGTGTTGAAAATAAATACTGGAACTCAATCAAATAAAACTCATTTAAATTAATTAAAGTAATAATTAATTTATTAATTTAATTTAAAATTATAAACGTAAAAAAAGAAATAGAAATTATAACGACGTTCTTCGTCTGATGAAATATTCGGAATAATAATAATAATTCACTTGTAATTGTAAATGTCACTTCTGTTAAGAGACTGGGTATGTTGCCATCTGTCGTTGAATATTTACAACAGCATTGTAACTTTCTAGTAAAAATTAAGTCAAATGACGACTTTAATATGACTTCTGAGTTTCCTTTGACTCAAAATACTATATTTTTGAGACTTATGTACTTTTTTAGTTAAATCTAAGTCTGTTTGTGACTTTCTAGTAAATATCAAGTCAAATATCGACTTTAAAATGTTTTCTGAGTCATTCTACGACTCAAAATAATGCTTACGTATGACTTTCAATTAAATACAAGCTTAAAAATCTGTAATATTATCACCTTCCTATTAAATTTAAGTCAAATGGTGACGCAAATGAGTCTTTAAAGTCATAAAGCGACTTTAATATAACTTTAAAGTTAGTTGTAAGTCCGATTTCGACACAATGATTTAAGTTGAGTTTTTATGTGACTTTTGTAGGAAGAAGCTTTCAAAAAAAAAAGTGCTTTAAAGACCTGGTTGTTACAAGAAGACTTATCGCGGTCGCATTATTAAAAAAAAAAGCTCAGTCAAGATCAAATATAGGTTACATTTTGACCTGGCCATTGCATTATTTTTTTTTCGGTCAATTACAAGTCATTTGATAACTTGGGTCAGATTGGAACGTCTGTGAAATGTCACAGGGAGGTCATTGAATTTTATAATTTTTTTTTTTGCGACCAGTAAGTTATTTAGGAACCCAGGTCATTTTTTGTATGACTGGGTTATTAAAATCAAAAGTGATAAATATTCTTAAAGAATGGAATTATGAAGATCACGTAGCCATATTTGACCGTAAATTAATTTTTGTGAAAGAGCAGCCGGGTGGATTTTTTATAGCGTATTTTTCAGTTAAATTTTTTTTTTAACCTTAAAATAAAAAATCATAAAGAAAAAATAATCTTAAATAGATGTTTTTGCTATGTAGTTAATAATATTTAGTTTCTTTTTTTCTTAGGAAAATCCGGGAAGATCTGGTTCAACTATTTAGCAATAGCGAGGGCGTGGAACATTCGGGAACAGTTTTAGAAAATTTAGTAGTTAATTTTGAAAGCACGAATTTTGTAAAACTAATTTGTAAGTTGATTTTAACTCAACAAAATATGTAATAGAAAATCAGTATAAAATTAAGACTTTAAAACCAAATAAATAATTTTTTTCCTATAAATTAACTCTGTGTTGTTTACTTTTAATCAGGAAGATTTTTTATAGAAAACTTATTAAATTAATTTCATTTTTCTTTTCAGGAACCAGCAAAACTAAGTATTTTTCGTGAATACTTAATAATTATTAAAACAAATATTGCAAATTTATCAGATGAAGTGATAATTAATATTATGTAAGTGTAAAACGTACTACACGATCAATTGATACTTCATTTGATTAAATTTATGATAAATTTTTCTAATAATTATTATAGGTATTGACGAAAAATACTTAGTTTTGTTGGTTCCTGAAAAGAAAAATGAAATTCATTTAATAAAACAAAAATTGCTATATAAAATAGCTAAATTTGCTATTCATTTTCTTTCGATACGCTAAGCAAAATAGCACAATTTACTATTATTTTTAGCTAAATTTTTTATTCCAAATAACTAAATGTACTATTGTTGTAACAAATTTTAATAAACTTAATAGCATATTCTCCTAATATTTATAATCAAAGCAGCTATTTTGTTATTAAAGTTTTCTATAATTTACTAAATTATGTAGCAAACGAAACTATTTGCATAGCAAATTTAACAATTTTTAATGGGGAAAATTACAGAATAAATATCATTCGCTGTTATTCGCTCTTGTTATTTCCAATAACAATCCAAGATATTAAACACCACTGTCCGTTTTTAGCTATATTTAAAAAGTACCAGTTGTTTAAAAAAATAGCGTTGGGAGCTATTAAAATTTTCAGTGTATTTGATATTATATCCAAAAAATTAATTAAGTAAAGAGTAATTTTATGACAGTGTGTAACGCTCAAATGAATGAAAAACCAATTAGAATTCTAGTAAAATATATGAAAACTTAACCGCCAAGCGGGTCGTTTTAATAGTATCAAATTTTTGTGGGGATGGTTTTTAGATATAATAGAACAAAATTTCGCCCGGCACTCCCAAAAAAATAAATCTTCAAAAATAAGTGGCACCCTAATCTACATAATTAATTAAATTTAAATTTGAGAACTTAGAACTGTGAAAAAAAAAACTTCTGGACTTGGCAATTTTTTTGAAATTTTTAACTTTTCATAGTTTTTTTATTTCATTTTATAGAGACTCAATGGATGATTAAAAATCTGATAAATCTATATTTTCTTTTTAAACATAATTTCTCCTGTTTAATTTTATGACTTGTCATATACCTAATTATTACCAGCAAGATTTTCATCGATTTCTTAGGTTTTTTGCTTTGCTTTTTAATATAATCAATAAAAGCTATAAAAGTTTGAATAATAATGAATTTTTTTGTAACAAAAGACTCATTGTAGAAACAAAATTACCAATTTTAATAAATATTTTTAGGAAAATATATCAGAAACTATTTTCATGTTTTTATCATGTTTTACGTTTGTTAGTTTCGGATTAAACAAAACTATTGAGTATTTTCCTGATTTTAAAGTTCCCAAAATATTTATTTTATGACTCATTTTCTTTCCATTCACAGTTTGAAGTAATTTATGAAAAATTCAATTCAGTTTATATTTATTTTTTTTACTTGTCTATCAGCTTTTTCATAAATTACTAAAAAAAATTATTATAAAAAAGCATCCATTCATACCCATAACAATTACTCGAATAAATTATTCTACAGTGTAGATACATGCATTACATATATGTAAATAAATAAAAATTTAAAAATTTAACTTATATAATATAATGCCACTATTTATTTATGGAAAAACTTTTTCAAATAAAGTGTCCGAAGCAAAGTGATTTTATACAAAAAAAATTAAATGTTTTAATGCTCTTTTTATTATATTTGTGTATTTTTTTATACTATTAGTTACTATATGAAAAAGTCTTAATTGGAAAAGTTATGTTTCTGTAAAGTAATGCGATAATAATTGCTTATATGTATACATTGTATAAGTAAATTTGTTCAATTATTATTTTGTGTTTATTAAAAATTTTTTTTTTGATACTTGTGTTATTTGTACGTTATCCACTTCTAATACAGATTTTTTTATTATATATTTTATTGCGCCATCATTGACGTCTGGAGCAGTGTAACAAAAAAAAAGAGTTATTTTATCAAGCATTAATAAAACTACCAATTGCAATGTAATGAACGGAACATGATTTTTCGGTTCTGAAAGAATTAATTTAAAAAATTTATTATCTCCATGTAACTTTATTTTAATGATTGATTTAAGAGCCCGTTCCCAAACTGAGACTATTTTAAATCGTAAAATATACCTTTTCTGCTAAAGAAAATTCTTTTTTTTCAGAAATTGAAATAGGCTTGACATTTAATCTGTATCATCTGCAACGTCTGCTTAAATTTTAAATTTTTTGTTTTTTTTAAAAATGAGGTGCACTAAAAAGTACACCTATAAACTGAGTTTGTTATGGGAAATTTAAAATTTCCCTTTGCAGATTTTTAAAATATAAATATCATTTCGGAACGATTTTTACGTCAAAAAATCTTGATTTGTAAAATAATTGTAAAATAACAGCTGTAAAATAGTGTCGTTCCAAAACTAGAAATTCTAGAAATTAAAAAAAAATTTCAGTTTCTAAAATAGTCTCAGTTTGGGAACGGGCTCTAAATCTAGTTTTTTATTTAGTTCTTTTCCTTTTGATACTTTTGTTTTTTGATTTTTATTTTCCAATTCTGCATTCAATTGCTATATTTAACTTTTCAACAACTGAGCTTGATCCATTAGACAGGAAAATTGCTTTCTTTTAAATTATTAAATTCACTATGGAAAATTCTTTTTGCCGAAATATTTTTTTATTATTATGTATTTGTTTTTTTTTTTATATGATGTACACCCAAAAAAATATTTGCTAAAATAAACCCAAAATGCCGTAAAAGTTCAGCCGACCCAAATTTTTGTTTTTTTTCTGTTAAAGGATTCTTATTTAAAAAGGTCAAATGAATAGAAATAATATGATAAATTATACAGAGTAACATAAAATTTTGAATGAAAATTCTTTTATTTAAATTATGTATTAGTATGTTATTGAAATTTAGGTATAGTGTGATTATAAATTTGATAGCTAAAATTTTTTCGATTTTAAATTGATATAGTAAGTGAAGTTAGCTAAAATATCAAAAGACTGTACTTCAACAAATTATCAATTCACAAAAAAAACAGATTGTTTTTTTAAGCAATTTTTAAAATTAAAACTTTTGGAAGAATTTAAGAATTCTAAAAATTTTGATTTTTTTTTTAAATTTAAATTTTGTAAAACATTTAATTATTAAACCAATAATTTTCTTAGAAAGTTTTAAAAATTTCTTAAAAATGTTGTTTTAAATATTGTATCTATGAATTTGTACTGTAGTGTAAAGAATATATATATTTTTATATGTCGACCTATCCAAGGAAGATGTTGATAAGTCGACTTGTCAACTTATTACGGGAGTTTTGTAATACGTAAGCTAATACATTTTCCTATCTGAAACCGTTTTTTTTGTAACCAAAACTTTTGCTGAGATAAATTCAAAAACAACGTATTGCATTGTTAGTTTAGCTATGAAATCTACCTGCATAAAGTTGATAAAAGCAGTTATCAACTTTTTACATTACAAAATAATTTTTAAATAATTATTATATAGATTTATCAATTTAATGCACGAACTTTTTTTTAATTCTTTCGGTTGTGTCAAGAGTTGTAAACATATTACAAAAACTTTCGGTGAGTTGTTAACAGTTTTACACTTACTTGTCAACCCGGAGTTACATTTTATAAACTTTTTACTTGGACAAAAAATAATCCAATCGGTTATAAATTAAGTTGGCAACTTTTTACATGGAGTGTGACAGCAAAAAAGGCGGGAATTACTTCATTATGTTTACAACTCGACATACCAATCTGTATTAATGAAAACAGTGCAGTGCATTAAGTTGGTTTTGTAAAAAATAGTACTTTCTAGGTTGAAAAAAGAGTCAAGAAATAGTCTCCTAAACATGCTCAAGCTCTTTATTATATGCCGTGAGTTTCGGTGAAATCGAACCATTAACATCCTGTTTATTCATATTTTGAACTAAATTGCGTTTTTCTCAAAACTATAATTTTCGACTTATCAACATCTTCCTTGGATGGCGATGTATATTTTTATGTACCTACATACATACATATTATTTATTTATTTAACCAGTTACCATTAATTACATAGAAACCAAAGCTAATGAATAATCAGAATCAGATTTTTATGGCTATTAGATTACGTATAATTTTATATTATCATACACCATATTTGTAGTATTATATATTAATTGAACCTTTTTTCTACAACAAAATACCTACGTGTCCTATATGTATATAAAAAAAAATTAAAGTTGCAGTTAAAGAAAACATTATGTTTCGTTTTATCCTTTGCCGGCATAAAGTTATTCTGCATTATTTGTATTCAGGTCACAAACTCTGGTCTACATTAAATAACTAAAATAAATTCTCATTTTTATCTAGTTTGGCAAAGTTTTTGATATTAGATTTTTTTTCCTCAATAAAAACTATTTATACACACGTTCTCAGTTTATATTAAATTTTTAGCCCGTTTTCCATCAAAAGTGCAAAAAACGAACTATATGTTTTTATTAAATGTCCATCCTTCCGACCGTACATCGATCAACGCTAAAATACTTATAACTTTTGAATGAGCCAAGCAATTTTCACTTTCACAACTAAAAATTGAGATTCTACCGTTTCGGAGTTAGAAGCTCTAAACTAGCCAAATATCTAAGTAATTTTCATAAAGTGCATAAATTTCGATTAGAGAAGCTTAGGCAAATGGTTAGAGCTCAAGGATTCGGACTAGGGTGTGGATTTCGATGAAAATTGTTTTAATTGTACATATATGGCTTTAATGGATTTCTACCAAAATTTATTTTATTGGATAGATGACGATTACAGGAACTTAAAAAAATGGTAAGAGCTCGGGCTAGGGTTTAGATTTCGATGAAAATTGTTATATTTTTGCTACATTGTATTGATATAATCATATTAAAAGGACTCTAAAAATACTTAAAAAAAAAACTATAAAAGTTCAGAAGATTTCCCATTTAACAAAATTGATTTTTAATTAACTTTTTATTTATTTATATGTATATCGATTTTTAGAGATTATTATGAAGGTCATTGAAATTTTAGCGAATTTGGATAAAAATGTTATGATAGTCGTTGTAAATTTAATTTTTCTTCAATTATATTGTACATTAATTGTATGTTGAATGTTATATGTATTCTTAAAGCATATACATAAATATATTTAAGAGCAAAATTCAACATATAGTTTGTTACTTTAATTTAATGTCAAAAATATTCCGAGTGGACTATTTTTATAAAAACCCTCTATAAACCAACTATAAAAATATTCTAAAGAAATAAAAATCACTACATTTTATAATAGCCTTGATCGGTCACTGACTTGATTCTATTGCAAACTTGGTTTTTTTCACACACAAATTAATATTTAGAACAAAAAATAAAAAAATAAGTTTACGTAGGCAGCAAGCGCTGATCATTTTATTATTAAAAATATAGAACAGTGCCACATAAATGAAGTATAGAGCTCGTGAGAAGCCAACAATTAGAACTTTAAATAATTTGTTATATAAACACAAATCTAGCAAAAATTAATTAATTTTTCTAATTGTTAAATATTACATCTATACTTCTTTTTTCAGTGAATGATTTAAAAGTATTTACTGCCACGGTAAAAAAAAGATAGATTTATTTTTGTTCCGTATTAAAATAGTGCTCTTTTAAATTTTTTATTTAGGTAATTGAACCCTGCTTTCACTATAATTATGTATGTGAATAAAATTGTGAAAAAGATTTATATTCCCAAGAATAACAGAAATATATTTTTTGCTCTTCATTCAATATGATACTTGTGAATATATACATAGTTCCTTTTTCAGGATATCCTAAGGAAATCTCATAAGTTTTTTTATTTCAATATATTTTCTATTTTTTTTTTTTTTTTTTACAAACTATGAGTTTTTACTATTTAAAACCTATCATTTATTTTTTTTTATATAATATTTTGCAAATATAATTTAGAAGGAGTCCGTTATGATCAAGATGATGTTGATACAGGATTACGTCACGTGGAATCAAATGCACCAGATTAAAGTATAAAATGTAATGTTAGAGTTTGTCAAGTGAATTTATCAATGTCATCATATAAATAAAGGTGATTGTTTTATATTGAATGCAATCAGTGCCGTTAAAAGCAATTAGTTCCGCTAATCAAATCAGAGATGAAGATCATAATAGATACATTCTCGTATCAATATAATTGATAAGTGAATTTTTTGTCCTTTTATTATTTAAAGTTTCTATAAACATATATCTATCTATAGCAAAAATATTTGTGTGATTTTTGTGAATTTTATCGTTTATTTTTGAGAAAATAAAATTTCCTTTTATACTTTTTGTAATCCAAATTTTTGAAGTGCGATGCTCTTAAAGAAAGGAAAATTATTCTTTTAGATTGAAAATATAAATTTTTTTTTGTTTTCCCAGATTTTTCATATAATATTGAATTGTTGATGCCGAAAATTTTGTTTTATGTTTGGAAAATAAAACCCATAACCGAAAATAATTTTTTTTTTACAAGAAGATAAAATTAATAAATAATTTGTTATCAAATAATTTTTTTGTTTTTATTGTTGCTGAACTATATGGTGTTATAAAAGAATATTTATTGTGGCTTCCTAATCGTGAATATTTAAGTTGGCTTCCTAATCGTGATTGATTAATGTTTTTAAGTATATTATAGAAAAAAAAAATTAAACTGGTATATGGTGGCCGCATTGACCAAACGATTTTTTTTTTTTCTTTTTGTATTTTATATCTATTATTCAATTTATAACATTTTTCATTTCATCATGTAGCTTTTAAATTTGAACTGCTGAACTCCTCTAGCATATTATAGAATAGGTCTTTGAATAAGTCTTTAGAAGCGGTTTTGAGTTTCTGAAAGTAAATAAACCTTTTCCATATTTTAGATATTTTTTCTCAATTATTGTTAAGATCATTTTGAAGATTGAAAACGGTCTTCGTTCTACATTTTCCTACTGTTCTATAATTTTAAAAAATTAATTTCAATAAAATTGATAAACTCTTAAAGGATGTTGAAATTTTTTGGTCATAAAGGCATTATAGAATAAATATTTAAGATTTAAAGACATTTTACATCAGGAAGACATAAATTTCTTGATGAAATATGTTTTAATATAAACATTTTGATTTATTCCATTTATTTTATTAGAATTTGTACAATTGTATGTTGTTTAACCAGCTTCTTCTTGAAAAATTCTCATTTAAATAAATTTGTGGAACTAATAAATTTATCAATTTGAAAACAATTACAATTATTGCATAATTTTATTTTAAAATAGAATGATAGTTAAGTAACTGAATAGATTTCTTCTCATTCATATATTGTCGTTATAAGTATAACAATAATTACAATTAAAATTTTACTTGTTTGTGTGTTCAGGATTTTAAAATTATTATTTTTATTTATATTTTCAATATGGGTTTTTGAATAAGCAGAAAAATATCAATCATAGAGCCCGTTCCCAACTGAGACTATTTTAGAAACTGAAAAATTTTTTTAATTTCTAGAATTTCTAGTTTTGGAACGACACGATTTTACATTTGTTATTTTACAATTATTTTACAAATCAAGATTTTTTGACGTAAAAATCGTTCCGAAATGATATTTTATATTTTAAAAATCTGCAAAGGGAAATTTTAAATTTCCCATAACAAACTCAGTTTATAGGTGTACTTTTTAGTGCACCTCATTTTTAAAAAAAAAAAAAAACACACGAAGCAGTCATAGAACTGCCTACAGAAGTTTATACTTAAAGATTTAAAATATGCAATAACAGTGGATACAAATGATGGGCTGCTGAGTACAAAATGTAAATTAAAATATTTTACCCTGTACCAAAAAAACGCACAACGCGGCTAAAGAAGTATAAGCTTCAAAAAAAATTTCGTATATTTTGCTCCAGCACGACCTAACCGTAGCTCCCCATCCAAAATTTTTTTTTCAGGTAATCTTAATTTCACCGGAGCTACCTATTAAAAAAAAATTTTTTTCGTATATTTTGCTCCGGCACGACCATAACTCCCTAACCAAAAATTTTTTTTCAGGTAATATTAATTTCACCGGAGCTACCTATTTTGAAAAAATAATTTTTCGTATATTTTACTCCGGCACGACCTAACCGTAGCTCCCCACACAAAAAATTTTTTTCAGGTAATATTAATTTCACCGGAGCTACCTATTTTGAAAAAAAAATAAAATTCGTATATTTTGCTCCGGCACGACCTAACCGTAGCTCTCCACCCAAAATTTTTTTTCAGGCAATATTAATTTCACCGGAGCTACCTATTTTGAAAAAAAAAAAAAATTTTCGTATATTTTGCTCCAGCACGACCTAACCCCACCCAAAAATTTTTTTTCAGTTAATATTCATTTCACCGGAGCTACCTATTTTGAAAAAAAAAATTTCGTATATTTTGCTCCGGCACGACCTAACCGTAGTTCCCACCCAAAAAATTTTTTAAGTTAATATTAATTTCACCGGAGCTACCTATTTAAAAAAAAATATTTTCGTATATTTTGCTCCTGCACGACCTAACCGTAGCTCCCCACCCAAAAATTTTTTTTCAGTTAATATTAATTTCACCGGAGCTACCTATTAAAAGAAAAATTTTTTTTCGTTTATTTTGCTCCGGCTCGACCTAACCGTAGCTCCCCACCCAAAATTTTTCGGCTGGTAATCTTAATTTCACCGGAGCTACTTATTTAAAAAAAAAAACAATTTTCGTATATTTTGCTCCGGCATAACTTAACCGTAGCTCCCCACCCAAAAATTTTTTTTCAAATAATATTAATTTCACCGGAGCTACCTATTAAAAAAAAAAAATGTTCGTATATTTTGCTCCGGCACGACCTAACCGTAACTCCAAATCCAAAAATTTTTTTTCAGTTATATTAATTTCACCGGAGCTACCTATTTTGAAAAAAAAAATTATTCGTATATTTTGCTCCGGCACGACCTAACCGCAGCTCCCCACCCAAAACATTTTTTTCAGTTAATATTAATTTCACCGGAGCTATGTACCTATTTTGAAAAAAACAAAAATTTCGTATATTTTGCTCCGGCACGACCTAACCGTAGCTCCCCACCCAAACATTTTTTTTCGGTTAATATTAATTTCACCGGAGCTACCTATTTAAAAAAAAATTTCGTATATTTTGCTCCGGCACGACCTAACCGTAGCTCCCCACCCAAAAAATTGTTTTCAGTTAATATTAATTTCATCGGAAAAAACAAAATTTTCGTATATTTTGCTCCGGCACGACCTAACCGTAGCTCCCCACCCAAAAAATTTTTTTCAAATAATATTAATTTCACCGGAGCTACCTATTTAAAAAAAAAAAAATTTTCGTATATTTTTCCCCGGCACGACCTAACCGTAGCTCCCCACCCAAAAAATTTTTTTCAGTTAATATTAATTTCACCGGAGCTACCTATTTTGAAAAAAAAAACATTTTCGTGTATTTTGCTCCGGCACGATCTAACCGTAGCTCCCCACCCAAAAATTTTTTTTCAGTTAATAGTAATTTCACCGGAGCTACCAATTCAAAAAAAAAAAAATTCGTTTTGCTCCGGCACGACCTAACCGTAGCTCCCCACCCAAAATTTTTCGACTGGTAATCTTAATTTCACCGGAGCTCCCTATTTAAAAAAAAAAAAATTTTTCGTATATTTTGCTCCGGCACGACCTAACCGTAGCTCCCCACCCAAAATTTTTTTTCAGGTAATATTAATTTCACCGGAGCTTCCTATTTTGAAAAAAAAAAAAAAAAATTCGTATATTTTGCTCCGGCACGACCTAACCGTAGCTCCCCACCCAAAATTTTTTTTTCAGATAATCTTAATTTCACCGGAGCTACCTATTTAAAAAAAAAAAAATGTTCGTATATTTTGCTCCGGCACGACCTAACCGTAGCTTTTTTTGCTTGTAATATTGGGCCCTATATATACATATATTTGAAATTAAAAAATCTTGTCATTGGGAATCGAACCAGGCACCTTCAGACTTACAGTCTGATGTTGTAGCCACTAAGCCATACTGTCCATATGATTTTGGGTTTCTTAAATATAATAAAAAAATAAGTATTCTTCTGAGAAAAATGATGACGATTCTGAGAAAAATTCTACATGAAAATGGATTTTTACCCTCTACCAAAATTCATCAAACGCCGCTAAAGAAGTATAAACTTCAAAAATAAAATAAAAAATTTTTTTTGGCCGGGTCGACCCTACTCCTTCTACTACTACCCAAAATTTTAAGCCAACTAACCTTTATTTCATCGAAAATAATTTTTTTGATAAAAACAAAATGTTGGTCTTTTTTGGGTAGGAGACCCCCTCCCCCTCCTGCTCCGATCCAAAATTTTCATGCCGGCCGCGTTCATTTAACGACAGGTAACGTTTATAATTAAAAAAATAAAATAAAAATTTTTTTGGGCCGGGTGGACCCTACTCCTTTTACTAATACCCAAAATTTTAAGCCAACTAACCTTTATTTAATCGAAAATAATTTTTTTGATAAAAAAAAAATTTTGGTTTTTTTTGGGTAGGAGACCACTCGCCTCCTGCTCCGATCCAAAATTTTCATGCCGGCCACGTTCATTTAACGACAGGTAACTTTTACAATTAAAAACAAAAAAAAATAATTTTTTTTTGGGCCGGGTGGACCCTACTCCTTCTACTACTACCCAAAATTGTAAGCCAACTAACCTTTATTTCATCGAAAATAATTTTTTTGATAAAAAAAATTTTGGTCTTTTTTGGGTAGGAGACCCACTCGCCTCCTGCTCTGATCCAAAATTTTCATGTCGGCCACGTTCATTTAACGACAGGTAACTTTTACAATTAAAAAAATAAAATAAATTTTTTTTTTGGGCCGGGTCGACCCTACTCCTCCTTCTACTACCCAAAATTTTAAGCCAACTAACCTTTATTTCATCGAAAATAATTTTTTTGATAAAAAAAAAAAATTTGGTCTTTTTTGGGTAGGAGACCCCCTCGCCTCCTGCTCTGATCCAAAATTTTCATGCCGGCCACGTTCATTTAACGACAGGTAACTTTTACAATTAAAAAGAAAAAAAAAATTTTTTTTTGGGTCGGGACCCTACTCCTTCTACTATTACCCAAAATTTTAAGCCAACTAACCTTTATTTCATCGAAAATAATTTTTTTGATAAAAAAATAAGTCTGAAGGTGCCAGGTTCGAACCCAATTATGATTTGTTTTTTTTTAATATTTGAAAAATGATGACGGACGATTCTCAGAAAAATGATGACGATTCTCAGAAAAATTCTATATGAAAATGGATTTTTACCCTCTACCAAATTTCTTCCAACGCCGCTAAAGAAGTATAAAATTCAAAAATTGAAAATTTAAGCAGACGTTGCAGATGATGTCAAGTCTATTTCAATTTCTGAAAAAAAGGAATTTTCTTTAGCAAAAAAGGTATATTTTACGATTTAAAACAGTCTCAGTTTGGGAACGGGCTCATAGATAAGTATAGGAAGAATAAATCATATTGAATTATTTACTGTCCAGTGTACATTATATCTATACATTATATATTCATGTGCACGTTGCAAAAGAAAATTTACTCTATTTTTCATTTTACGATCAATTTTAAAATTTTATTTTTATTTTATTTTTCAAATTGAAAACAAAGGACTTTAGTACTCTTTTATAACGAGCTTTCTAATCGCATATACATTGTAATATAATAGAAGGCTTGAAATTGTCCATTTAATTTTGAACTAAAAGTTTAAGCTAAATTTTATTTCCGTTGTAAAATTCAGACCTTCAGATACAATGCTTCAATGACATAATCTTTCATTCTGTTTTGCATAGTTACTCCTAAAAATTAAAATTTCCACTAAAAAATATTTATTAAAATTTTAGGTTTTTTTTCAATATTATTAAATTTTCTCTTTCATTAAAAAATTGGATTTAATAGTAAGCTTAATAATGAAGTTTATTTTATTAAATTTTTCTTTAATAATATTATATAATATGGCATACTGAATCATTACTATATGTCATTATCATTAGCATATATATAATATTTACATTATTAAAGGTCTCTTTAATTTGATTTTGTTTTTGAGTGTTTTTTTCTCATATTTTGAACAATTGACTTGTAATAATAACGAAAAAAAAATTCAACTTCCCTCATAAAATATGAATTCCGCTACCTACAGTCCTTTTTATTTTTCGAACATAAAAAAGGATTTATTTTTTTTATTATTATTGTACATTTTGAATTATGAATTTTTTATCCAGATTATATAAAAATATTGCAACAATTCGTATAGTTTTAAAGTGCAAATAAAATACAATGAACGTATATATTCAAACATATATTTTCCGTATTAACTAAGTATTATTCTACTTTCAGAAATTAAACTCAATCTTATAATAAAATTAAGTTATGCTTACATACTAACTAGTCTGATTGAAAAAGGATCAGTTATTTACATTTATAAAAATATCCGTAAGTATATTCTATTAAAACCAAATAGGTGTAACATAATTTTAATGACATGACTATAATTTTAAAACGAATGAAAATTTTGAGACCATTTGTGAATCAATAAAATGAGACCATAATCATTATTAAGAAAATTCGATATATTTCGCTTAAACAAAACTTTATAAGGATTTTAATTTTTTAGTACGGCTGGCTTTTTATTTTTAAATGTGAATTAAAGTTATTTTTAGAGTTTTAATAATTTTCTATTTATCGCATTTAGAAAGAGATCCTGTATACATAACTTTACAAAAACAAATTAAGTTCTAAAAAATTCATAATTCTCTAAATTGTCTGTGTCTATATACTATATTGTAGTATACTTTGAGATATAGCAATATATTAGTAATGATCCATCACACGGAAATAAAGAGAGAATTCAAATGGCAACATATTTTCGTCAACTTTTATCAGTTTGTATGATAACACTGACAAGTTTATTAAGACAAATAAAATCATTTTAGTCCACATTCTTGTATAATTTATGTAATTTTGTATTTCGCAACTCAGTTTGTCTTTTACAAACATTTAAAAAAAAACTTTTTATTATTGTTTAATATTTATAATAATAAATTGAGATATCAAAATAAAAAATATTGAAAGCTTATTATGAAGAATTATAGTGCGTTCAGTAAGTACCGATTGTCCGTAGTTAAGGAATTCCCTTTTCTGCAAAATCCTGCAAATAACTTCTGCAAACCCCTACGATAAGGAAAGCTGTGACATTTCATTTTAAAATCATATACATTAAAAAATTTTATATGCGCATATGAAATGTGTCATTTGTTGTATTTCAGATTTTAAAGAATCATTTGCAACATTTATTAATAATATGCATGTATATTGTTTAAGGGAATACAAATTTAATGAAATTTCAAAAATTCTGCCTTTTTTTTAAATGTGTTTAAGCTAACACATACCTAATAAAACTTACTTAATACAAATTGTCTAGTAAAATGCATGAACAAAAATTGAGTGAATGTGTTTTTTTACATATATTTATGTTTCCTACTCTGTATTGAATCAAGCTGAATATGGCTTGCAAGTTCTTTAATAGAGCAAAAAAGTACGAACAATTTACTTTTTAAATAGGATCTTGCTTCACTTCAACATGAATTATTACTTCCTATTCACTAGTGGTTCACCGATGAAAAAGTATTTCTATTTCTAAAACTAGTGTCATGCTATTGTTGAACAAATATTAAAAATACAAAGCACCTGACCTGATGCCTTATTAACATTATCATAATGTATGTTGCCGTTCTCCCTTCTTTACGAAGTTTCTTAATATTTTCTTGTTGTAGCGAATTTTTATTTAAAAGATAAAATGTTTGATATCTCGAAAACTAAGGAAGATATCTAAAATTTTTATTTAATTTGCATAATTGATTGAAAAAAAAAATCATCATAAAGGATCATCATAAAAAATCATCATAAAGCTTGTAGTGAAATGTAAACAAGAACTCGGTATAAACCTTTTTAAAGTATATGGGTTGAACTAAATTTGATAAAATATGTAAATAAAATTAAAAATTTTATATTTGTATTAAACATTTTATATTTTTATTTAAAATTTTGTATTTTATTAAAATAAAAATATAAAATTTCAAATTTTATTTAGGAAAACAAAAAATTTTGTTAAAATTAACTTTTTTTTGTTTGTTTTTAATCAAAATTATCAATGTCCTTAGCTAAGGCCAACTAAAAAGTACTCCCAGAATACGGACTATTATGGGAAATTATAAAATTTCCCTTTGCAGAAGTTTTGAGGTAGGATTGCATTACTGAACGATTTTTTGTAGAAATTGTCTGTATTTAAGGACTTTAGCTGTCAGATTTTGTCTTTCACAAACTTCAGATTGTCTGCAACGTAGGATTTTGTCACTAGCTAAGGACAATCTGTACTTACTGAACGTACTATTAATCCTGTTTTTATCAACGTAAAAAAAAAAGTGTTTATAACAAAGAATCTTATAATTAAATCACGGATAATAGTTTGATTTTATAGTCAAACAAAATATAAATTTACTTCAAAGAGAAATACACTTTTTTAATTTACAAAAATATTTTAATAAAAAAAATATTTTTTATAAACAATTCTCGTTGCTTTGGTCTTATTACAATATTTTTACCACTTTGTTGAATACTAATAATTGTCTTTAATTCCATTTAAAAGCTTGTGTAAAAGCCATGTTTTATTATAAATGAATAGATAGAATATGTATATTCGATTGTGCGTAGCCCATATGTTTAACTACATAAATATATTTAACTAAAATGAAGCGTAATTAAGAAATGTATATCAAATTAAAAAAATTTAAATGCAAATATTTTAAAAACTTCAGTAGCAAGTTAAATAAATTAAATAAAAATTAAAAACTACGTCCTTCATATTCTCTATTTAAGTTCAGATATTCAAAATAAATACCTAATTGTATTCCAATTAACTTGTTCATTATTATTTTTTGATCCGTAAAACCGAAATAAATATAAAAATTTTTGTCGAAGCGGATTTCGTTATTTTTATAATTTGTGTTTTAAAATATGTACAATTTAATTAGCACACCACAATCGAGTATATTGTAAGTCAAAAATGCAACTTTTCAGGAGAGCATTTTAAAGATTTTATATTTTCTTTTGCTTCTTTCTTCCGTTTTGTTATAGATAGAATTATGTTTTTACCCTTAAAGGCGCGGAAAATAGCACTTAACAAACATAATTATATACATTTAACAATTATGTTGAAAAAAAAAGTAGTGGGATAAAATAACATACTAGATTGGGCAAGATAAGCACTAAGTTGTTGTATGTCGTCTTACAACCACAATATCAAAAATATGTGCAAAATTAAAATGGTAAGTACACTTACAACATTGTTGATTGAACACTCTTTTGTACCAGTTCCAAATGTAAATATTGTACCTATTACTTACAACATTGCTTAAATATTTATCATTTATTTAAAAATGTTGTAACTAATACATATACAATATGACTAGTTCTGGAAAATACAAGCTTATTCCGTCGTAAGAAGACTTACAAAATTAAATGCAGAATGTATTCCGATCATTAATATTATATGTTGACTTACAATACATTCTACTTTAAATTTTACTTGCCAGTATATTGTAAGTATACTCACAACATAATAGATCGGACTTTTTGAAGAAAAGGTCCAATATTGTAAGTGGTTTTTGGTTCATAAGTTTTGAGGGAGGTGTCGCAGGAATACCATATTTTTAGGGTGGATGCGTTGCCAAATAATCTTTTTAGTTTTAATATAATTCGATTAGGTTGTAAGTCGACTTACAATACACTCGAAAGGGGTGTGCGAATTATATTTTTAAAATTTCCATCAAAATGTTCAATATATGCGAAAAAAAACTTAAAAAACAAATTTATTTATTTATTTATTTATTTATTTATTCAAAATATTATATTACATTTATTTTTTTATAATATATTTAGAGTTTGAAATTATTTCTTCTTCTTACATCTAAAAATTCAATTGTTATTTCTTAATTTATAATGTATTTTTTATTTGATATTTATATATAGGAAATATCTTTAAATTTAAAACCTATCTGATTATCTTAAGTCTAATACTTATATCTATTTTAAACTTACATCTAGCCATTCACACTCTCAACATACACTCATGCATTCTATTTCAGTACTGATATTAAGGGATTTTTGGAAAAACTACATTTTATCTTAAATTTATTTGTAATGTTATTTATTTGATTTTTGACTAAATCTATATTTGATTTTTCATGTAGCTTTTTGGTAGAGTAATAATTAGGAAGATTGTGTAACATTTTTAAAATTTTATTTTGTATTTTTTGTAGTTTATTTATATGACACTTTGCTGCATTTCCCCAGATTGGGCAACCGTACAATATTTTAGGGACGAATATTACTTTGTAGATAGTAAGTTTGTTTTTTATATTAAGAGGGGAGTTTCTGTTAATAAAGGGATATAATATTTTGATAGTTTTGTTTATTTTATCTACTGTATATGATATGTGTTTTTGAAATTTTACTTTTTTGTCAAATACAATACCTAGGTACTTTATGTCAGGGACCCAATTTATTTCAATGTCATGCAGTTTTAAGTTGTGCTGAGGTAAATAACATTCTTTCCTTCTCTGCGTATAGTATATTGAGTTGGTTTTGGATATGTTTATATCTATTTTCCATTTGTAATAATATATTTAATGCCTGTTGTAGGTTTGTGTAGATGTCATTTGTGTAAGTGCCTACGGTGTATATTGCTGTGTCGTCGGCAAAATTCGAACTTTGGCAGTTTGGTAAGCAAGGAAAGTCCGAAATATATAAATTATATAGTATTGGTCCTAATACTGAGCCTTGCGGAACACCAGCTTTTAGCGTATGTCCGTTAGAGAAAACATTACCTATGGTTACATGGAATTCTCTTTCTGTAAGGAAACTATTTATTAATTTGAGTAGAAATATTGGAACTTTTGCATTACTTAATTTGAATATTAGGCCATCGTGCCATACAGTGTCAAATGCTGATGCTATGTCTAGTACCACCATACCCACAGACTTTTTATTGTCAAGGGAATTTTTAATGTCATTTTTTACTCTTGCTAAAGCGTGTTGGGTGTTATGATTTGCTCTGAATCCATATTGAGTGTCCGGCAGGGTCTTATTTTTACTCATAATCTTTGTAATATATTTTTTGATTATTTTTTCGAAAATTTTACCAAGTACATTTAGGAGGCTGATTGGTCTATAGCTTTTTGGATCTTCTTTTGGTTTCCCAGGCTTGGGTATAGGTAATGTTTTGGACAACTTCCACAATTTAGGAAAGTACCTATGTAAGATACATGAGTTGTAAATTGCTAGTAAATATAATTTAATTTCCCTTGTTAGATTTTTGATTGCTAAATTAGGTATATTATCCAGCCCAGGGGTTTTCCTATTTTTAAGATTTTTTATAAGTGTTTCTAGCTCACTAATTTTTACAGGTTTCGGAATACATACATCTGGGTTCTCTAATATTGGTCTTATAGTTTCATTTACCATTCCCTCAGTTTCAGCATTTCTGAAATTATTTGTTCTCAAATGGTTTGTTTCAAATGTATTTGCTAAAATATTAACTTTTTCGGTGGTGGTGATAATTTTTTGATTATTTATTAATAATGTCGGTATAGTAGATTTGTTTTTATGTGTTATTATTTTAGATATTTTCCAAAAATTAGGAATGTTGTTACCTATTTTTTTAAGCATATTTTCCCAGTTTTGATTTTTATGTTTATTAATTTCAGTCCTAATTTCATTATTGAAATGTTTAATTTGTGCTTTAAAGATTAATTGTCTGTATCTGATCCAATGCCTTCTAGCAACATTTCTTTTTTGAATGAGACTTTTGATATATAATAGTAATTTTTGCTGATACATATTCCTAATATTAATTTTAGGTATACTATCATTCATACCTTCATATATTAATTCATTAAGCAGCAGTATCTTGTTATCTATTTCTTCAGTATTTAGAATCAAGTTTGGATCAAAGACGTTTAGTTTATTGTTATTTAAATATAATTTAAACTTACACCAATCTGCTTTTTTGTAATTAAATTTATTGAAATTTTCTACCTGCGCATTAAAATTAATTCTTAAGAAGAAGGGTAAGTGGTCAGAGCTTAGATCATTGACTGATACTGGTTCAGATAAGATTTGCTGACAATTAGTTAGAAATAGATCAAGTACTGATGGAGATAACTTTGAGTTTGTTGGTACATATGTTGGATCTAGTGGATAGATAATGTTAAAATTACCTGTAGTAGCAATATCTAGTAAAATATTTCCCCATGAGTTTCCTTTTATGCAGTTCCAATATTTGTTACGACAATTCAAGTCCCCACCTACTAGATATCTACCTGTTATTTTAGTAAATTTTAGTAGGTCTGATTTAAATAGTTTTTTTTTTTTGTTTTCTTTGCGTGGGTTGCCCCCAGGGAAGTATACAGAGTATAGTTTTAAACTCGTGTTTTCATTGAGGTATATTTCTATTCCTATGTTTTCTATAAGGTTAGTGTCAATTATAGGTAGTATTTTATGCTTAATATCTTTTTTAATAATTATAGCAACCCCTCCACCATGAGTTGGGCGATCGTTCCTATAACATGCATAATTTGGGAGTTTAAAAATTATTTTAGATTTTAAAAATGTTTCACAAAATAGCCCTATATGTATATCATTTTCATTCAAAAAATTAACTAATTCACTACTTTTATTCTGTATGCCTCTGGCATTCCATGATATTATATTAATTTTTTTTTTTGTATTAGACATTATATAAGTATTTTATTGCTAGTTGCGTAATAACATTGAATTGTTCGCTTTTTGTCTTACATCTAGATAGGTTATTAACAACATCATTTAATAAATTTGTTATTTCTTCATAATTAAATAAATTTCTACTGTTTCCTATTCTATTTTGTTCTGTTAATTTTTCATTTGTGTAGTACTGTTTTTTAATATATTTGCATAACTAATGTTACCTGAGGTTTGTGGAGTATTAGCATATAATGTTTTACTATATACGTTGGAGACGTTGGCTGAATTTTGTGATCTTCTGTGTGTATATTTAATTGGGGTTCTGGTTTGTATAAATGCTTGTCTGTTAGGGCAATCTTTATCCGTTGAATGATGTGGACCGCTGCAGTTCGCACATTTTATTTGATCTCTGTTGTCGCAATTTGCAGTTTTATGATTTCCTGCACAATACGCGCAGAAAACTTTTATGTGGCAATTTTTCGCCCCATGTCCATATAGCTGGCAATTATGACATTGAGTTATTTTGTTGTTTTTGATTTTGTGTTCCCATCTTATTTTAGTGTGGTTTACTACATAATATTTGTTTTTTAGTTCATTGATTGTTATACTTTTATGTTCAAAGTAGACTATATACAATATCAGCTCATTGTTAAATCTGGTAGTTTTAGTAATTCTTTTAACATCAATTACTTTTAATTGTAGTTTTATTAATTGTTTTTTAACATCGGCTTCTTCCATTTTGTCTAGTCCCGAGAGTATAGCTTTGAACGGCTTTTGTTCCTTAAATTCATAGGTGAAAAATTCTATTTGATTTTGGTTTAGGATTTCACAAACTGATTTGTGCTTTTCAGGAGTGTCTACAAAAATGTTAGTTCCAATAGAAATTTTCCTGATTTGATATTCTTCAATTTTACCAGTATTGAGAATTTCCTGGATTTTATTTTGATTAAGTTTTATTACTGTGATCGGTGGAACTTTTTTTTTTTTGTAGTATCTGTGGCATCTACTGAATTTTCTTCCTCTTCATCGTTATCATCATCCATATCTTGGTCTTGATGTGTTAATGTTTGAAGGGGTGCAAAGTAGTTTGATGTTGTAGCCTTCATTAGGTGATCTGTATTTTTACATCCATTGTACGATGTAAGATTTAAGTTATTTTTCATTAGATTTTTAGACGTACTTTTTTCCACATGCTTCGTAGAAATTATTTTTTTTTTTTTTATATTTGCTTTCATCAACAAAATGAATTTTACCTTTTTTATTCCTTTGTTGTATTTTTTTTTTGTTATATGTTATTAATAATTTTATTTATTTTTGAATATTAATCGTATGATTAATTTGTCTTCACTCATCAAAAGAAGAGATAAAACTGAAAAAACAAATTTTTTTGTTAAAATTTTAAATATGATGCAATGTTGAACATGTTATGAATCCTTTCCCATCACAAAATTAAATTTCAGCCACAATAAAGCAAATTATAAATTGAATTTTCATTTCAGTTTATTCTTTCATATGCAGATGTCAAGAAACAATTAGAGGAAAAAAATAATGAAATTAGCTTTGCGAAATGAAAATTAAAAAAAACTTGTCGATTTTTTTTTCTAAAATTTTGACTTTGATGAAAAATTCAATTATTAATTTTTTATTTTTTAATACAGGCATTAAATGATTTTCATTTTATTTAACAGCTTCTTTTGAGCATATTATTAATCGTTCCGTTTATTTTTTTTTCTCAAATTGTTTTAACCATTTTTTATCAGGAATATAAAAATTCTGAATTAGTGAAATTTAAAGCTTATATAATAATTATGTTGTTTTTATTATTAAATCCAAGCAATGAAATTTACTTCCACATTGATCGTTCATTTCGATTAAAAACTACGGTGTACGGTTATACCGTTTATGTTGGAGCGGCAATGAGAGCTGTGGTAAGGTCTGTAATAAACTATCATTGCTTTTATCAAAACTTTTATTGTTTATCGCCACGCTCTACACAATCCGTACGAAAAGGGATTATTAGAGTTTTTAGTCAAAGACAAATTCCAAAAAATTCAGCATCTTCTGCAATGTAAGATGATACTGTAACGGAAGCTCTTAAGAAATTAAACAATAAAATAATATTTTCTTTATTACCATAAGCTCTAATTATACATTCCTAGGTTTGTCCCGTGAGATAGTTTTTTTATCTCTTTAAAAATTTCTGATTATTAAAAAGGTTTATCGTTAGGGAAATTTTCCATTTTTTGTCTTTTTTTTTTATTTAATGATATTTTATGAAAACTCTGCGAACAATAGTATTAAATTCATATATTACCTATATTGTAAAACAAAATCTTATCCAATGAATTTTCAAAATTAATGTATAGATATATTAATTTCAAATCGTAAATAGGACTAATTACAGGCAAAGTCATGTTCAAATTAATCTGTACGCAAATGTAAGGACATTGGGCTATAGGATAATTATTATTTTAATTTAATAACATTATAGTAGATAACAAGACATGTTAAGAAAATTTGTTATTACAACGAGTTGTGTATACACAAAAACACATAGACACGAGTCAATACTTATTTAACGAGACCGTTAGGTCAAGTGATATAATATTCACAAGTGTCTATGTGTTTTTGTGTATATACACAACGAGATGTATAACAAATTTTATTAACATGTTTTGTATACTGTTTTAATGTGCATGTGAGAGGTAGTTGCAATCAATACATTTGCAATGCAAAAAATAAACAAAAGTTCAAAATGAAGAAAGTAAATAAAATTTACTTAATACGGAGAATGCAAATAAAATTTAGTTAATTAAATAATTACATGTGTATTGAGGCATGTAATATACCATTTACCGAGCTAAATTTGCGATTGTAAATACAACTTACCGATCTCATGCACATTAAATATTATTACTATATTATGAAACTATGCGGATAATTTATTTAATGTGCAATGTATTGCATAAAGGATAATTAACTAAAAAGCATGTATATGTATGTACATTGTACATATAAGCCTATATACCTCCGTACAAATAAAGTAATGTAAATTAATTTATTGTGACGAATGACATATATTTTTGCGGTAAAAATAATATAATTCGCACTATGATGTTAAAAAATAAGTGTATGATTTTATTCTGCATATTTTTCGCATGCCATATTTAGGACTAGGTATATTATTAACATTAATATTTATTATAATTTATCATTTAAAAATACAACGTATAATGTATATCATTAGCTTCATTATACATTATAAATAATGTTTAAATTTTTTTTTTACAGTATACTTATTTTTATAAAAAAATAAAAAAAAAAAAATTATGTTGAAATATAACAATTAAACATGTAGTTTTAAAGGTATAAATAAATGCTTTCTTTGAATAGTCCGTTGTCAAAAGCAATTGAATTATTTTGTAATTTTTGAGCCTTTGAAATTTAATTCTGTGCAGTAAGAAATTTTTTTTGAAATGGTTCTATCGAATTCGTATTAAAGAGAAATATCCATTCCAACTACAAAATAGCATAAACATCAATTATAAATTATTTTTATTGATTTATAATTATAACGTTGGATTCATATTTATGTAAAATATAATGAACTGAAATGGACACATGATGACACTCAAAAACACATAACTTTTGTTTTTAATTTTTTTTTTTTTCGAAAAGTAATTCAGATAATATTTTTGTTGACATTAAAAGTTCTCACGAACAGCAATGTTTTTGTATGGAATTTTAATCCCCTATACCTCAACATTTTTATTCATTTTGTTAATAAAAGTTTTTCAATCTTAAACATGGAAACGTGATAAATATATAATATAAAAGTTTTTAATGTATATATAAATATATATATGAATACATTATTAAGTATTTTGTCCTATGCTACGTATGCTTAAACATATCTACATAATAACTAAAATACATAATATATTGTAAGTTGATATATATATATATATAATAATAAAATATAAATTATATTTCTATTTTATTTATATTGGAATGATTACATTTCTATTAATGAAGTGTGGCTGTATCATCAAAAACACTAACTGAACATTTTAATTTGGCAAAAATAAAATGTTCTATTTTTATTTGACAAATTTTTAGAATATTTAAATATTGTGGCTGCATAATATATAACTAATTTAATGATTATAATTTTGAATAATATTACCATATAAAATTAACATTGATTACTATGTTCCTTTTTTCTATATAAAAAAAAATTAATGCAGATGTGTATGTGTCATGTACAAAAAAAATGTAATTAACTAAAGCTATGTTATTGGTTTGCTATTTTATTATTTTTTACTAAATTTGTTAAACATCAACAAGTAACTGTATTAACTATATATGTATAACAGAATAAAGGCAAATGATAAAATTGTATTTGAAATTGGATTTAATATATTTTGTAAATAAAGTTCAAAATTATGACATAAGACATAAAACATATGACATAAAAATTACAAAAAAGTTGTTAGATTTCTTAAAATATCAATATGAAGTACGAAATAGTATTTTATGGAAAGTTAATTTTTTTATTTTGATTTTTTTATTAAAACTTATTCTTCTTTCACAACCATTATTAAGGATTTTAAAAGTTTCTATTTTAGTTTGTTTTACAGGGATTTTATACTTTTAAGTATATCCATATATTTAACCCGGATTTAAATATTTCTAATGTAATTAATAAAAGCTCCAAAATTAGAAGATTGAACTTGTTTGAGAGCCTGTTTTATTTTAGAATGCTGTATAAGTAAGAGTTTTAATTTTATGTAAAAAAAAAATAATGACTTTTTTTGTACCCCATAAGCATAACCTACTTTTTCTCCATATTAACCAGCTTAAAAAGCATTTAATTGTAATAAAGATTTGCATGATATAAATTACAAATAAATCACAATATGAGTTTCTGAAATGTTTATGACAAATATTGCTATAATCTATATAGAGAAAAATACAGGAATACAAGAAAATATAGGTGCCGCTCGCAGCTATCTGGTTTTTCCGTGCATATACCGTATATACATAATATATAAATTGACACTTTTTTTTTCAAAAATTCCTATTCCTAACATGATTTCTTTTTTATTATGTGTTTTTTTTTATACTTGATATATTTTTAATATTTTGAAGTCAATAAAAAGTTATTATAGTTAAACATTTAAATCAGTGTTAATATATTTTCTGAGAATATAAAAATTATTTAAGTGGAAATTTTTTATATGCATTTTAATAGTCAAGTATGTTGTTATTTTTCCATTTTATAAATATTTTTAATAATGATCCTGAAACAAAGGGAGCCGCAAAAATATTTTTGAAAGTTGGTTCTGGCAACTTCGTGACGGGGTTTTTTAATTTTAAAATAATTGTATCGAATGTTATTTCAAATAAAATAGTTATGTAAATGTTCAAATTGCAGTTGATATTATTAAATTATCTAAAGCTTAGTATGCTATTTGGATGTTGCTCAGGAAAAAATTACGAGAAAATTTATGGAAAAAATTCCTAACAAAAAGTTAGGAAAAATGTAATGTCGTTATTGTCATTGTCTATATTTATTTATTAATCACAAAAAGTAATTCAGAAATTATTTAAAAATTATTTGTAAAATTTTTTTTTTCGTTTTTGAATTATTTAAATTACAAATAGACTTTTTCTTGATTTTATCTACCCGGGTAGATAAAACTAAGAAAAAACTACGAAAAAACAGCAGTTTCACAATGAAAGCAGCTGACAATATAAAATTATGTATTTTAAATAAAAGCAGCTGCCAATACAGCGGTTTCAAATAATTGCTTACTAGTTTTTTCCTCGAGCAGCGTACTATACAGCATACTCCTTGGAAAAAATTGTGAAAAAATCGTAATTTTTTTTTCCTATGGTTTTTCTTTCATACAAAATATCATTTTACTCGAGTAACATACAAATTACAATTACAAAATTTAAATATTTTTTTTTCATTACAGTACATTTTGTAAGAAAATAACTCACTTTTAGTTCTAATTGTTTTGCTATATTCTATAGCTGACTTTCCACCGTGTTTTTATTTTCAGAAAAGAATACCGATAAACTTATTTCTTCCAAAATTATGTCATTATGATTAATTTAAATTCTACGTTGGATTCTTGCTTGATTATATGTTTAAATGTCGAAAATCATATATTATGTTTCTTCATAAAATTCGCTATAAGTAACTTCTACGGTAAATAAGTTAATCTTTAAGTTTTAAAACAATTTTATGACTAATCATATCGATGAAAATTTTTCCGATGATTTTCCCGCTTTTTTGGGTTGTCCATGGAGTTTCCCACAAAAGCAACTTTATGCAACTCGTTTCGCTCTACAACTTTGTCTCAGATTGCAAAAAGGCTAAAACGATTATTTGGTCGGAAAAACTCCGGAAAAGCGTTTTACATAAATTTTCCTCGATTTTTTCTGCAAGTCTTCACCATTGTCCTGAAACGGATTTATCACTAATCAAATTTGTACCAAATTTTTAAATGATTTTCCCGATTTTCCAGGTTTTCCATGGAAATTTCCGGTTCAAATTTTGATAGATTCAATTGTCACGCGACATGAACCTGTGTGCCAAATTTCAGCCCGCTGTGATGACGAAAAGTGGGTGTACGAGAGAGTCGAAAATAGTAAAGTAATATATACAGACAAATTCGTGTACGAGTTAATAATAATTGTGCCCAGAATAAAACAATCTTTACGTATAAATAATAATTTACAATTTAATTTTTAATTTAAATTTATCAAAGAAAAATATACTCCCAATTTAAAAAGGAAAAAAAATTGAAATGGGATATAGAAAATTTTTCAAGTGGCTTTTCCAGCAATTTATCTATCTATAGCTCCACTGTGAAATTTTAAAATATTTTTCTGTTTTTGCAATTTTCAGTTTTATTTCTTTGTAGAAACTGCAAATTATCAAAAAAAATTAAAAAAAAATTTTAAATTAAATGAAATTAATTAAAAATGTTTAACAAAATAAAAAAAAATTTAAAATTCCACTTCCCCAGCCCTGAAAAGTATTATTTTAGGTTTATTTCTGAGTTTGATTTTTTATTATTTGTTTGCTTTACTTCACATTCGCAGCAAATATGTTTTTCAAATGTTTTTCCAATTTGATCCAAAAAACTCAAAATGTACCAAATCCTGCTTGCTGACCCTGGAGCCAGTTCTATACTCTCTAACATATCAAAAACTCAGTTTAGTCGAGATTGTATTAACCCCACAATCAAAGCAAATACAAAGATCAATTTTTCACAGTGCTGCTCTTAAATAAAAACGAATAAAAATGATAAAAAAAAAATTGTTTTTAACTGAATGAAAATTCTGGGAAAACTTATTGAAATTTTTTTAGACTTTTTTTCAACAAAATGAAAACATCGTTGAATTAAAAAAAAACAATAAATTTTATTCCATTAAAACTCGTTTGCAAAATATGATTATTAAAATAAATTTTTTAAATATATAATTTTCTGTATTATAAGGATAATGAAAGAAAACTAAATAATGTAATTGGAAAAACAGCTTTAAGATGACCATTCAATATGCAGCATATGTATATTTTTCAATTTTCTACAATTGTTATAAAATTATAAAATCATATCATTTCCATTAATAAGTCGAACAGTCGCTATATTCTATTCCCAGCTTTACACTATTTTTTTTCAAATAGCCCTTAGCTACATCGTCAAATACTTCTCTGACTGCAGCTTAAATAATTTTAACCCGCTTGGCTAATTTTGTAGAATGATACTGATAATTTAACAATTTTTGGAATTAACTGGCGACGTTCGAATGAATGCAAAATTTGAAAACCATCAAAGCCAATTTAATCTAAATGTCCAAATGATTATTTAAATTAGAACTTTTAAGTTATATTTTATATACATAAATATTAAAGCAATAATAAAAACCCTTCAATAAAAAGAAGATAAAATTTTATTTATTCAAAATATGTAAATAAAATATTATTATTTCATTTTCCAATATAAATAAAATTATAATTATATACACATATATAGAGAGAAAGTATTTAATCCCTTTAAAAGATTTTCATTTCATATGATTTCAATAGAAAATTATTATAAAATAATTTTGAAGTATAATGCCTTGGACAGACTGAACTCGAAAAACATGTTCTTGAGCACAAAAACATGTTATTAAAATCGACCGAACAGACTGCCTTTAATGTGTTTCACAAAACAGATAAACATCTGTTTTTTTTTTTCAAGTTTAAAAACAAAAGTAAACAATACAATATACCTACAAATTCAATTCAAATTCAAAATAAAAAACAATAACAAACTTTTTTTTCATTTGTTTGCAAATAAACACAACATAAAATTGTCAAAGTCAACGTCAAAAATGATACCCCAGTGAACCAGGGCTGACAGATGGAATTAATGAAATTTCCTCAAATTCTTAAGAAATTTCCCCAAAACAGACACTTTTTGAAAAAAATTCCTCAAATTTTTTTTTTTTTATATCTTCGTGTTCTAAAATTTTTTTTTGCCCCAAATTAGAAAAAACAATTGTTTAACTGTTTTACTCACTGCAGTTTTTCCCCAAAAACAGCTTATTTTGCAAGATTTCCTCAAATTTTTAATATGTTCAGATTTTATGCGGTATACTTATAATGTTCTAAATCAAAAAGTTTAGTTCCAACAATGGATTTTGAGTTCAAGGTACGTAGAAGAATGGGGGGGTTGGACATTTGTCCGCGGGACATTTGTCCGCGATTTGTTTTTGTATCGCGGACATAAAAATGACATTTGTCCGCGATTCGAAATGTATTTTGTCCGCCGCGGACAAATGACATTTTCCAAAATGTCATTTGTCCGCGATAAAAATTAATCGCGGACAAATGACATTTTGCAAAATGACATTTGTCCGCGAAGTTTTCCATACAAATTTCATCGCGGAGAATGGTAATGACATCAATTTCTTAAAATTATTAGGGTAAAAAAAATTGACGAGTCTGAAATTTTAAATATTGTTGATTGCCAACGTTAGCACAATATTTTTGAATTTCTTCAAATTTTCCTCAGAAAAAAATATTTTCCTCAAATTTTACCCCACGTTTTTTTTAACTTTTTTTTTTCCCCCGAGAATAAAAATTTCCTCAGTTTGGGGAAAAAATTGCCCAATCTGGCAGCCCTGCAGTGGACATTAATGGCTTCCACATATTGCCTCACGAAATATTTGTAAAAATTACTCAACCCATCCTTTAATAACAACATGTTTTCGCAAGAACATGTTCTTGTTCTTGTTTTTATTACTATGGGAAAACTACTTCAAAAACATAAAATTAACATGTTCTTGATCAAGAACATGTTAATCGTGTCAGTCTGTCCAAGGCATTACACATTATTGTTGGGAAAATATGCGTGTATATGTATCTAATTATATATATATATCTATATGTATCTAATTATATATATATATCTATATAATATACTTAAAATAATGTATTCAATAAAATAACTAAAAAAGCTTCCAAATTTTCAGTTTATTGTTATTCCATTCCCAATAAAATTTTAGTTTATTATAAAATTTTAATGGATATTGGATTAATAATTATTATCTAATAGTTATACCACAACACTATATAACCAAAAAGCACAAATTCTTATATTCATGATGAAGTGATGAGTAAGGAAAGTTTGTATACGTTTGTATTTTATTATATATGTATATAGATGCGAAAATGAAGTTGTAAACAAAAAGACATTTACATTTTAATTTATGTACTTAGAACAATGAATCCCAAACTTATTTTGTTTACGGAACCTTTTTTATAGCTAAAACCTGCTTGTGAATACCCAAAATGTAATCGAATTATTTGATTCATTAATGCAAAAACTAGTAACGCATACAAAAAGCTAAAGCGTTTTCTTTACACGGACTTTAAAAATAACTGTATGATATTATAAGAAATTATATATGTATCTATAGATCAGTTTCACGTAGGATTTCAGTAAAATCACGGAGAGGTCTTCAAATGTGGTTTTCTTTCAACCCAATCGAAAGTAGCTTGAAAGCTAAGCGTACGGTGAAATTTTTGTTTCCCGAAATTCGGTCTCGATCCGGAGCTACATCCACTTAAAGTGCCAAAAACAGTCATTTTTTGCTCCCATTTCCCAGCTTAATACAAATCTGATTTCATTGGTCTTGGTTTTAAATAAAAGGTTTCGAAAAATTTGAATATGTCTTTTAAGGAATTTACAAACAAACGACTTGAAATTACAAAAAAATGGTTTTAAAATATTGATAAAAATTTAATTTTAAAAAAGAAATAATAATATTAAAAACAGCTGTTTTTTTTCGAAAGGGACTGTAGAATATGTTTAAATTTTAATATTTTTCTTTTCATTAATTAAATGAAATTCAATAAAGAAATGTTAATTATTCGCTGTATTAACTTAAAAAATTAATTTTACACACAAAAAATAATTATTTTTACATTTTACTTCATAATTATTTCCTTTATTTGGTTTTTTATATCGAAAATGCCAATTTTTCGTCTGAAGTAATACTTACTACAAAAAAAAATTAGAAATATTTAACAGAAAACGTTTCTCGTTGTAATTAGTTACAAGTTGTATAATTATAATGAGTAGAAATTATGAAAAAATTTAATTCAGATCTAATAAAACTTATTACTGCTGGTAAAATTTTTAATTTTAAACTTAAGGAGTTATAGCTCCTAACAGGTAAGTATTAAATTAAATTTGGTTCAGATTATATGAACATGTGAACTAGACCTGTGGTTGTTTTTTTATTTTTTTTTAACTCAAGATTGAAAAAATGGACGATATTAATATTACTTATTATTTTAATGTTATTGTTATTTGTTATTATAATTATTTTTTCAAATTTGTTGTGAATAATTTGTATTTATTAAAATTAACTCATAACATACAAAAAAGGAACTTATAATATATAGATTCTAAAAATAAATTTGTTTTGTTAATTTTTTTTTCAGCAAAATAACAGAAATAATAAGCTTGAAATGCAGATTAAGGATCAGAATCCGGTACAATTAAAAAAATCATGAAAAGACATATTCAAATTTTTCGAGACCTTTTATTTAAAACCAAGACTAGTGAAATCTGATCTGTATTAAGCTGGGAAATGGGAGCAAAAAATGACTGTTTTTGGCACTTTAAGTGGCTGTAGCTCCGGAACAAGACCGAATTTCGGGAAACAAAAATTTCACCGTACTCATAGCTTTTAAGCTACTTTCGATTGGGTTGAAAGAAAACCACATTTGAAGACCTCTCCGTGATTTTACTGAAATCCTACGTGAAACTGATCATATATACTCTACAAAACTTTTACTTTTTGATTGATTAACCTTATAACAAAACACGAATATAAATAAAAAGAACTTTGATAATACGAATTATGTGTTTTCATTTTTAGGCATAATAGGGATAATAACAAAAAAAATATAGAAAAAGAAGGAAAAAATAAATTCCACATTTATTCTCACAGAAACTTATTTTTCTAACATCATCGTGTTATATAAATAATAATAAAAATATCGAAAATTTATTCTGTATTACTTTTTCACTTATTTTGTTTGTAAACACAAAAAAAGTTAACTTATCATTTTGTAATCTATTGAAAGTAAAAGCAAAAGTTTTGACGATAATTATTATTTACAATAAATTTTAAAATAAATTGAAGGACTTCTATAAATTTGCTCTAAAGTTTGGACAAGAATTAAAGAGACGTAATAGTTACACGAGCTAATTTTGTCGTCAGCTAATCGATTTTTATTTTTAATTCACAGTCATGTCTATTTCAAATATTTTGTATTTTTCCTTCAAATTCTATGAGGCTGGACTACATTCTAATGATTAACGATTTGCGGTATTTTTTTTTTGTCTAAAAGAATGATATTTATTCAATCGTGTGTATTTAAAATTTTTCTCAGTGTTTGTATGATATTGATAAAACTTTTATATTTAATTCATGTTCCTTGTAATGAATTCAGTACATTTTCGCATCATTAAAGTCTATATATATTATATATATATTTTTTTAATATACTAATTTGTCACCTTAACAAAATTATGTCATTCCTTTTTTTGTAATTGTTTTTTTCTATATACATACTTTAAACTTGTAGATAAAGAATTAAAAATATCATTCCAAATTGTTCAAAACATGCATTGGTTTATTAAGGAATTTTATATAGGAAATTTGAGAAATATTTTTGACAGTAGAAATATAATTTTTTTTTTGTACGATGTTTCGATGATGCAAAGATATTTTTATATTCTTTCTGTAACCTGACCAAATTAAATAATTTTTTTCTTTCGTTGCAAGAAAAAAATTAATTCTATCTGCAATCTGCAACATTGTTAATATACTGAGATGGAGAACCTACCTACATACTTACATGTATTATATAGTAGTTTTTTTTTAGGTTATAAGTTAAAAATTATTTTTTGTAAATTGATAAATAAATAAGCCTAAAATTGGTAAGAACAAGAAGAACTGAACAGAAAAATGTGGGAAATATAACTTTATAAAATTAAATGTTTCATTTTATACAAAATTCTAAAAATTTTCTGAATTATATCGTATATAATAAAATAATATTTTTGGTTCTATGTCTTATTGGATGAAAATGTATTTCAAATTACTTTTATTAAATACGGAATGTGGAACGGGAACATTATACATTCTCTTACAATGGAGGTGCGAAGAGATTCAGAATATGAGACTTCACTTATATAAAATAAAATTGATCCTTAAATATTACATAAATCCTTAAATATTACATAAATCTCACATTTAAATCTTAAAAAAAATTAAGTCTATATTTTTGAACTTATCAAGTATGAAGTTTGTCAGAAACTCAAAGGACCACCACAAATAAAGGAAGTACAGCAGTTGAAAAAGTGTTGAAAAGAAATGTGATATGATATGACATTTATTTTTAGAAAATTGAATGAATAAATCCATGTACACTATATTCGATATACATACATAAAATAAGCATTACAAATTTCACATTTAATGTAATGCTCAACTCATAGGGCTGTAGTATATCGTTGTTATGACGTGTAGCCTATCTCTTTATTTATACTAATTTTATTTAATAAAATAAAAATATTTTATCCAAATGTATATAAGGCATATATTTTTAGAATATGTGAATTAATACTATCTATCATTCTATCTGAAGTAAACACAAAAAAGAATTATGTATTTTCAAAAATTATATCATGAAATAAATTGGAAATAATACCTAAAGTACTTATGTATATATACCTAAGTATACCTTTATAATGATTTGAAATTTATTTAACTTTTCATCATATTTTTATTTTTACATTATTCATTATTAATTTTATTCTCAATGATTAGGTCAGATTTAAGGAATTTCTTCCAAAAATTTTCTTAGAATTTTCAATTTATGATATGAAAATTTTGCATGTTTTTTATTATTTATATTTTATTTCGTGCGCTCATGTAAATAAATTTATGGCTTTTAAGGTGATAAGTTGAGAAAAATTCATAAATATTTTATTTAAATTTCATACGATAAAAATATACCTAAATGGTTCTTATTGCGAGTTTTGTATATTTTATATTATAATAAAATAAAATAAACATTCTTATAAAACATGAGATGAGAACTGGGTTATAGTGAAAATGGCGTCAATGTATTTACAATATACAAACATTTTCGTCAATTATATACATACATATAAATTTAGAATTAGTTAAGTAATTCTAATAGTTTTACAAATCGAATATAAAAATTTATTAATCATTTTAGTTTTATATACAGGAATTAAGCATTTTTGTTTTATAAGACAATAATACTTATAGATAATATTTCAAAGGGAATACTTTGGTTAATTGTCATTTCTGAATAATGTCAAATCTAAATTCATTGAAAGATTTGCTTGTGGCCCAAAAGGAGATAACTTAAAAAACCGTTCATTTTTAATAAATAAATATTAATAAAATTATACATTTGATAATATATAGTACAGGTAATGAAAATTTAAAAAAAAAGTCAATATATTAATTAAACTTTTGCATTATCACAATTTTATAATGTTTATGTCCTTTTTCTGCTGGAGTTTATCAAAACAATAATTTCAATCGAAAATGCAATTAAAGATACATATGTCTATAAGGATAAAATAAGTGTTCACAATATATAATAATTATAAGTGTAAACAAAAAACCCAATTGAAAATAATACCGTATTCCAAAGTTGAATATTGATTATTTCAAAATTTAATTGCAAAGAATACATCCTGTAGAACAGAGATTCCGAACCTGGGGTCCATGGACCCCTTGGGGGTACGTTAACCAATTCTGAGAGGTACGTGGAACTGTTCGTATTAAAAAAAATATATGTATATCCTTTTTACGGTTAACACATAATTTCAAAATCTAATTTTCTTTCCAAAAATTTGTGAATTGTGTATAATTGTGTATATTTTAAATAAGTATATTAAAACTCATAACGAAATCTTCAAAAAAAATATTGATGGTATCATTCCTCCAACTTCACAATTTCATTAGACAAGATTGTTGACACTGATAATGATAACGCAAAAGATGAACCCATTGGCTTGAGAAATAAGATGAAAACTCACAGTGATTTTAAAACAATGATGCTGGATCAATTTTGGTCCTAACAAAGCGAGGCGTATCTAATCACAACGTGCGTTAAAATTTTTTATTCCGTTTGTTATAACCTGTATGCACTCTTTTTTAGGGGTACGTAAAAATTCAAATCATTATCAAGGGGTACAAATATTTCAAAACGTTGGGAACCATTGCTGTACACAGAAAAAAATTTGCTCGTACTCATTACGCCAAAAAAGTTCGTTAATGACATTCTCGTTAAGATAACGAAAAATAACGAATAATTACGTTTTTGTAACGTAAATTTCGTTTATTTTCTTATTACGAACATTTTTTTCGTTTTTAGTACTCGTTAAAAAAGTTCGTTATCGTTAAATACGGGAAACAAAAATTTCAATCCATACAGAACTTATATTTTTCATTTTACACATTGCCGTAAATTTAGTTCATAGCTCAGTGGCAGAGTTGATGGATTGCAATGTTAAGGACAGTGGTTCGAAGCCACAAGCGGGCATAAAAAAAATTATTAAAAAAAAATTAAATCAAAAAATTTTAAAAATAAATAAAAAAAATAGAAACATAAATAAAAAAAATTAATAAATAAAAAAAAAAATAAATAAAAAAAAAAAATAAAATAAAAAAAAAATAAATAAATAAAAAAAAAACAAAAAAAAAATAAAAAATAAAATAGAAATAAAAAAATAAAATAAAAAAATAAAAAAGAAATAAATAAAAAATTAAATAAATAAAAAAAAAATTTAGTCTAGTAAATTTTTTCTTTCGTATTTGCGGTGTTTTTGCTGAAGAATTTGAAAGGTTTTTGGTTTTGGGGTATAACGAACTTTTTTAACGAACTACGAGCTTTTTTCAACGAAATGTTCGTTGTAGCCAAAATAACGAATTTTTCGTTGATTTTAACGAATTATTTAGTTATTAGTACGAGCAAATTTTTTTCTGTGTAGAATATTATTTTAAATTAATGTAAAATATGGTATATAGATAGATTATGACTGTTGTTAAATTTACAAGAATATTTTCAGATATCATTTTAAGTAAGTATTCGTGCGGGCTTTCTTTGCAGGTGTTGGCAACTCGGTGTTGCCAGTTTAACGCATAGAGAAACCCTAAAAACAAAGAAAAAACAAAAAATGGGATTTTTCATTTGAATATACTCCCTCAATTTTCAACCGATTTGGTCACTTAATACCATTTTGGAAAGGTCTTCCAGACCACTTTAAAAAGCCGCTTTCGCAGGTTGAAATTTGCTAATGTTTTAGAAGATAATTTTTAGCCATTTTCAAAAAAGTTGTACTCCACGATATTTTTCAAACTTCGCAGTCAAAAAGCACATATTTATACCTTTCCAAAGCCGCTTTCGCGGGTGAAATCGGTCCAGTACTTTCGGATTGGCAGCATTTTATATAAAACCAGTTTTGAAGTTTTTTGGTTCGATTTTTGCTCAGTTTCAGTGTTGTTTTTACTGTATATATTTTCGAGAACTGTTTAAACAGACTCCCCTTCCATTTCACTTGCATAGACATTGTCATATAAGCTTTGAAATTTTTTTTTTTTAATGTTTCTTCCACATCAATTTCATTTTCTTTTCAATTTTCTTTTCCAAACTTATAACCTAAACTTTTTGCTATTGTAATTTATTTTTTCAGTATTTAATCCTATCTGATTTTACAATAATTTCTGAAAGGCATACAGCAAGTTCTATAAAATCGAGTATCTCGAACAGGGCTGGACTATGAATGAATTTAGGACCGGGAAATTCAAATTTTCTTTGTAAAAAAACTTTTTTAAGCTTAAAAAAAAATTAAAAGAAAACATTAAAATTTTAGACAACAGATTTTAGTACCGCCCAACAGGAAACTCCTTCTAGCTTGTTAGGCCAGTCCAGCTCTGTCTGCGAATCATTCAAAATCTCACTCACGAGTTGTTTTGAGTCGCTTTTACGTTTTTCAGTAGTAGATAATTGTTTTAAATTTTCGAACGTTTTATGCGTTCATTCACGTTCCAACATGCATTTCCTAAAAACATGTCCTCATAAATTTTGGTTTTTCAGTCATTTTTGTTATGGAAAATTGAGTTTTTGAATAATAACGGAAATTTTTTTTTTCGTAATTTTTTTAATTTGACATACCTATTTTATTTATTATTCGATTCTTAAAATTTTTTTTTTTGATGGAAAGGTCTTGAAACGGTCTTTTTTTGGTTTCATTTCTGTAGTACAAATGTTGCCCAAAAGGTAGAGTAATTTTAGTTTAATACACAAAATTGGTTAAAACGCCATCTATACAATATTTTCATCATGAAAGGCTATTTCGAAGTTGTCATAATCAAAAATGCTTAATTTCAAAGTAACCAAAAAGTAACGGTAAAACTTCAAAAAACCAAAATGGCGGCAAACTTGTTGAACAAACATAATTTCTAATACCACTTTCTACCACTTTCAAGAATAAAATTCCAATTTTTGCAAAAACGCGTTTTTGTCAGGTTGCTAAATATATCTGTGCGATATTATGAATAAAGACTTGCTTGATTTTTATTTATTTAGTCTTTTTATGAAATTATTTTATTAAATATAAATACATATATAATATCGAAATAAATATAAATGTAACCATAATCAAAAACATATTATAAAAAAAAATTAATTCGACACGTATAATATATTCAAATGAATAACATATTCATTCCAAAAACATGATGATTTACGTTCATATTTCTATTTTATTGATCATAATATTTAATTATGGATATTTCATAAAACTTAGTACAGAGTATATTGTGGTTGCTTAGAGTAAATAACAAAATCGAGAGTTCAAATAAAAATATTTAATATTATGGGGATTTTCGAATTACTTTCTACTATTATTCATGTATTTAAAGGCGGTTGTTTATTTTAATTAAATATATAATATAAAATACTTTACATGCAAAAAAAGAAATGCAATGCTATTACCTACACATTATAAAGACTACATTAAAATCAAAAACTTAAAAAAATTTGATAAATTGATAAATTTGTGTAAAAAGTGACCATTTTAGTTTTGTACGTAGTAATGCTCGTTTAGTATTTAATCAAAAGTTGGCAACTTGTCCAACATACCGTTTTCAGGATATTTGTGAAAAATGAAAATTTTGTGACATCGCTACACATAATCACTTTTATAACTATTGAAAATATTACTTTAATGTAAATTCAGATATGGTAAATTCTTAGGAACTTTTTGAAAAATATTTGTCAAAAATCTCCAAAATTACTTTCTTTGGGTTAAACAAAATTAACAAAATAATGGAAATTTAGGTACTTCAAATTTCAATATAAGTAGAAGCTTAACAAATTTCTTTTTGAACCTTCAGGTATATATAATTTTTACGATTTTAACAATAATTTTATTTTACCTATAAATTTAAATCAGAAATTCAAAACATAAAGGTAAAAACTTAGCAAAAAATTTTCTTAGAATTTTTTTCAAATTGTATAATATTATACGAAAAACCAAATTGGGTAAATTCTTTTGAAGTAAACAAGTTAACAACACTTCAAAGATTTATCATAAATGATTAAAGTGAAAAACTAAAAGACAATATTTAGCAAAAGTTAAAGAACTTATATGCATAATGTTCATAATTATATTCATTATCTTTAGAATATAATTTCTAAATTATTAAGAAAAAAAATTTACTTGAACTAATTTATTAACAATAATATGCCCAACTAGCTAAGTACGATATAAATATTCTTTTTAATAGTATTCACTTCAGATGTTGTGCCTGAGTGTAGATACATAGATATGTTCCGAAGCTATCAACTGATGTCATAAAAAAACTACAGCAATTATATGGATTTGAAGATTATTATTTTCTTTCGTTTTTGACATTTCGCATATTAAAAATATAATAAAATTTCTGAATGACTGTTTTTGTTTTTTTGTTGTTGAAAAATGATAAAAATACTCGTATCAACAGTATATAGGACATTATTTTAATAGATGAGAATTATTACGAAACTCTCACTTTTACAGGACATTAAAGAAATTAAAAATTTGTAGAAACGAAAACACCTGATCTAGGTATATTGAACTGATCCTTATCTAAATCTTTTGAATGGATAGAAAATACTCGATGTAATAAATGCTCGTCTATCAGATCTTATTCGATTTCCATAATCGTATTTCCATAATCGATTTTTTATTACAAGACTGGCCTGTATTTGCAAGTTGAAGATTGGGAATCATATTTATAAATTATAACATTATTGAAATTGTTCATCTAAAAGAAATTTTTTAGTAATATTTTTACTAGTGCTTGAAAGTTGGAGCAATTCTAATTGTTAATTTTAAATCCTCTATAATTCAAACTTTTAATTAAACACACTTCCACAGGTAATCGTCGCGTTGTTCTGCTTAGATATTTTTCTCTAAAAAAAATATTATTTATATTACAAATTTTTAATATTTCATAATTAAAGTTAATCACTAATATGGTTAGGAAATAAAAACTATTAGAATAAAACTTTTATTACATTCCTATGGGTTTTATATTTGAAATAAGGAAATATATATGTAGTATGAATGCATGTACAACACATATTTTTACATTATTTTTAGGTAAACATTTTATGAAGGATTATTATATAATGCAAAATAAATATTTTATTAATTTTGTTTTAGTAAAAAAATAAATATTTAAAAAAAAAAAATCTCTGAAATGGAATGTCAAAAACCATTATAGTTTTTTTTGTATTTTGAAGTAATTTGGATCCTTAGGGATATTAGAAAAAACAAAATGTTTTTTTTTTGAGCAGGAAAGGTCTGAAAAAGGGTAGGTAAATTATATATGTAATAAGAAGAAAAGCGTTGAATTAATATTTAAAAAGAATCTGTAAAAAGTAAACAAAGGTTTCATATAAATAAATAAAAATGGAATTTTATATTTTTTATAATATTATACCTTTGTCATTATTTCACTAATAAAAAGAGAAATCCCAATAAAGATATTTTTCTTGTTGAAGCGACGCCACACCTAATGAATAATATAAAAATTTTTGAATTTTGAGAAAAAATTACACACATTTTATATTAATTAGTTAATTCAGAACAACATAAGTCAGCTGCTACATCCTTCGTTTCCAACTTTCCAGCAAAATGGAAACTAATATATACTTAAGATGAATATTTTATTACTTAAGTATAACTATAATTTTAGTGAAGTAATATTTCCAAAATCGGTTCTGAGACTTGTTTATATTTGAGGTTTTACCGTTCCCACGGTTTTGTATAAGATAATAATGTAAATAAAAAAAGTACGACGCATTAATAAAACACTACGAAACAAAAAACTGTTTATGATAATTATATTTTCGTCATTGAATTTAGTGCAGTGTTGCAAACAAATATTAATTTTCTGCATACATTTTATTAAAGTCTTCAAAAAAACTTCATTTTAAATTAAATGATTTTTTATGATTTCTTCCAAAAAGTTTCTGCAAAAACATTCAAAACATATTTTTTTTAACAAGGAAAGTATAACATATATCTATATATTATAAATACTTATAGTACAAATACTATACAGATAAAGTTGATTATTATATTTACTGTATGTATAACAGTTTTTCATTTGTATAATTCATTTAATTTCATTTTGAATAATGAGAAAGCAAAAAAAGAAATTCAAATAGCAAAATAATTTTAATACAATTTTAGTTTGGAGAAAAAAAAAACTAAATCATTCATAAAATTGTATACTTGTTGACATTACTCTAGCTGGTCTGTTAAATTTGGAAGAAAAACTAATTTAATTTTCTTCATCTTCTATGCTTTTTATATAATATTCTGTAGTGATACGGATGTTACAAATGAAAGATTTGTGTCTAGAATAAAATTTCACATTTATGTCACCTTTTAAAAAGGATTGGATCAAGGTTAAAATTCAAAAAGGTTGAACCAAATATGGGAAAGTGACGTGAAAAGCCTGACCTCACATTTTTTCAAGATAACACAAAGTTCGAAGTTTTAAGTTATAGGCCACTTATATGAAACAGACTGAAATGAACCGATTTTTACAAGTCAAATAAGTGTATTAAAAAAAAACAACACAAACACTTAATTCAAGTGAGACAAATTGAAAAATTGACACAAATTCCTGTCCGAGGTGGGAATCGAACCCACGACCGAACACGCCGTAAGATAATGGTAATACCACTACACCATGACGGCTGAAAGACGTCCTTAAAAAGTGGGCCGTTAATTCCGCCTTAGTGGCATGTTAAGTTCAGTGATACAATTTTTGGATGATAAACTTTAAGTCAGTGATTCCAACCGAAGTTGGTTACTGGGCCAAAACAAATAATAAAAATATACTGTGGGCCGCATATATTTATTTATTATAAAACATTCCAAAAAACCATAATTTTTAACATTTACTTTACTTACTGTAAAACTTTTTTTTCAATTTTTTGTTATTTTTTTTATGTCCACATGTATTTTCGACGTTGCTCCAGTGCTGTCGTTCTACTGCTTTAGCAGTAGATCTACTGCTTTTTGATATTAGCTACTGCCCTATTGCTTTTTGCTAAAATCTACTGCTTTTTCGTTCTTCCTCATTAATAATCATTTTTAAATATTTCTCTGAGTCTATTTTATATGTTATGATCTATGATAATGAAACTGTTTAATGTGTTAAGTTTTTGAAAGATTTAATTTTAATGACCTTTTTTTAAAACAAATTGGAATTATAGATCCAAAGAATTTGGTACCTTCTTTAGTACATTTGATTAAAGTGTTACCGAAACGAATTGAAGTTGAAGATGTAGATGATGTTGAGGAATTAGATGAAATTAGTGGAGACAACTTATTAATTTGGAGCTTTCTTTTTTAAAAAACCAAAGAAAATGATTTGGTAAAAAATGGATTAATTCAATTAATTAAAAAAAATATTTTATATATTTTTTATAATTAATAATTAAATTCATTTATAGTGCATCAAAAGCAATACTATTTAAGTGGTGTAGTATTATTATATATTTGGAAAAGCACAAATTGGTTTTAGTGTAAGTTTTATTACCAATTTAGTAAGTTCTAGCCAGGGAGGTAAAATAATTTTTAGTTCCCTTAAAATTTGTTTTATCACATTTGTGATAATATGTAAATATGTATTTAAAATAAAAGATGTTTTTTATTTATTGGTAGAGACAGGCAGGCAAAGAAACAAGTCGAGCTCAAAGAGTAAAAACTTTTTTCAACCGCTTTATTAGTTGAAATCTACTGCTTTTTTTTCTAATCTACTGCTCTTTTTTTTTGAATTTCTACTGCTTTATGGATATTTAAAAAGACAGCACTGCGTTTCTCACCGTAATTGGTTTTTTAAATTTTCATCAGTTAATCTAATAAGACTTTTACATTTAACAATCTTTATTTTTGAAAGATTAGCAAAGATAGCTAGTTCCCATTACAGCTGTAACGCTCATTGCTAGTTTTCTTAGGTTAGGAAATTTATCATTACAGACGTATTTTTTTATAAAACTGAACTTTATCATTGGCTTCAAACATATGTCAATTCAGAAGATGCCTGGAGATCTATTAACTCCATCTGCAAATTTGTTGGAGCTGATTCTACAACAACGTCAAATGAAGATAAGAAAATATTAAATATGTTTTCATAATTCTTCAAATATGAAAATCTTTCCTGAAATTCTCGAAGTAAATTAGTAATTTCTTGTGCATAATTAGAAAATTTTTTATTGTCACTATTAAATTTATGTAATACTGGGAAGTGACCGATTTTTTTGTATAAAAAAGTAAATTAATCCATGAAAAAAAAAACTCTCAGCACTTAAATTAACTAGACATATGATATTTCACTGCAAGAAAAATTTATACGCGAGAGTAAAAGTTCAACTTGGGCCCCACTAAATTATTAATTAGGCAGCAAGTAGCCCGCGGGCCTCAGGTTGGACATAGCTGCTTTAAATCGTTGCCCCATATCGATTGAATGAATATATATTTACAAGACTATAAAATAAACTTTTATTGTATGTAAATCGGATTTTAATTAGTTTATTTTTTTTTCATTAGCAAATTATTATTCAATCCAAAATAAAACAAAAAATAAGTTCATTGTTAACTAGGTAAAAGAAATTTAATTAATTGAGCCAAAAAGGATTCATAAAAAGAAAATAAATCCACAAATTAAAACAATATATAAAGAGTATACATAAGTGGAGTATGGGCCCCGTTTTCAACATATACTTGCAAGATTTCTTGGTCACAATCTAGGTATATTTTACAATACATATAAGCATAATAATGCATAATAATGCAGTCAAATACTACCACTCAAAATCCTTAGTAAGAGTCTCAAGCTCGAAATCTAGAATATCATGCTCCAGCCTAGGTGAAAGTGTATGAGATTGCACTTATTTTGGCGCATTCATAGAAGTTGGTTATAAGCATTTATGTGCAGAATTGACGGACAAATATTTATTGAAAATACATATATACAAATTCCGTTTTTTCAATTTTCATGGAAAACAATTTTCGAGTGGTTTCCAATATTTTTATCGAATAAAAGAAGGAAAAACAATTTTACAGAAAAGTGAAGTGCTTCAATTAAACTTTATTGAGGTTCTTTTTCGAGGTTTTTTTATTATTATTTTATTATTTATTACATTAACAAAAAAAAAATCGGTAGATATTATATCATATTATATTTCATGTAAAATATAAATATAATATTAAAAATATATAGTTAAGGATAAAATTGAAAATTTATTTATTAAATTTTATGTACATCATTCATAAAGGTCTTAATAAATTTGTATATAGTTTTGACAGTATTTAATCACATAAACAATTTTTTAATTAAAAAAGAATTTATTTAACAAATTTATAATTTTGAAATTTTTTAATTTATTATTATTGATTTTTAATTTTCAAACAATCATGTAATTTATGCGTATACAAAATTTAGATTGTTCTTTCTGTTAACTAAATGAAATTCAACGTGCGTTTAAAAAGTTTTTTTTTCTAGATTTTATTTAACTCTTTTTAGTCTTCTACCGTTAAAGATAAAACGCATGAGCAACCAGAATGTATAAAATCAGACTCTAATGGGTAGACAACGAGAAATGTATTAGTTTTGCTCCATATAAAATTGAATTAATTAATTTTATTCAATTACATTTACACTGCAATTTGGTATAAAATGGATAGTGGTCCAAAACTCATTTTAAAATTTTGACCGATACTTCAGACAACAAAGCCAAAACAGGAAAACGTTATTGTGATAAATGTGAAATTTTTTGTGGATTTTCGTCTCTTGAACTTTGATGGGATTGTAATTTTCGACGTTATCAGGTTATCACTTTTGGGTTGTTGCGAACATTTTCAAAGTTTCGAGAAATTACTGATTGTTGGGTCTCTTGATTCAATTAAATAAAAAATATCTTGCGTTTTGATTATTAAAGTTCAAACAGAAAGAAGAACATAAATCTATCTATATATAAAAGCGAAGTTGTCTCTTTGTCTGTTTGTTTGTCTGTTCCGAATAGGCTCCTAAACCGCTCAACCGATCGTTTTCGAACTTACACCATGTCTTTGTGTCAGGTCGGGGGTCGTTATAGGCTATTTTAAAATTTGAATGGCACCCTACCCAGAAATCCCTCCCGGGGAGGACTGCAAGAGTTCTTCCGATTTCATTCAAATTTGATTCATAAAAAGAGGAAATGGATAAAAACACAAATTTGGTTTGGTTTGGAAACCTGCTTAAAGGAAGGATATCATTCGATTACATACAATTTAAGTGTTGAATAAGTAGAAATGATAAATATTAATTCTTCTTAGATATTTTTCCAAATTTATAAATAACTAGCTCCTATAATTGTTCATCAATCTGACAACAAAAATTTCACTTTTAAATCGTGTGTTCCACACAAACGTGTGTGCGGGTACAGCTAGTTATATCATAAAAAAAGCATTAATCGAAATAATTTTATTTTTAAATTCATTATGTTTATTTGGTTGCCAAATTCAAGAAATGAAAGTTGACTCACTTCCAGATCCAATCTAAAATAAATTTTGTAGTTGTTGACAAGCAAAATTAAATCTTTTGCTGCATTCAGGGGTTTGTAGAAATTTTTTGTGAAATAAAAAAATTAAAAAAAAAATATTTTGAAATAAAAAAGGGAAATGCCAAAATTAAGAATTTAATTTAGTAAATGATTGAATGATTGAATGTGATACATGTGAATAGTCAACAAATCAAAAATTAGCCAAAAAAGCCGAAGCCTACCATATACAAAGGTTTTATAATAAAAACAAATGTGGTGTTATTTATTTGTAATTTAATTTATTAATACCGTATAATTTAATTTATAAATACAATCGAAAATTTCTATTTATATATTTATAAATATTTTTTTTTCTTGAAGTTAATGCCCCAAATTGTAATTGATATTAAATTTTGACTGACTGAATTTAAAACTTTTTTTTTTTGTTCAAATTGTTTTTGTTTTTTTAAATATATACCTACATTTTTTCTTATCAATTTTAGGATATAATTTGCTTTTGTTGATAAATTATTGACTTTTAAAGTTTTATTTGAATAATTTTTTTATGTTTTATTTTTGTTTTCGTTTTTATGCTAAAAAATCAAAAAAAAATTGGTAATAAAAAGGGAAAAATAATTGAAGCATATAATCATATTAAAGGGAAAATATTATGAAAATATACCGTATTTCATTTTATCCTGATTACGTGTTGAGTTTTAATTTATTTTAGATCCTGTTAAAACTTCTAAATGGTCAAGGTTAAAATTCCTGAAAATTTTAATTTCACAACCAACAAAAAATTTCTTTTCACTTTTTATTAGACTACGTCTGAACAATTCAAAAATTAAACTCTTAATGACATTTATTTTTCTAATTCGTACCCACGGTTGCCAGGTATCCCGATTTCGGCGGGAATTTCCCGATATTAAAACTCTTTTCACGATTCCCGATATACAATCATCATTCCCGATTTACCACAAATAATTGATTTTTTCATCAAAAATTATTATTTTTTTTATTTTTAAACTGCAAAGCTTTGGTTTTAACTTATTTCAAGATTTTTCATTTTTGTTATAATTTGTGATAAAATTTGTGTTAGTTTGAATTACATGAAAATTGCGAGCAATTAAAGCAAACACTTGTTTTACTTGTTTTAATGGTCTCAACAAATTTTTTTTTTCGTTCTTATTGTTTATGTTTTTTTATACGAATTAGTTTCGTTTAAAACATTTTATTTAATTAACTATGAATATTTTTTTTTGTCAAAAACACAGGAGCGGATTTACGAATATGCCGTCCCTAGGCACTTTTTGAGAATTTTAGAGTTATTTGAATTTAAATAACAAAAAAAAAATTGTGTTAGTTAATGAAATCAATTTGCTATTTAATTTAAATTCTTTCAATTATGATCGAAGGTAAGTTTTAATTCTATTCAAAGAAGAAAGCGAGCTTTCAGCAGAACAATGTGCTAGTGACAGATAAATTCTCAAGATTATTTCTACATTTCCAAATACGTTCTAAACACAAATTTTTTTTTTCTAAATTCCCGATATATCATTTAGGAAAACTGGCAACCCTGTTCGTACCACATAAACTTATGTCTATAAAACAACAATACTTTATTTTATTCATTAAAGACGCGTACTAAGCACATTAAAAGGAAATGAACAAAAACAACAAACATACAAATGCCTTTTCTTTAACATTATTTTTAACTTGATAGATAAGAAAGTGATGAACACACAAAATATTGCATTCATTAGAACGTTTTTTACAGACATAAGTTTATGCTTTATGAATTTGTTGAAATATTTTCAACAGATCCTTTATTTTATTTGATAAAATTAATTTTTTGTAAATGTGTTTTTTTTTTATATAAATAATAATTATTCTTTTATTTAAATCTAAATGATACACTATCTTTAGGTTTTAGGTTTTTAAGAAACTGCGACAAAATAACGAATTCACTTTTACTTTTGTGAAAAAAAGACAATATGCAGATTTAGATTAGGAAAAAAAAATTGGGTCATTTAAGGCATAAAAATTATAATTAAAGTTATTTAACAATCAAAGCTTTATCAATTCGAACTGGCAGCGATGTAAGTATTCATACTTCAAGCCAACATTTGAAATAAAAGTTCGCGGCTCTAGGAAATCTTAATTTTCATCACAATTGAATTATAGGTTTTTAGATTTTTAATAGATTTCAGGATTAAAGTGTTAACAATCAAAGTGTTGTCAATTTAATTTGGCGGCGGCGTAAGTATTCAGGCTAATCCAATCCTCTTACATTTTTCGCGCTTAATCCAATCCTCTTATATTTAACTTTTATTACAGTTGATTTTGAATTATAAGTTTTAACATTTTTTTTTAGTATTTACATAAACAAAAACAATAACTCAATCAATCTAAGTTGAATCATAGTTAATGTAATTAAAGAGTTTTAAATAATTTTCAAATGCAATATTTTGTTTCTAACATTATTATAGTTCATAAAAATGTTTACATAAGTCACATAAATTTTCATAATTTTTTGTCCAAAACAAACTTGAAACTTGTATGCTTCTGAAACAAAATATGTAAATAAATATAAAGTAGGTTTGAAAGAATGAAAATCCAAAAACAACAATTCTTTTTCTTCTTTAATTTAAATTTTGTACATTATGCATAATGTAGATGGATGTATAATGTAGATGGATGCATAAATAAATTTCACAAGTTTGTTCTTCTTGCCCTTGGTGTTAATAAAACAAGAAAAACAAAATATCTTATATGAAAAACAACCTGTCAGCTATCTTGTCTGTCATAAGCACGAATAAAAGAAGTAAAAAAAAAAAATAATAATAATGTACTAATAAAAGTAAATAATATTTTCATTACTATAATAGTCAGAGTATTTTTTAGAAATAATGTTTTTTTTTTATATAAAGGAGGTTTCCGGAAACGTGTTGAGTATATAATATAAACTAGAGCAGGATGAATACTAAATTTGGTTTTTTATATACACACATCAAAATTTGGAAAGATTCCGAAATAATCATAAAAAGGGTATCAAAATGTTTCTATCTTTAAATTTGTTTTTATATTTTTTTCTGTAATAATCAGAGTATTTTTTAGGAATAATGTTTTTTTTATATAAAGGTAGTTTCCGGAAATGTGTTGAGTATATAATACAAACTAGAGAAGGATGAATACTAAAATTTGGAGAAATTACGAAATAATCATAACAAGAGTATCAAAATGTTTGTATGTTTCTTCTATTTTTAAATTTGTTTCTATATTTTTTTCTGTATTCAAGGAAAAATTATTTTAAATTTAGGTAATTTTCTTTTTATATAGAAATGATAAAATTTTAAGGTATTCTCAATGTTTATGACAAAAGAAAACTTTTCCAAACAAATATTTAGAAACAAAGAAATTGTTCACTTCGAAAAATATTTTAATATAAGAATTTTTTGATAATATTTTCTGGAAATTATTTTAGTAGTGTTGGAAAAAAATTATGCAACAACATTCTTCATTTCAAAATTTCAAAAAGAATAAATTTCTATACATTCATCAAATTTATCTTTTGTCCATGTACCAATTTCATTACGAGAAAAAAATTAAAATAAACAAAATTCTGGATTAAGAGTTTTGGGTGAAATATATAGCACAGATGAAATCATTGGTTATGTGGGAAGTGAAATTTTTATTTTTGGAAAAATTTTGAACCAACTATTATTGTTGTTATATTTAAAATCATATATAAGAACTTCAAAGTTTATTGGAAACGGATATATCACCAAAAAAAATTAATAAAAAAAAACATCCAATGTACCTGCAGATATTAATTGTGAAAAAAAAAAGTTTTTACTGACACGTCGTAGTGGCTTGGGATAAAGAGATATTGTAAATTAGTAAATATATTTCTTGCTGATTTTTAAGCAAAAGAATAATGAATATTTTTTAATAGAACAAGAAGTTTTGAAGAGAAGCAATAATCAGAAAAAAAAAAGTTGTATTAAATTCTGCTTTTATATTTATTTTGAGAAGAAATAGATGGAATCATTGTTAAGACTTTCTTCTGATATAACAATCTTCATATTTCTTTGCTTTCAGTTAAAAGCAAAATTTTCATCAACAAAAAAACAGTTTTTTGGTCGATATTATCTTCTAAGATATCTCCAAAATTTTTCATTTAGTTTTTGGTAGTATATTTCTACTCTATGATAGTCACTAGCACTAACTAGTATACCATCAAAAATATAACTTCAATATTTTATGCGGTTAGAAATATTCAACGAAAATTTTGTAAAATATTTTAAATCCAAATACGGATTCCATAATTCAATTATAAGGTGTTCTATATTTTTTATCTGGTAATTTGTTTTAATATAGTCTAAAACATGTTTGTCTAAAGTGCGGCCCACGGGCCGCATTCGGCCCTAAAGCTTTTAAAATGCGGCCCAAACGCAAATTTTTAAAATATTAAAAATTTACGAATTTGTACTCATTTCAGTACTTTGGCTGCACATAAACCTGTGAGTTGCACAAAGTATGCAAAATATGCTGGATTAATTTTTGATTTAAAACAAGAGTTTGAAAATAGATTTCAAGATTTTCGAAAAAATGAAAAGAATTTCAACACCCCATTTCTCTAGAAATAAATAAATTACCTTCAAATCTTCAAATGAAACGCATGCAAAGTGACATTCATCTGAAGGATAATATTGGGAATTTTGCTTTACTGGAGTTTTATAAAGATTACCTACCCCGCGATAAATACCCTAATTTTCACATTCATGCTTTATTAATGTCTTCAGCTTTTGGCAGTACCTATATTTGTGAACAATTATTTGCAAAAATAAAGCATATAAAAAACAAAGATAGGACAAAGATCAAGGGCAAACATCTTGAAAATAAATTAAGAACTGCAACTTCGTCTTTTGAACCCAGTATCGATTTGCATTTGAAAATTTGAAAATTCATCCATCTCATTAATTTGAATTTTTTACATCTTTTTTTACATTCAAAAATATATATGTACCTAACATATTGAAATCAAAAAATTAATAATAAAAAAAAGTTAATTTATTTTAATAGAACTACATCGAGTTAATTTTTATTTCAATTTGTTGAAAAAATTTTGAATGTATGGCCCAGAAAATTTTTTTTCTTTCCAATGTGGCCCTCAAACGGTCATAGTTTAGACACCCATGGTCTAAAATATAGTCAAATTTTAAGTTATTAATATTTCCCGTCAATCGTATTCTGTAAGTTTCAAATGTTTCGATACAAGTTGTTTTAATACCCGTAGGAAATGCTCAATTCAAATACATGCCAAACATATGTAGTACTTACTGACGGGGGATGGAAATAAGGCCGCGGGAAATAAGGCCGCGACGTTTTTTTGTTGCGATCTTATTCCATTTTGCAAAATGAAATAAGGCCGCGAAGATTTTTTCGCGGCCTTATTTCGTTTTTAAAATGAAATAAGGCCGCGAAAAAATCCTCGCGGTCTTATTTCATTTTGAAAAATGAAATAAGACCGCAAAAAATTCCTCGCGGCCTTATTTCGTTTTGAAAAATGAAATAAGACCGCGACAAAAAAAAAACAATTATTCGGAGGGCTAATTTCATTTTTATAAATGAAATAAGGCCGCGTAATCTTGTGAGGTGAGCACACAGGGCAGGGGGCAGCAGAGCAGCACGCGGTTGATTAGTGGGATTTGCGGCGCTAGCCGCAAATCCCACTGACCAACCGCCCGCCCGCCGCCCTGCTGCCCCCTGCCCTGTGTGCTCACCTCACAAGATTACGCGGCCTTATTATGTTTTTCAAAATGAAATAAGGGCGCGAAAAAATCCTCGCGGCCTTATTTCATTTTTCAAAATGAAATTAGCCCTCCGATTAATTTTTTTTTTGTCGCGGTCTTATTTCAATTTTTAAAACGAAATAAGGCCGCGAGGAATTTTATGCGGTCTTATTTCATTTTTCAAAATGAAATAAGACCGCGAGGATTTTTTCGCGGCCTTATTTCATTTTTCAAAATGAAATAAGACCGCAACAAAAAAACATCGCGGCTTTATTTCCCGCGGCCTTATTTCACTGCGCCCTTACTGACAATCATATAAATTTTTATATATATACGTACATGCTAAAATAATGTAAGAAAAAAATAAATTCGAAACAACTATAGTTTTTTTTCTTTTTTAAAACAGTTTTTATAACTTTTTAAGTATACTTAATAATAACTTCTTACTATAATAATGATAATATATTTTATTACCTTACAGCAACGAACAATAAAAAAAAACATAAAATACAAAAATAAATAAATCATTAATTTCATTATTTATTTCTTATTCGGAGTATCTCTACAACCTCTAGCAAATAAAATAATTATTTTATTAATTATAATACAATAATACATACTTATAGTTATCCTAATGATGTTATTTAATTATTTTTTTCAATGAATTTACTATACACAAAATCAAACGAAAAATATTTAAGTTTATGAAAAATAAATGTTGTTAAAAAAGGGGACGTAAAGACTTTAATAAATGAAATAATAATTAATAAAATAAATATAATTACATTAATAAAATGAATGATATTTAAAACTTAAGTGTTACTCACACTCTCAGAAACGAAGTTTTTAACACTTGATCACAATCTAAGAACTTTAAATGAATATGCACAATTTTAGAGATCAGAATTTTATAAGAATTTTATCTTTAGACAGCAATTTAAGAGAGGCGATTAAATTAAGACAAATTTACCATTTTGAATTAAAAGACAGCGATGAAAGAAAGTATCAAAAATAGAATAAATCAGTTAATTTTTCATTTTTTCCTTATATTTGTTGCACATAGGGTAAGTTGTGGTGAAACGGTATACCTTTTTTGAAATCAATTTTTCGGTGGAAAAATATTTTATTTTATTAAAATTGAAATTATATAATTTCGTTGAAAAAAACTAACTTTCGTTTTTAAACTCTCAAAACAGATTTTAAAAAAATGAAGAAAAACCAAATCACCCCTTCTAGTGAGCGTGACATGCCACAGCAGTCACTATTACTTTTAGATAATTATATTTTTTAATTTTTTGTGCCACATGATTGGCAAATGGTATAAAATGAAGAATAGACTTCGTGCAATCATTTACAACAAATGTTTTTTTAGTTTTTTTTTGTTATTAGAAATTTTTGCAATAATCCAAAATAATGATGAACATCAAATTTTTTCTTTTCATTTACTCGACACAAGGATACTGCCTCATTTTTTCAACCTAACTTTTTTTGAAGTGAAACTTCTTTAGAGGCATTGTGATTGAGAGTGAAAAAATGTAAGTGTCAAAAACCGAACGATTATTGTCAAAAAAAAAGGCAAAATCCGAACGGCTATTGTCAAAATCCGAACGATTATTGTCAAAAAAAAAGGCAAAAAAAAAAAACAATAATAAAAAATTTTGTGAAATAAAGACGAAAGAACAAAAAAACAATATGAATTTCCGGGAACCAACAAGTTTTTTTTTTGGCACAAACCTTTTTTATTTTCAAATATTTTTCCAATTATATTTTTATTTTTTAACCACAATTTTCTATTTTTCGTTCACAATTTTGTGCACTTAGCACTAATTTTTTTTTTTCATATCCGCGAAAAGAAAAATTATACAATTTTTTATTTAATGCAAAAAAAAAATAATTTTTTTCCAAATCGATGTGAAAAAAAATTAAAAATTTTCATTTAAATTTATTATGTTTCATTATTTTCATAAAATTAATTTAAAAAAAAACCACTTCAAAAACTTTTCATGGCATTTCTGCTGTCATGAAAATAAAAAGAAAAGAATAAAATAAACAATGATAATTTATATTGTGTTCTCTTTCTAATTGTATTGAATTAACAGATGTCCCTCTAGTGCAATGGTTCCCAACCTTTTGTAATATTTGTACCCCTTGATAATGATTTGAATCTTTACGTACCCCTAAAAAAGAGTGCATACAGGTTATAACAAACGGAATAAAAAATTTTAACGCACGTTGTGATTAGATACGCCTCGCTTTGTTAGCACCAAAATTGATCCAGAATCATTGTTTCAAAATCACTGCGAGTTTTCATGTTATTTCTCAAGTCAATGGGTTCATCTTTTGCGTTATCATTATCAGTGTCAACAATCTTGTCTAATGAAATTGTGAAGGTGTTTCTAATCCAATTATCGACATTAAAAGTTGGAGGAATGATACCATCAACATTTTTTTTGAAGATTTCGTTATGAGTTTTAATATACTTATTTAAAATATACACAATTATACACAATTCACAAAATTTTGGAAAGAAAATTAGATTTTAAAATTATGTGTAAGCCGTAAAAAGGATATACATATATTTTTTTCAATACGAACAGTTCCACGTACCTCTCAGAATTGGTTAACGTACCCCCAAGGGGTCCATGGACCCCAGGTTGGGAATCTCTGCTCTAGTGGATGGTTTTTATAACTAGATTATTCGATTCAATTTTTGATGAAACTGAACCCTAACCAAGTGGTTAGATGAAATGAGAAAAAAATTTTTCTTAATGTAATTTGTAGTTTGTTAGTGTAATTTATTTTTGACATTAAATTACACTAATAAAATGCAGGAGGAATATGTTTATTACAATTCCATTTCAGAAGAAGTACTAATAAACATGAAATTTTTCAGGCATATTTGAAAAAGTTATTTTAGGTTAAACTTTTCGGGCAACAAAAAGAAAACATGATTTAAGCCACGCTGCTGTTTTTTCATACATTATTGTCGCTAATAATGTAGTTGTAACCGGAATTTTGTTTACGGCTGAAAATATAGTGAAATCATCTGGCAATCAGTGTTGCCATGCAGCCATAAATATAGGCATTTTGACGTAGACGTGCTACAATTTTTTAGTTATTTGTAATTAATAATTTTTAATAATTTAATTTAATAATTTTAAAAAATATTAATAATAGTAAAAAAAAATTTATTTAATAAAAAATATAAAAAAAAAATTTTAAAAAAAATGGATCAACACGAAGCAAAGCTAAGGTTTGTAAAATAAATATAAATTTTAAAAAACTCGGGAAAAAAAAATAAATCAAAATCCCGAAAAAAATAAAAAGCTTGAGATTCTAGCGCGAAATTTGGCTACTGAATTCTGGCGTCGTTTTTAGATTCTGATTCCTCTTTATGTAAAAGCGTACTTTTCCCCCTTAAGTGCAAATCCTGAAAATTTTATAATCCCGAAATCTAGATTTTTGTATTGCAAGGATTATTAAATAATTTTTTAATTAATTAATTTTCAATTATTCAAAATAGAGCTTCAAAACATCAACAAGATTCCCAACAGGAAGACACGGTTTTGAATCAAACTCAAAGCACTACTATCAACTACGACCAACTACCGTGGTTTGTATAACGTTAAATATTTTATTAACTTTTAATAAAAAGTTTTTTACAATATAAATAGGTAATGTAAATTGGTGCTAAAAATTCTGTTTTTTAGGCCTACTTCAATTCTATATAAAAGAATGCAACAAGAAAATCTACTTCCAAAACCAGTTGCAAAACGTCGTCGGGTAGAAAGTTTGCTACTTATATGCACTTGGCCATTTTAAATATTTATTTAGCCTTCCCAGAAAATACTACTTGCCATGAAGTTTCACTTCTTCCGTGTGTCCCGAGACTCACATATGTTTTTTTTATAAAACGTTGGCATATCTAAAATAATTAAGTTTTGCAAAATAAAATTAAGTAAGGAGAAAAAGCACATACACCATTTCACCCCTAATGAACTTTTATCATTGCACCCATTATATATACTTTAAAAAATAATTAAAGAAAAAAAATCAACTTATGGATTTAATTTTTCCAGTACTCAGGCAAAACTAGAATAAAAATTATATTCTAAAAATATTATTTCCGAACAAAACAACGGTTTCTTTGTCCAAATTTTAGTGATTTTTGCTATTGTCATAAAAAAAAGAGTATGTATTTTATTTCCCACATCTTCAAAAAAAACTCACAAAAATATTTACCCTTTGGTCTAAAAATTCATAAATTTGAATAAGCACATAAAATGAAAAAATAAACAAAATTGCTTGACCAGTTCAAGAAAATTTACTTTTGAAATATCAAAACGGATGAGTATTTCACCCGCTGCTCCATAACACCCCTAATTACCCTACTATAAAAATGTATTCAGTGCCTCATTTAGTGTAACTAATCAATGCATAGAGGACGATAATTTTTTAACAAATACCTATAATGTTGAGTTTATATTTATGTTATATTTTTTATTATATAACTAAAACTGCTAATATGTGCCCAAAATATTTTGCATTTATTACTAAATACATAATAACCAAACCAAAAATATATAACAAATTATGATTTTAATTGTTTTCGCTAAAAATAAATCACAAACAAAAAAGACAAAGGCACTGAATATAATCATATGAACAGATGTATTATAAAAAGTGAAACTATTACGTTTTTTCCTTGCTATGGACAAATAGCAAATATTATAACTTCATTCACTAGTTCTATTTGAACTATATATGTACATAGCATAAAAATATAGCCGCAGCTACCTGTTTTTTCTTTGTAAATTAGAACATCTTCTCTAATAATGTATTTTAAAATATTTTCATGTACCTAATATTTTCTAGATTTCAAGTACTTCATCACCACATCACCCAAAATAAAAACTATGACAAGTGCATAATAATTTAGGAAAATCTAATGTAATGAACTATGTATATATTTCTTAAACAAAACACAAAACACTTTTCTAATAATAAAATCTTGAAAATTTTATTCTTATTTGAATAGAAAGTATTTTTACATATAACTACTCGAATGAAGAGACCTATTTTCATCTAATTAACAATGCATACTTAAACATAAATTGAATAAATAAAATTTGCAAAATATCTTCCAAAAAATGTATAGTTATGTGTACACAAAAATGAAAAAGATTCATATTTCTTCAAATTACAGTAACAATCGTATATATGTAAATTTATGTTTTTGTTATATAAAAAAAAATCTACTTTATGTTTCATACATTTAAATATATAAAATTCAAATTACATGATTCCTTGAGGAGTTGTGTTGTAATATTTTTATTTTTTTATGATATATTTTATTATTTTGTATACTTCTAATAAAAAGTTCAACCTAAATTTAGAAAAAACTTGATTAATAATTGATTAAAAATAGTTATTTAAATTTAACTCCAATCTTCTTAAGATTCCTCACTAATTTATAAGGAGAACTTCATTATTATCAAAATTCATGCATATCTTTATCGCAAAAATTTGTGAATTCTAAAGCAAGTTTGGAGAGAAATCAGTTAACATTTTTAAAATAATAAGTATCACAAAAATATGATAACTCACAAACATAGTCAGATAGTGATAGAAGTTACCAAAGAAAAATGACACAATGTAATTGAAAAAATATACATAAAAAAATTTTAATTAAAATCTAAAAGTTTTCGTTTTTTCTATAATCGTCCATGTCTTTGACTGATTGATACGAAGCAATGTAATTACAAGCTTGTTTTAGCTCTTCGATAGTGATGTTAGTTTCATCAGTTTCTTGTCTTTCTTTTTCAGTCCGTGAGTCCTTTTAACTATGCAATATATCAATTGTTACTCTAAATCTAACAAGAATGGAACAAAATTAAAAAGATGCCATAATTTTGGTGGATAGAAATTTAATGAAAACGAAGTTGAATAATATTATATACTCCATAAAAAATCTTACTCAAGAAGAATGTTCAACAATGAAAATTAAAATATTTAAAGTTAAATTTTTTTTTTTTACTTGTAATTCATTATGGTTGAACAAATAATAGAATTTATATTCAGCATTATTTTAGAATTTTATCAAAAAGTTAAGAAAATAATATAATAATCAAAATTTTAAAATAAAATTAATTTATTTTATCTGTTTTCATAGTTAATTTAATTCATATTTGTCATACATTATGTACTTATATTTATGTATTTAAATCGAAAATTTCAAGAAAATCTTTATCTATGTAAATATATTATTTTGTTCAAACAATATACTGAAAAAAAAAATTCGTTGGAAAATTAGAGCTATAAGAACCAGCTATAAAGTTATACCTATAACTAAAACTACTACATTTTCTTGTAATAGGTGCTCAAAATCTTGCATTTTTTATTAAAAACGTGATGAGCCCCAATTATGTCAATTCTTAATAAATTATAAATTACAATTATTCATTGAAGAAATAATATTAGGAAAGAAGTAAACATTTCTAATTTCCGACTGGGACTGGGATTTAATAATAACTTAATTAGTCGAATATATCTCTTCCCTAAAAAATAAATCAAATATTTTATGTTATTTTTGTTATTATTAAAGCGTGAATCCAGCATAATTTCCATTGTCTTACATTTTTTAATTAAAAAGAAAACTATTTTTGTCTATTTATGTACCTAAATTTATATTTACATACAATAAAAGAAACCTATTTATTTGCTTTTCTGTCATAAACATTTCGTAAATGTGTTACATTGTTCAACAAGGAAAAATTAATAATAACATACAGGAAATTTTTTTTTTTTAGTTAATCGATATTATCAAAAAATGTAAACCAATTAAATTTTCTAATTTTATATTATTTCATCTATTTACATTATTCTTGTTAAGAAATTTTATTCAATGAAAAAACTATAATTTGTGTTTGGGGGCCCCAGACTGAACTCTATTATTGATTTGTGTTAAAAAAAAACAAAAAAAAATTCAAACTAAGAACGACGAAAAGGTAACACACGAAGATAACTACTTTCTGTCAAAATTAAAAAAGGAATTTAAAATTTTCCCAAGAATTCAATAAATTTTTTAATTTGATGTGAATTTAAAGAGCTATAAAGCTTAAATTTACTACTAACTACAAAAAGCAAATAAATTTCATCAGTTGTGCTGAAGTATTACACACAATGCCAATATAATTCAAGAAACTCAAATTAAAAATAAAGTTGGACTTTTATAAGATACAATAAGATAGTAACGTCAAAAATAATCAGATAATACGATGCTACAGCACAACGATTTTCAGAATGAAAATATTATCAAAAATTTAAATTTATGAGAATTTTTTTGTGTTTTAAATTATCAAAGGACGTTCTCCATCTAAAAAACATATAAAATCCATATTAATAGTGAAAAAAAAAATTGTGTTCTTAAAATTCTTAATGAAGTTAAATGAATCTTTATATTATAACACAAATAGTTAATTTTTGTACAATGATCCCTTAATTTAACAACAACTAAACTACTACCTAATACTACTAAAAATTTCCATCAACAAAACGAATATTTATTTTTTATGTTGAAAACGAATTTTATGTTACAATTTATGCCTTACTTTTATTATAGGCTTACATTAATGGCCAGAATTAATGTAAAAATTTCTTAAATTCAATGTCACTTCGAAATTTAACCTTGGATTATCTAACAATTTATATAACGCACGTATATATAATAATGTGCTTTAGTATATTCTTGAAAAAAAGATTATAATATTTATACTGTCTACAGTACAAGACAATGAAATTTAACTGAATGAGACATTATTTAATATTTCGAGAAATTAGAATCTTTATCTTAAAATGCTGAATATATCTCACACATTTGTCAATAAGTAGATAACTCCATTTTTGGCCAAATTTACTTTTTGATGAAAATTAATCTAATATTGCGTATAGTCTATCGATTGGCAAAAAAAAAATTTGGAAAAATATTATTATTAAAAAAATAATTTTGCATATAACTAAATAAGTATACGCAAATGTAATACAAAGCGTGAGTAAAAATCTATAACTTCACTTATTAACTTAAAACATTTTTATTTAAATGGCAAAAAATATATAATTTTAGTTATAATCTTTTTAACAATTTTTTTCCTGTGTTCTGCAATACAAATGAAATTTATCGTAAAGAAAATAAGTTTAATTATTTATTTTTCAACGCAGACAAAAAATCCGTTAAACAAAGTTAAATAGTTATATACAAAAAATAATTACATAGTTATGTGGTTTATGATTATTACAATTTGTTGCAAATATTCTTTGTTTTTATTTTTTTTTTATTTTTTTAATATTTAATTTAACTTAATATTCTTAATTTCATGCATTTTTTTTCAAAATAAATTCATTTTAAAATTTTATAACATTATTCTTCTATTATTATTATATTCCTAGAATTTTGTAGTTTTTCAGAATTTTATTTTTGTACATAGCATAATATCTAATTTTATCCTGTTTTTCCTATTTGATATTATCAATGGCAAAAAAGAAAATAAAATTGTCAACAAGTATATAAGTGGAGTTAATTACTTTTTCTCATTTACATTCAATCTGGTCAAAAGAATATCTTTTTTTTTTTGGATTCTATATGGTGATTTTTATTAAAAATATATAATTTCTTTTTTAAACTCAATAAGTATGATATTTTTAATAACTAGAAGCAAAAATATTATTATAACATCAATAAAATAATAGAAAAATAAGAAAAAGACACAAAATTAGCATTTTCTCATTATATCAAAAATGGAGTTATCTACTTAATTGACAAATGTGTGAGATATAAAGTTTTGCTATATATTAGGTATAAAACCAATTTATTTTATAACCATATAATATTTATTTAATGAAAGTTATAATTTTTTTTAGGTACCTATATCTTTATCTAAAATTCTTATTTTAATTCTAATTACTAAACAAATTTCCGAAAACTTTAACGATATATCGCCTGCTCAGAAATGAAACAACGTATAATGAAAAGTATAGTTTCGAGTAATTTGAATTTAAAGATTTGAAAATTAAAAAAAACGTATGAAAAAATATCAAGTAGCGTACAATTTTCATCTAAAAAACACATGTTATGATTATTTTTATGATTGATTACGGGGGGTGTACATAAATACAAAAATTCTGAGTTCACGATGAACTCATGAAAAATTTTATCATATCTTATGATAAAAGAGAAATTGGTGAAGGTAGAGGCAAGAGAAAGTGCTCTATTTTCAACTATGAATCTGGTGTTGAGTCCACTGTCTAAGGACATCCTGTTCAAAGGCTGGGTCTAAGCTCGTCGGTGGGTGGGTAAGGACAGTGAACACCAGAGGGTTCATAACAATATTTATAGGATGTCTTTTTATGAAGAAGGTGAAAAGAAGTTCTCAATAAAATGATATTCGAGAAACCCCAACCAATTCAAATAAAAAAAAACTTAAACTAAATGACTAATACGTCATTCTTCAGCTCATGGCTATGGCCATCTATAGCTGGACCTTACAGTAGCATTTCTTTTATCTAGTAGGACCTGTGGAAATAATAATTTAAGTTAAAAACATTATTGTTTCATAAAAAAAAATCTAAACTTTATTAACATAAAAAAAAAGCTTAAGTATACCTACGACAATTTTAATCTAAACTAAACTGTATCAATTTGGGTGTCTATGTAACATAATTTGATAATCGTTATAACATTTTCTTTTTATTATTTTTTTTTTTTTTACAGATATAAAATTCATTAATATATTTCGTTAATTATAATTTGTGAACATTTCCAAATTTTATTTTGCTTTATATTTGTTTTGTTGTATTGTTTTTATTTATTTTACAACAACATTTAAATAACATATTTTATTTACTGATTTATTTTATATATATTATATGCATTTGTTTCGATTAAACATAATTAGTTGTACATATATATAATACAAATTGCATATTATGTGCAAAAAACTTGCTATTTTATTATTTGTTTTTTCATGCTATTGTAGCTTGAAGTGGAGGTGCTGTTATAAGCTGAGTTTGTTTTTTTTTTGTTGCATAAAAAAAGGGTATCATCAAATGATATGAAATATAATTCAGTAGCGAGTTTACATTTTTATTCCATAATTTCAGTATGGCCTTTTTTTTGTTTTATGGTCAAATACAATATGAAAAAAATATGAAAAAAAACAAATTATAATTTAATTTATTTATTTATTTATAAAAAAAATTAGGAGAGAAATATCTATAGCCTAGCCTACTTATACAAGCCATGAATTTTTAGTATTCCCTATTAAAAAAATTTCCTATTTTAATGGGTTATTGTAATAAGTTACAGGGTAAAATTATTTAAAATAATTTAAGATTGGGCATAATATTTTATAAAAATTGAACTATTATTTTTATTTAGTATGAATTTAGTATTAAGTAATTAGTAATTTTTCTTTTTTAAAAACAAACTCAAATATAGGTTAAAAAAAAATTACATGGAGTCAATTTATTTCCAGTAAAGGTAAATTTTATTTAATTTAAAGTTTTATTTCCATTTTGGAAAATTATTGATTACGAAAGTTGGTTTAAAAAATTTTATTTAAAAAAAAGAAATTTGAAGTATTTCTAATGGATATGAATGAAACAAAACCCGGTTTATAAATTTATCAAATGCATTATAAATAAAAAAAAAATCTAACTCAAACTTATGTTATTTGAGAATCAAAACAATTTTTTTTTTGTTGTTGAAGTTAAGCTTCACTTATGTAAGGGAGTTTAGTGACCTTAAAAAAAATTTATTATGAACGGTCAGTTTTAATTTTGATTAATTTTTTTTTTATATATAGGAATATAGGTATGTAAAAAAATTTTTTTTTGTATTGAAATTAAACAAGGTGAATAGTGTTTTCAACCCGGGTACCCGGGTGTCGGGTACCTGCAAATTTGACCATTATTTCGGGTATTTCAAAACCCGGGTAGTAACATCGGGTATCCGGGTATCAAAGTTTTGAAATTCAAACAGCAAATTTCAAAACCAAATTGCACAGTTATAGGCGAGCTTAAAAATAATTTCGCATTCGAAAATTTGAAATATTGATTTCCATGTTACATGTTACATGTTTTATAAGTTGGCCGTGTCCGAAATAAATTAATGCCCAGTAAATATTTAATGTTCACCAGGATATTTAATCGGTTGTGTTTTGGCCGTTTTTACTGGGTTTGTCTATATATTGGTTTCCCTTTATCCTCATTCCACAATTAAAAACAAAAAAATTTTGAAATTTTGTTCAAATCTTATCAATTCCTTTGAAATTTTAATGAACACGTCTTGTTGTTAAAATTGAGAAAGATACATGCGTTTTTAAAATAAAAAATTAAAAATTATTAAAAAAATTTATAAAAAAAAAAATTAATTTTTAATTAAAGTACTTAACAAGTAAAAAAAAAATTAATAAAAAAAAAAAGAAAAATTTTCATAGACTACCCGGTGCCAATATCAGGTAATCACTGGGTTTCTCTAACCTAATATTAACTGGGTTTTCACCTATAAAATATTTACTGGGTGCTTAATTGAATTATTTTTATTTCAAAAACATAGAAAAAAAAAATAGAATGTGTTTTTCTGAAAAAAATATTCTTTGTGCTTTTGATTAATCAAAATACTGCTGAGCTGAGGAAGTGAAATTAAAAATCGTAAGTGAAGAAAAATTATACAAATTGATGTTGTGCGCTCGATTGAATTTTTTGTCTTTGCATCTTGTAAAATGTCTCGAGTCTGGAATTACTTTGAGAAATTAACATCCACTGAAACATTCGTAGCGTGTTTTTTCCATTGCTGGAATATTTTGTAGTAAATTAAGAAATAAAATGAGCCCAGATACATTAAATGCTTTAATTTTTATAAAATATTATTTTCTTAATAAACAAAAAATTTAAATTATTAATGGGTTTTTTTCCAGTTTTTTTTGTAATATTTCTTAATACCCGGGTAACCCGGGCTACCCGAAAACTTTGAAATATTACAACTCGAGTACCCGGGTACTTTTATTTCCGGGTATTTGCAAACACTAAAGGTGAAAAGTTTTAAGGTGGGCGGACAAAAGCATGTAAGTCATTTTATGCAATTTTTCTGGAGAAGGTATTCAACTAAGGAAACAATAGACTTCACTAGATTTTTGACTTAAGGTGATTTTTCTATAGTAAAAAATTTTGACTTAAGTGATTTGGTCTTTTTTGAATATTGACTTAAGTGATTTGGTCTTTTTGTGTTTTGTGACTTAAGTGATTTGGTCTTTTTTTGTTTTGTGACTTAAGTGATTTTTCCATTAAAATTGTTTATATAAAAAAAGAATTTTGTTTAATAAAAAATTTTATTCCTAATTCCTAATCGTGGCTTGTTTTGTAGGCTAAGCTATACATTAGTTTTGAAATAAAATTAAAGCCGATCGGATAGATCATCTCTGGTCATTTCACTCGATTCCTGTCCCAACCGGGTACCGCGCGTTTTGGTAGGGACCAGTGGAGTCTATCCTCTTACAACTGTTCTCCTCTGTCACCATCAATGGATCCAAAATCATGATTTCTCAGTGATCATGGATTCAAATCAGTGGCAGATGAGCCAGTTGTAGTACCACAACGTAGTATGGGTCTCCGGAGGGAAACTCCATGTGGTTACCGGCGATGTCTTAGCTTTGGATTCTTGGATAGACCCAAGAATCCTCCACTAAGAGCGGGCTTTTGAGATTCACTAGAAGTGGCAATTGTGTGGCTCACATTCTAGTGAATACTCTGTTGGTCTTGTCTTCCCAGTTTAGTGAATTAAATCCACTTAAGCTGAGGAAGGCAAGTTCCAACTCCTAAAGACAAAGGGTGAAAAAAAATAAAAACAAACACTTACCTTTTTTTTGTTTTATGGTCAAATACAATATGAAATTGTTGTAAAAGAAATCAATTCTTTTATATGATTTTTAATCAAAACAATTTCATATAAAAACAAAAAAAAAAAGTAATTATGCAAAATTTACAAAATATTACATCAGGTGTATTATTCTGTAAATTACGCGTTTTATTTTTTTCTTGACCTATTCCAACTTAAAAATTCTTGAATAAAAAATGCAATTAATTTGTTTTTTTTGTCAATTTTGAATTCTTAATATTTTTACTTTAATTAGGTTTAAAAAAAATGATGGTGTAATTTTATTCTATTTCTAAGATAAAATCACCGCAACAAATTAGGTTCAATCTCATTCTTGTAAAAGGATGGATTGAATCTAAAAACGGGTGTAAATATAATGAAGTTAAAACGGATCTGTATATATATATGTGAAAGTTATATAAAAAAATTTCTAAAAATTTGGTGGGGCTCGAAGCCGACTCTGAGATTAAGAGTCTCATGCTCTTCGATTGAGCTAGCCGGACAAAAAAATTAATTTATGTATATGTACTTGTATCTGTTATGTTATATTTTGTTTTAATTTTAAAAATTTATTTGTTTTGATTCTTATTATACAAATTTTTATAATTATTACAATTATTATAAACTTAAAACTAAGTATATATTAAATTTTTTTTTTTTGTATATATGTATATTTTTTTTTTTTTTTGTATTTTATACATATATTTTTTGTATAAATTTTTTTTTTTTTTTTTTTGTATATATTTTTTTTTTTATACATTTATTTTTTTTTTTTTTTGAGATTGTATTTATTTATATATATATATATTTTTTCTTTATTTTTTTTCTTAAATTTTTTTTTTTTTTTATATAAAACTATATCTAATTAATTAATTTTTTTATTTATTTATATGTATATAAATATATATATATTATTTATAAGTATATATTTTTTTATTTACCTATAGTTTTCTTATTATTATATATATGTTTATATATTATTTTCATATATTCATAAAATTTAATTAAAAAAATAAATTGTGTTTATAAATTATTTATTATGGATTTATTAGACCTTATATGATAAATTTCATATTTTTACTTAATTTGTTTAGGTCTTAATGTCCTTTGCATGATAACGTCCTATCAGATTTTTACCAGTAAGATCTTTTAGTTCGTAAATACTATTTCCTATAATTCTAAGTACTACACAGGGAATAAATTTCTTTCCTAACTTGGCATTGAAGTGTTTGCTAAAGTCACTCTGTGCAAAATTTCTTCTATATACTGTCTGACCTATTTTACATTTGATGTTTTTACATTTCCTATTATATAATCTTCTTCCTTTTTCCTTTGTTTTTTCTAAATTACGCTTTACTATATCCTTTATAATTTGAAAGGATCCTGGTGGGGGTAATATATCTATATCTTCTCCCTCTAACATGTGTAGTTTCCTAAGTAATTTAAAGGAGCTACCATGGGTTATCATATGCTGTCCGAACAGAATACAATAAGGGGACATACCGGTTGCTTCATGTACGCTCGCTCGAAGAGCTGTGCTAATACTGTCGAGATCGCCATCCCAGTTATACTGTTCGTCATCGATGTAAGCTCTTATGGCATTGAGAATAGAGCCATTAATCCTTTCGCTCGCGTTGGCTTGTGGGGAATAGAAAGCTGTTAATTTATGTTCGATACCATAATTTTTCAAATAGGAATTGAATTCTTTTGAAATAAGTGGTGTCCCATTATCGCTAAAGATACATTCTGGACAGCCAAACAGACTGAAAGCTTCATCTAACACTTTAATAGCGTTAGCTGAAGTAGCTTTACGTAATGGTCGAATTATAACGTATTTAGAAAAGGAATCTAAGATTATAAAGATGCACGTATTTCCTGATTTTGATCTTGGATATGGGCCTAAAAAATCAATATATAAATTTTGGAAGGGTCTTTCCGGTATGGGTTTATTTCCCATAGGAGGTCTTAAAATCTGATTAGAAGGTTTGGTTTCTTTACAAATTTTACAGTTAGAAATATATTGTTTTACGTCGGTAAACATTCTGGGCCAAAAGTACTTGGTTCTTAATTTATGGAGGGTTTTTCCTATTCCGCCGTGGGCTGAATGGGGAGGATCGTGGTTATTCTTTATCACGTCATTTACTAGTTCGGTTGGAACCCAAAGTCTCCATAGGTTAATTTCTGGTACTTCCTGCTCTTTTCTGTACTCTACCCTTTTAAATACTTTGTTGCCCACAACCTTGAGATCTGGAAGCTTATCACTATTGTCTTTAATAGCTTCTCTAATTTCTCTGTAACTTTCGGATTCGAAGGCTTTAGAATTAAGGTCTAAATCAGGAGATCGAGCTGATATTTCCTCTATACCGAATAAACGTGATAGTGTGTCGGCCACAACATTCTTTTTCCCGGATCTATGTTGTACATCGAATTCGAACGCTTGAAGTTTTAAGGACCATCTAAAAAGTTTTCCGTGATGGTCTTTACATTTCATTAACCACTGAAGGGAAGCGCAGTCAGTCAGTACGGTGAATTTTACTCCTTCTACGTACATCCTGAATTTTTTTATAGCTTCCACTACCGCGTAACACTCTTGTTCTGTAGCTGCCCACCGGGTTTGCGTGTCATTAAACTTTTTGGACATATAAGCTACAGGGTGTTCATTATTTTCGGAATCATATTGGAAGAGAATGGCTCCAATTCCGGATTGGCTTGCGTGTGTTTGTATGAAAAAAGGTTTTCCGTAATCAGGGGGAGATAAAACAGGTTCAGAGATTAGAATTTCTTTAATTTTTTTGAAAGCTTTCCTAGCTTCATTTGTGAAATTGAATTTATTATTATTTGAATTTTTTGTCTTAAGGCAATCTGTAATAGGTGCAACTATGGTAGAATAATTTTGAATTAAACGCTGGAACCATCCAGTCATTCCTAGAAAACGTCTGGTTTGTTTAAGGGTTTTGGGCTCAGGGTATTCAGAAATTGCGGTTATTTTCCCTGGGTCCGGTTTTGTCCCATCCGCGCCAATTAAATATCCTAAGTACTTTATCTCTTTCATGAAAAATTTAGATTTTTCAACATTAATGGTGAGATTTGCTTTTCTTAGGGCTATTGCAACTTCTTTTAAAAGTTGAAAATGACGTTCCTTACTTTCGGTCGCGACCATTAAGTCATCCAAGTAAACTTTTACTTCTTCTTTCAGATGTTGGGGAATTACCTTGTCCATAAGACGACACATACGCTGAGCTGCGTTACAGAGTCCGAACGGCATTCGTGTATACTGATAAAGAGGTCTACCGGGGATTGCAAATGTAGTTTTTTCGCGTGAATCTTTTTCTAAGGGAATCTGCCAGAAAGCGTCTTTTAAATCTATACTGCTTATATATTTTGTCTTGTCTATTCTCGCAAGCAGTCCTTGAATGTTGGGTAAAGGATACGCGTCTTTTTTTGTTAAATCGTTCACTTTTCGCGAATCTAAACACAAACGGTTCTTTCCCGGTTTTCTTACGAGTACTACCGGCGAAGTCCAAGCACTATTACTTTCTTCTATTACGCCCATTTCTAGAATTCTATCTACCTCGGCGTACATTAGTGTTTGTATTGCAGGGGAAATTGGATAATGTTTTTGTTTTACGGGTTCATTGTCTCCTGTGTCTATGACATGTTGTTCTAAATTTGTGCACCCTAACCCTTCAATTGCAAATGACGGAAACATTTTCTTTATAGAATCTAGTTCTAATTGTTCTTTGACATTTAAAGGATGTAAATTTGGATCAATTTCAGAAATTTCTGCGATTGGATTAAAAATTTGGGGGGCCAAGTTAAAAGCTATCCAGAAGTTAATTCCAAGATAAAGTTCTTGAGATAACTTAGGAACTACATGAATTTTTAAAATTTTGGATATGTTATTAAAGAAAATAGGTACCAAAATGTATCCTATTATTTCGGTTTTATTACCGCCCGCGGTTGTTACCGATTCTGAAATTTTGTTTAATTTAAAATTTGTATTTGCAACGAGCCATTTTTCATCTTTTTACATAGGGTCGGTTATCGTGTGGTATTTTTATGATTGATGATAGAATGTTTAACTTATCTATCTTCACATTTTTATAAAAATTCTCTTTACGTATAGAATTCCTTTTTTTCTTTATTAATCTCGGAAATTTATTTATATTAAATCTCAATTCATTTGTATTTTTATATGTTACTATTTCCGCGAATTTTCGATTATTTCGATGTTTTCTGAAATTATATGGAGGCCAGTGTTTCTTTGGCTTATGCTCCATTTCCTGAATTTCAGGTCTTTCTAGAATGATATTTATTTTATTTTGACTATTTTCGCTATGTCCGCTATTTTCAGAATTATTATTTTTTAACTCATTATCTATGGGGTCTGAGAAGATAATATTTTGATCTAAATCACAATTTCTAGACGGATTTTCTATAGTTTCAAATTGCTCAGTTTTATTGCAATTTTTGCAAGTTGGAGAGTGTTCATCGGGCATTCCGCATTTATAACAGAATATTCGTTTATAATTCTCTGTACAGTCAATGTATCCATGGCCTGCTTTCTCGCAGTTCCAGCAACGTAAGTTGTTCTGGGGGGTAATTGGTCTTGACGGCTGTAGCTTAGTTTTAGCTGGTTCTTCATATTTCTTTTTCTGGTTAAACTGAGGCTGCTTCATCATGGGCGCCGGCAGTATGGTGCAAGGTGGTGCAACTGCACCACCTTTGTTTGATAAAAATGTTATTAAAATTTTGATAAAATTTGAAAAAAAAAAGTTAAAAAAAACGTAGGGAAAAGTTTAAGGAAAATATTTTTTTCTGAGGAAAATTTGAAGAAATTCATAAATATTGTGCTAACTTTGGCAGTCAACAATATTTAAAATTTCAGACTCGTAAATTTTTCTTACCCTAATGATTTTAAGAAATTAATATCATTACGATATTCTTCTACGTACGTTGAACTCAAAATCCATTGTTGAAACTAAACTTTTTGATTTACAACATATAAGTATCGCATAAAATATGAACACATTTAAAATTTGAGAAAATCTTGCAAAAATAAGCTGTTTTTGTGGAAAAACGGCAGTGAGTAAAACCGTTAAACAATTTTTTTTCTATTTTAGGGCAAAAAAAGAATTTAGTACAAAAAAATATAAAAAAATAATTTCAGGAATTTTTTTAAAAAAGTGTCTATTTTGGGGAAATTTCTTAAAAATTTGAGTAAATTTCATTTATTCCATCTGGCAGCCCTGGTGAGAGATAATCTTAAAAAGTTCTGAGCATCGCATCAGCATACTGAGATGAATTTTGTCGTGAATTCAAAATATTGTTTTGCAACTGATTTTTCCTAAAAATCAAAATTTAATTTAAATTAAGGTTGTTGGAAATTGTAACTTAGTGATGAACCCGCAATATGTCAAAGATTTGGTAAAATCAAAATAATAATTTTTACATGCACCACCTTATAAAAAATCCTGACGGCGCCCATGTGCTTCATAGCTAGTGTTTTCAACCCGGGTACCCGGGTGTCGGGTACCCGCAAATTTGACCATTATTTCGGGTATTTCAAAACCCGGGTAGTAACATCGGGTATCCGGGTATCAAAGTTTTGAAATTCAAACAGCAAATTTCAAAACCAAATTGCACAGTTATAGGCGAGCTTAAAAATAATTTCGCATTTGAAAATTTGAAATATTGATTTCCATGTTACATGTTACATGTTTTATAAGTTGGCCGTGTCCGAAATAAATTAATGCCCAGTAAATATTTAATGTTCACCAGGATATTTAATCGGTTGTGTTTTGGCCGTTTTTACTGGGTTTGTCTATATATTGGTTTCCCTTTATCCTCATTCCACAATTAAAAACAAAAAAATTTTGAAATTTTGTTCAAATCTTATCAGTTCCTTTGAAATTTTAATGAACGCGTCTTGTTGTTAAAATTGAGAAAGATACATGCGTTTTTAAAATAAAAAATTAAAAATTATTAAAAAAATTTATAAAAAAAAAAATTAATTTTTAATTAAAGTACTTAACAAGTAAAAAAAAAATTAATAAAAAAAAATGCATTTTTAATTAAACTTAACAAATAAAAAAAATTTCAAATTTCAATAAAGTATTGTAAATAAAATTTTGCTTTTTTATAAATCAACATTTATTTTATTAATTTTTAGTTTTTTTTTTATTTTTGTTATATTACAAGAGATAGAATATATTATAAATAAAACTAATAAAAACAATTTTAGCTTTTTATTATTTTTAGAAAGAATTTGAGAAAATTTTAAGAAATCTTTCAGGAAGAAGCCCTTATATTTAAACAAACCATATTTGTGGAGAAGCCACTAATTTAATTTAATTTTATTTCATTTCGTTTCGTTTCTTTTTTATTGAATGATCAGGTAATGATACCTGCTAGAAGCGAACGCATGTATGAAAAATTTTCATAGACTACCCGGTGCCAATATCAGGTAATCACTGGGTTTCTCTAACCTAATATTAACTGGGTTTTCACCTATAAAATATTTACTGGGTGCTTAATTGAATTATTTTTATTTCAAAAACATAGAAAAAAAAAATAGAATGTGTTTTTCTGAAAAAAATATTCTTTGTGCTTTTGATTAATCAAAATACTGCTGAGCTGAGGAAGTGAAATTAAAAATCGTAAGTGAAGAAAAATTATACAAATTGATGTTGTGCGCTCGATTGAATTTTTTGTCTTTGCATCTTGTAAAATGTCTCGAGTCTGGAATTACTTTGAGAAATTAACATCCACTGAAACACTCGTAGCGTGTTTTTTCCATTGCTGGAATATTTTGTAGTAAATTAAGAAATAAAATGAGCCCAGATACATTAAATGCTTTAATTTTTATAAAATATTATTTTCTTAATAAACAAAAAATTTAAATTATTAATGGGTTTTTTTCCAGTTTTTTTTGTAATATTTCTTAATACCCGGGTAACCCGGGCTACCCGAAAACTTTGAAATATTACAACTCGAGTACCCGGGTACTTTTATTTCCGGGTATTTGCAAACACTATTCATAGCCGGTTGAACAGCTTTCAATTTATAGAATTCATTATCTAGATAATCGTCCCATGAGTAATCGTCATCATACTGAATTTCGCGATACTTGTTTTGATCGTGATAAGGTTTGCTATAACGGGGTTCTTCCTGGTAAGTTTTATAAACCGGTTTGGATTCTCGATATGAATCTATCATCCTTAGTTTAGTTCTAAGGGTATTAAGATTAGGTAAATCATGTGCCAGTAACGGTTCTCGATATTCGCGTCTTGCATTAAACCTTATCCGGTTGGTTAACCTTTGTTCATTTAGTGGAGATTCTAACGTTTGATTGAGACATATCATTGTTAGAATATATTCCCTCCATGTTTCTCCTAACTTTTGTTTTCTGGTAATTAGGTTCAAGATTTTCAAATCTTCATCCAGGGTATCAGCGTACTCATCTATGAGGGCTGAACTAAAAGTTCTCCAGGAAGTATTTTGTTTATTGTGGGTTCTAAAATAAAGAAAATACCACTTTTTTACTGTGGGGTCGAGTAACTGATGGAAGTTATTAAGTAATACGCGATCTGAGATATTGTGACAAATTCTTTGATTGTCCACATCTTTTACAAAGTTTTCAACCTCGTCCCCGTTGAAATATAAGCCGAACCGTTTTTTGAGATCGAATTCTCTGTCATATTGCGGTACGTGCCTATTATAATATTGTTCTTCAGTATTTCTTAGTCTGTTGGATCTTGGGCCTCGATTTCTTGGGGCGCTAGATCTGGGGTACTCCGTATTTTCTCTTCTCTTTGGAGAGTTTAAATACTTTGTTTGGTGACTAATTGCTGAAGATTGGGAACCCAGTGTGCCATATTCAGAGGGATAGTCTGGGTATCGTCTACTGAAGTCTGGTGGAGTTTGTTGTGTAGCCAAGTGTTCTGTTATTTGAATTTGTCTACTCAAAGTTTCTACTAAACTTTTTATTTGACTTATTTTGTCAGACATTTATAAAAATTTGCTAATTATTATTTTTATTTTTTTGTTTACTAAATTATATAAATTTCTTTCTAGCTTTTTTTTTTTTTCTAGAATATGTTATAGTATATAAACCATATATAATTTACTTTAATTTTAATTAATTTAAAAAAAAATTGTTTTACATAATAAATAATTTATTTATATTTATATATTTATTTTTTATAGGCCCTTTAAATAATAGAAATGCTTACTGTAGTTGTAGTTGGAAAGTAAAGAAAAATTTTAGGAAAAGAAGGAAAATTTTTGTTATTAGCTCTATTAAGTTAGAAAATAGTTGGATAGTTAAGAAACAGAAATTGTTCCAATTAGACTGATCTCCCCAGCATGTACCAGTGTGGACCGTGCCCACATTTTAAACTGCACTCACACTGTAAGGAGAAAAGTCGACATGGAACTTGTACTTGCATTTTTGTCATTATTGCATGTACAATGTGAAATTCAAAATCGCAGCATGTACCAGTGTAGACTGTGCCTACATTTTAAACTGCACTCACACTGTACGATGTTGAATTTCGTTTGGAAAAAAAAAAAAAAGCGTTACAGTTCTCTCTTGAAACTTTTCCCCAGTATGTACCAGTGTGGATCGTGCCCACATTTTAAACTGCACTCACACTGTAAGGAGAAGTTAAAAGAGAAATGTGAAATTTTTGAAGAAGAAAGAAAGTATAGGATTAGGAAGAAAGTTTGTGAATATTTTTCTGAAAATTTTCACCCCAGCATGTACCAGTGTGGACTGCGCCCACATTTTAAACTGCACTCACACTGCAAAATGAAAATTTTCTCCAAATATTATATAGAAAATATTTCAATAGATATCTTTTGAATTGGGGTTTCTAAAATATATAGGGTAAAATTTTTAATTTAATTTCTCTGTGTTTCTCTTTTTCTTATAAAAAATATTTGTATATTTTTTTTATAAAAAAATAGTGTAAGGCGATTTGCCTTATTAATTGTCAAAGGGAAGAGACTCTTAAGTCTTCCACCTCTTTGAGTAGGGTAGGACTCACAGTCTTACCACGTTGGGCGCCATTTGTTATCGTTAATTTTAAGGTTGAAAAACGGGGGTGTGTGTATAAGCACAAAAATTCTGAGTTCAAGATGAACTCTGAGAAATTTATCATAAAATTTGATAAAAATAAAAATAAAAAAGGGAAAGTGGTGAAAGTAGAGGCAAAAGAAGGTGCTCTACTTTCAAAATTTTAAGCTGGTGCCGAGTCCACTGTCTAGGACATCCTGTTCTCAGGCCGGGTCTAAGCTCGTCGTTGGGTGGGTACGCGACAGTGAACACCAGAGGGTTCATAACAATATTTATAGGATGTCTTTTAAGTAAAAAAAAAGGAAGATTTTAATAAAAAGGATATTCTAAGAAACCCCAACCAAACCTAATAGAAAGAGCTTAACCTAAATGACTAGGGAGACATTCTTCAGCTCATGGCCTCGGCCATCTATAGCTGGACCTTACATCTGCATTTCTTCCACCTAATCAAGGACCTGTAGGGAATTTTTAGCAATAAAACATTTTGATTAAATTACATACAAAAATTCATTAATGATTTAATTTTCTTAAACTAAACCTACTACGGTTTAAAATATTATAATTTGTTAAAATACAATTTTGCTTCCATGATCATAATGTTTTCTTTTTAATTTTTCTTTACAATCAATTACAGGTTTTAATTTCAAATTTTACAAATAGTGTTTTGTTTTGTATTACAAATTTTGGTTCATGTTAATGACCTTTATTGCATAATAAAAAGTTTCTTTATAGATTTAATAATAATATTATATATCATTATTTGAAAATTATGATTTATATTGTTAAAATTATTGATATTATATCATAATATTGATATATATATATAAACAATTGGTACTAATAAAAATATTTTTTTTTGTTAAAGATGCCTACGTTATGAGGTCTTATTTGTGGTTGACAATATTTGTCATTGGTGGCTTCACCTTGAATTATGTAATTTGGGTGGAGTTGGTCTTAGTTTATTGGTAGTACCATCTAATAAAATTTGTAGCTTTTTTATTTATGATCAAAGCTGATATGCTTTTTTTTTGTAAGACAATAAAATTGGTATCATCAAATGATATGAAATATAATTCAGTAGCGAGTTTACATTTTTATTCCATAATTTCAGTATGGCCTTTTTTTTGTTTTATGGTCAAATACAATATGAAAAAAATATGAAAAAAAACAAATTATAATTTAATTTATTTATTTATTTATAAAAAAAATTAGGAGAGAAATATCTATAGCCTAGCCTACTTATACAAGCCATGAATTTTTAGTATTCCCTATTAAAAAAATTTCCTATTTTAATGGGTTATTGTAATAAGTTACAGGGTAAAATTATTTAAAATAATTTAAGATTGGGCATAATATTTTATAAAAATTGAACTATTATTTTTATTTAGTATGAATTTAGTATTAAGTAATTAGTAATTTTTCTTTTTTAAAAAAAAACTCAAATATAGGTTAAAAAAAAATTACATGGAGTCAATTTATTTCCAGTAAAGGTAAATTTTATTTAATTTAAAGTTTTATTTCCATTTTGGAAAATTATTGATTACGAAAGTTGGTTTAAAAAATTTTATTTAAAAAAAAGAAATTTGAAGTATTTCTAATGGATATGAATGAAACAAAACCCGGTTTATAAATTTATCAAATGCATTATAAATAAAAAAAAAATCTAACTCAAACTTATGTTATTTGAGAATCAAAACAATTTTTTTTTTGTTGTTGAAGTTAAGCTTCACTTATGTAAGGGAGTTTAGTGACCTTAAAAAAAATTTATTATGAACGGTCAGTTTTAATTTTGATTAATTTTTTTTTTATATATAGGAATATAGGTATGTAAAAAAATTTTTTTTTGTATTGAAATTAAACAAGGTGAATAGTGTTTTCAACCCGGGTACCCGGGTGTCGGGTACCCGCAAATTTGACCATTATTTCGGGTATTTCAAAACCCGGGTAGCAAATTTTAAAACCAAATTGCACAGTTATAGGCGAGCTTAAAAATAATTTCGCATTCGAAAATTTGAAATATTGATTTCCATGTTACATGTTACATGTTTTATAAGTTGGCCGTGTCCGAAATAAATTAATGCCCAGTAAATATTTAATGTTCACCAGGATATTTAATCGGTTGTGTTTTGGCCGTTTTTACTGGGTTTGTCTATATATTGGTTTCCCTTTATCCTCATTCCACAATTAAAAACAAAAAAATTTTGAAATTTTGTTCAAATCTTATCAGTTCCTTTGAAATTTTAATGAACGCGTCTTGTTGTTAAAATTGAGAAAGATACATGCGTTTTTAAAATAAAAAATTAAAAATTATTAAAAAAATTTATAAAAAAAAAAATTAATTTTTAATTAAAGTACTTAACAAGTAAAAAAAAAATTAATAAAAAAAAATGCATTTTTAATTAAACTTAACAAATAAAAAAAATTTCAAATTTCAATAAAGTATTGTAAATAAAATTTTGCTTTTTTATAAATCAACATTTATTTTATTAATTTTTAGTTTTTTTTTTATTTTTGTTATATTACAAGAGATAGAATATATTATAAATAAAACTAATAAAAACAATTTTAGCTTTTTATTATTTTTAGAAAGAATTTGAGAAAATTTTAAGAAATCTTTCAGGAAGAAGCCCTTATATTTAAACAAACCATATTTGTGGAGAAGCCACTAATTTAATTTACTTTTATTTCATTTCGTTTCGTTTCTTTTTTATTGAATGATCAGGTAATGATACCTGCTAGAAGCGAACGCATGTATGAAAAATTTTCATAGACTACCCGGTGCCAATATCAGGTAATCACTGGGTTTCTCTAACCTAATATTAACTGGGTTTTCACCTATAAAATATTTACTGGGTGCTTAATTGAATTATTTTTATTTCAAAAACATAGAAAAAAAAAATAGAATGTGTTTTTCTGAAAAAAATATTCTTTGTGCTTTTGATTAATCAAAATACTGCTGAGCTGAGGAAGTGAAATTAAAAATCGTAAGTGAAGAAAAATTATACAAATTGATGTTGTGCGCTCGATTGAATTTTTTGTCTTTGCATCTTGTAAAATGTCTCGAGTCTGGAATTACTTTGAGAAATTAACATCCACTGAAACACTCGTAGCGTGTTTTTTCCATTGCTGGAATATTTTGTAGTAAATTAAGAAATAAAATGAGCCCAGATACATTAAATGCTTTAATTTTTATAAAATATTATTTTCTTAATAAACAAAAAATTTAAATTATTAATGGGTTTTTTTCCAGTTTTTTTTGTAATATTTCTTAATACCCGGGTAACCCGGGCTACCCGAAAACTTTGAAATATTACAACTCGAGTACCCGGGTACTTTTATTTCCGGGTATTTGCAAACACTAAAGGTGAAAAGTTTTAAGGTGGGCGGACAAAAGCATGTAAGTCATTTTATGCAATTTTTCTGGAGAAGGTATTCAACTAAGGAAACAATAGACTTCACTAGATTTTTGACTTAAGGTGATTTTTCTATAGTAAAAAATTTTGACTTAAGTGATTTGGTCTTTTTTGAATATTGACTTAAGTGATTTGGTCTTTTTGTGTTTTGTGACTTAAGTGATTTGGTCTTTTTTTGTTTTGTGACTTAAGTGATTTTTCCATTAAAATTGTTTATATAAAAAAAGAATTTTGTTTAATAAAAAATTTTATTCCTAATTCCTAATCGTGGCTTGTTTTGTAGGCTAAGCTATACATTAGTTTTGAAATAAAATTAAAGCCGATCGGATAGATCATCTCTGGTCATTTCACTCGATTCCTGTCCCAACCGGGTACCGCGCGTTTTGGTAGGGACCAGTGGAGTCTATCCTCTTACAACTGTTCTCCTCTGTCACCATCAATGGATCCAAAATCATGATTTCTCAGTGATCATGGATTCAAATCAGTGGCAGATGAGCCAGTTGTAGTACCACAACGTAGTATGGGTCTCCGGAGGGAAACTCCATGTGGTTACCGGCGATGTCTTAGCTTTGGATTCTTGGATAGACCCAAGAATCCTCCACTAAGAGCGGGCTTTTGAGATTCACTAGAAGTGGCAATTGTGTGGCTCACATTCTAGTGAATACTCTGTTGGTCTTGTCTTCCCAGTTTAGTGAATTAAATCCACTTAAGCTGAGGAAGGCAAGTTCCAACTCCTAAAGACAAAGGGTGAAAAAAAATAAAAACAAACACTTACCTTTTTTTTGTTTTATGGTCAAATACAATATGAAATTGTTGTAAAAGAAATCAATTCTTTTATATGATTTTTAATCAAAACTATTTCATATAAAAACAACAAAAAAAAGGTAATTATGCAAAATTTACAAAATATTACATCAGGTGTATTATTCTGTAAATTACGCGTTTTATTTTTTTCTTGACCTATTCCAACTTAAAAATTCTTGAATAAAAAATGCAATTAATTTGTTTTTTTTGTCAATTTTGAATTCTTAATATTTTTACTTTAATTAGGTTTAAAAAAAATGATGGTGTAATTTTATTCTATTTCTAAGATAAAATCACCGCAACACACATTTTAATCAACATTAAGAATATTGCAAAGTAGTTGTACTTATAAAATCGAGTAGGAGGAATCGAATGGTGCTATTGTCAAATAATGACGTATAAATGTCATACGTTGTTTCATTTCTCAGCAGACGATATATAAAAGATGATGCCATTTTTTCTTCTTGAATGAAATTTTATGTAAAATAGAATAAAAATCATTGTGATTCGTATCGTCCTTATATTTACACATTTAAATTCAGATTTTCTGTGCAATTCTTATTAAAATATTTTTAAGATGGCGTTGAGGTTTTAATGGATGGTACTTATAAAAGTAAAAACTCTTCAAACATAATATTATTTATAATAAAACACCGGTAACTATTTTATTAAATAAGTTTTTAAGTGAAACTGTTATAGGAACTGTATTAAAAAAAAAAATATATATATATTTTTCTTTTTCATTCATAAAAAAATATACCCATGTAGGTTACCTAAATAAAGTACACGAAGGCTATTTTTGTAAGCGTACAATATAAAATAAAATATTTTATTGGAGTATTTAATGTTATAATATTTTTTTATAGTGTTACATGTAAATAAAAAAACATAGCATAAAAGAAGAAAAAAACACATAAATTAAGGAAAAAGAAAATTTTGTATTTGTATAAAAACAGTATAGCTCCTTTATTGAAATGCATAAATATGTTAAAAAATAGTAGAAGCAAAATAGTACTAATAATATATCTTAAATATATTATACAATTTTCTTTCCCCACCCCTATCTGCAATATGACAAAATAATTCTAAGACTTTCTTTCTTAATTTTATATATACAATGTCTGTCCTTAAAATATGTTTTCCATGACATCATTGAAGTATGGAATTTTCTACCTTTTCAGGACTTCTTATTTCAGATATTTTAAATTAAAAAATACGTAAATTTTAAATGTATATATATTGACACTTTGTTATGACACTGTCATATTTTAAGGGAAAAGAAGAAAAAAAAGAATTTAGTTATTTACGTATTTATATTTATATTTTTTTATTTTTAAACAGTTCTGAAGTTACTTTATTATTTATTTTATGACTTTATATTTTTTTTATGCAATAAATGCATCATTTGTATGGGAATGGTTACGCTCAGAAAGAATCGTATATAAAATATTCCCATATTATAATGTTTGTATACATAATGTTGGAGTGCCTTCAAGTAAGTGGTAGAGGTAGAGTATAGTTTTCCGATTTTCCGTTTTATTCAAAATATTATGTATTCATTTGATTTGGCTTTAACTACGACTAATGTTTATGTCTTTGAGAATTAGGCTATTCATCTAATTAAATTAAAATGAATTTAATTAATTGAAACTAAAATGAAATAATAAATTAATTGAAGAATAAATTAGTAAAGCAAACAAATTATTAGAAACAGTAAAAGAAATAAAAATAAATAAAAGCTAAATTATTTACATAAAAAAATAAAATAAAAATAAAGAAAATAAATATTTATTTTTCTTTTTAAGGGTTAAGTAGCAATATTTTAATTATCAGCGTCACATCAGTTCAGCATATAAAAAGATCTTGGTATAATATGATTAAGGTGGGAAAGTGAAATACATATATATTTATTTCAACAATTTTTATTTTTTTCTACAAATTTCGAAAACTTTTTTAACATAACACGACAGATAAAGACAGTAAATAGAGGAAACATTATGTCCATTGTAATTAAAATAGAAATAACGATTCATTAAAATGATGAATTCGAAAGATAATCTATATTCAGGCCATATGTACAATTCTACATAATGTATTAAAAAAAAAAAAAAAAATTGTAAATTGATTTTTGCTATATTTATGCTTCAACATTAAAGCATTTTTCCATCTTAAATAATTTTTTTTATTATTAATGGAATGCAAGTTTTAAATTTAATTTTGCAAAGAATGTGAATTTAATTGAAATACTTTTCTTTATTTTAAGACGGTTCTTTTTTAATATTAATTTATTTTATAATTTCTTGGAAATTAAAATTCATTCTAAGAATAAAATTGTACTGGGGTTAATATATTTTACAAAATCATTAATCTTATATATATAGTAGTATTTGAAAGTTAATTTTATATACAAACGCGCTACAATCTGAATCTTTGGACAAAGAGACTCGCTGGAGATGCTTATTTTATCCCCGAAAACGATTGTTTTTTACAACTTGATTCAAGCCCAATATATTTTATAAAAAAATTTTAATAAAAAATATTATAAAACATTTTTGTTTATTCAAATCTTGTTTTTATCAAAATAAACATGAATAAAATAACTTCTGTATATAAAAATTGAAAAATTATTTTATCCAACAGAATTTTAAATATTAGAATAAAATTTGAAAAGGAAAATTTAAGAAAAATTTATTCAATCCGTTTTTTAAATTAGTATTCTTGTTGTTAATTTTATTTCGTAATTTTATTGCGTAATAAAAATAGCGTTATCATTTCTAAATTTATATTGCTTTTCAAACAAATTACCCTTATCGAGATCTTTAAAATATAAAAAAAAGTTTCTTTTTTTTTTTGATTCTAAATAATTATTAAGTTTTGAAATCGTATCATCTTGATTTAAATATTACATTCACCATATACAATGATTTAGATTCATAATAAAAAAATGTAAATAATATTTTAATTTAGGCAAAATGTGGATTTTATATAATAATCATGATTAAATTATTTTATCTTCACTCTAAAATACGATTTCTCAAAAAAAATTAAAAATAATAGTTTTATTCTGAAATTTTTTTCATTAACTCTGGAACGGAAAACAGAAACTGACATTTTATAAATCTTTTCTAAGAAAAACCAAACTCCCTCATATAAGATCAAACTGTCCATAAGACTGGTTCATTTTTGAGGTCATGTTGAGATTTTCTTGCCGCCCATGCAGATTTCGAACAATTAAATAAAAAAAACGAGAAAACGCTCTTAGATTTTTCGAAATTTTGTTTCCCCATCAAGCGCAACCAGTTTTTGTGATGGTTGAGGCCTAGACGTAATAAGGTGGGTTCAAAACTCTGTAACTTTTTTCTCTTTGAATTTTTTTTCTTCCTTTTTTTTTGGTTTAACTGTCTTGATGCTCCCTTCATTTTTTGTTAACATCGTAATGCTTGAAAATATCTACTGAGTTTTTAGACATTGATCCAGCTCTATGGAAATCTGATGCAGGATATCAAAACGACCTGGGATTAGTTCAGAAGTTACAAGTTGTTAATGACAACGCCGAGAGGAGTGTTGCATTAATGACGGAATTTAACACTTCGTTAACTTCTGACGAAACTCAAATACAAATTATTCTCCTAATCGTGAGCCAGCATCGGCCAAACATGGCGATTATTGGAAAATCAAATATTTTTAAAATTAATTGAAAAAAATTAATCATAAATAAATATAAATTTAAAACAATTTTTAAATTCTTATTTATTTCTATTCTAAATCTCCTTTTTTGATTCGTATTTAAAAAAAATAGATCAGTTATCAAATGAATCAAATAACCAACGCATTACGAAAGCGAAACTTTTAATGTCGTAAAATTAATTGTAGCTTAAAAACCAGAACTTAATAGAATTTTATCTTTTAGTTATAATGCTAAAAATGATGAAAATTTATGCCAAATTTATGAAAAAAAAAAAAAATGTTTCTCTTAAAATTAGAAAAGATATGGTGTCTTAAAGTAAAAATAAAATGGGGACAAAAGTTTAAATTCACCTTTAGAGAGATGTAAAAAAAAAAGGATAAGTCGTATACCCTTACGATATTAACAAAAAATGAAGGGAGCATCAAGACAGTTAAACCAAAAAAAAAAGGAGGAAAAAAAATTTAAAGGGAAAAAAGTTACAGAGTTTTGAACCCACCTTATTAGGTCTAGGCCTCAACCATCACAAAAACTGGTTGCGCTTGATGGGGAAACAAAATTTCGAAAAATCAAGGAGAACGTTTTTCGTTTATTGATGTAAGCTTTCAGAATCCGTATGGGCGGCAAAAAAAAAATTTTTGTGAACCAGCCTACTGTCCATATAGATAAAACCCTAAGTTGCGCAAATTATTTGACCGAATATGGAGCCTATTAGAATAAAATGTGTGCACACCGTATTTATTAATATAAATTCTCTCAATTATCAAATTTTATCAATTTATCTCTGTTCTGTTCATATAGCTATGCATTGCACACACATAAATTTCAACTTTTGTTTATTTTATTTCTATTATAACATCCCAAATTTAAATTTTTTAATAATTCAAAAATCCTGGAAATTTGTCGATTTTGACATACAAAATAGGATACTTGGTGTTGGTATAGGTATTAAAATTGATCTTGAAGAGAGAATTTGTTTGTTCGGCTTTTTTTTATTATTCGCTTATGTTTTATTTTATATGAATCAGTATATCAATAAGGAATGACTAAAAATGAATTATTCATTATGCCAAATAATCGTTACACATTATTATACGTACAGATATTGGAATTAGAATGTATATTACGTTTATGTATGCGTTTACAAATGATTTTGAAAATATCTTATATTTACATATTCAAATAAAACTACATTTAACATTTTTGTTTTAGAAGATAATGTTATTTATCTTGAAAAGTGTCAGATGACCTTAGTTCATTGTTTTGTTTATTTAGATTTTTATAATAGTTGAAAATCATTTTAAATTATAAAATTTTGAATTCTTAATTTTTTAAATCCTAATTTATAAACAATATAAACATCAGCAGAACATTTTTAAAAGCATATTGATGACCGAATAATATACTTAATTTTTAAGTAATCAAGGGTCAAAATAATTGTATCTGATATTCCCGGATAATAAAATAATTAAAAAATAATAATTTTTATTACTTCTTATAACATAAATAAAATAAAATATCATATAAAATTATCAACTTGGTAAAATTATTAAAAATCAATGTTAAATGCATTATATCGTAAACCGTTTTTTTTTTAAATTTCATTGAAAATATACATATAAATAAAAATTTTCAAAACTTATATAACATTAATTTTTACATATAAATGCAAAATAAATATTTTTTTTTGTCAAAAACTTGTTGATATTTGGTTTGTGCGGATGAAAAAAAAAACAGTTAAAAATGCAAGTAGGTTCTTACTTTATAATATATTTTTATTTTTATGTACAAATAACACTTTAGTAATTTTTTGAATTTTATAAAAAAAATATAAGTATATAGGTAATGGAAAATTTTCACTATTGCAACTTCTATAATTTTACATTATTTTATTATAAATGTATGATAAAGTATTAACTCAGTAAATTACCTAGTAATTTTCTTTACTATTGTTGATTTATTGTTAACTTGACAATACAATAGCTTTAAACGACTCTGATACACATCATGTATATATTATGTGTACAGATGCACATGTGTACATTTATGTGTATTGAATATAATAAAAACTACTTAATAAAGCTTCATTTCTTTCTTTTTTTTAAATAGCACAACACAACACAACAAGAATAACATAGAACGATAGAAATATACAATTATGTTTAATTTAACCACAACCATTTTTTTTTTGCAAAAATACAATAATATCTTAGAAATAACTAATCCATTCTGCACATAAAAATTATAAATAACATTTTTGGAGTTTTATTTGTATTTATTCCTAGTAAATAAATACATGTTTATATTTTTTTTGTAACAAAATAAATTGAAAACTTTTAATTTAATTAAAAAGAATAAAGTTAAGTTTGGAATTTTTAATAGATATAGATTTAAGTGATTTTCTAATATTTTGATTGAACAATAAATCAAATTATTATTTCATTTTCAATCAATTACTCATTTATCCCTTGTTTTGTTATAAAAAAACACAAAATCGTTAATATTGTTACATCAAAATACTTTAAATTTAAACTAAAAAAATAATACTGTTGGAAACAACTACTGTCAAATTTACACTATAGGAATTTGAAATTCAGAATTTCGAATTTTTATATGGTGAAGGCCCTAATAATAATTCATAATATTTTTGTAAACTAATTTAATGTCCAGAGTATAATATTTATAAATTAAATTATTGTATTGGATATTGTTGGTAAACATACAGTCTATCCTGCAAGTCAAAAATAATATCCCTTGAAATAAATTACATTTTATCACGAAGTACTTTACTTAAACATTCCTTTCCTGCAAAAAAACAATAACTTTTTAAGAATTTTAATAATAATCACATCAATATTGTTCTTTGTGAGGTGAGTATGTATAAAATATAAATAAGCATATTTTTCATTTTAAATTTTTCGTCACAAACATTTTTTATTTTTCTACTACGTTTTTTTAGTTTATATTGTTTTTCTTACGAATATATTTTTTCAATGTATCGCAACCTCGTTATGTTGAATTAAAAATATGAAAGTCATATCGCCTTTAATTTGACGTTTTCCTTAAGTACACAATATAAGATAATTTTCCTATTGTCCACTAGAACCATAACACCATATTAATACAACTGATTTTTTAACGGTTTAGTCAATGTACTCCTTTCCAAATATGTTGTGCATAAAGGACCTTCGAAACTGGGGAATTAAAAATTTCCAATTATATCAATTTCATCGGTTGTCGTTTTGTTGTACGATTTTCTATAACTTTGATAATAGTATATTATAGTTATGTGGTATATTATGTGGACTAGGTGAAAATATAATTGGAAGGAAATTTATTGTTTATTTTATTTACCAATTTTGAATATTTTTTATATTCATTAATTATTATTTATTTGTATACAATATATTATATTCTGTACATATAATTATAATGTGACAAATGAAGTTAGGAAGAAGTGAATGACATGGTAGAAAGAAGGAAGGATTTTTCGTAAACTTAAGTTTTTAATTGTTATTATAATTGAAAAACTTTTTAAAATAAGTTTATGTTTATATGAAAAGAAATGTACATGAACATATGTAACGTACACTGTACTAAATATATACATATAACTATATACACAAAAAAGGTTTGACCTATATAAATGTATGTATCAGTGGCGTGCGGTGACTTTTATTTGAAGGTGTGCAGAGTTGTCCCACCATTGACCCAGAACCAATGACGAGGACGTAGACGGACTATGGTTCCATTTGTTTTTTGTTTATTTATTTTTTTTTTTTAGTAAACTAGATTGTAGTTAATTATAATTTATAATGTTTTGAATTAAATTTAATTTCACAATAGTGCTTCTCCTCAAAAAAAATTTAAAATAAAAATATTCTGTGTAAAAAAATTCAACATGCATTTTGTTACTGTAATTTCCTTTTGAGATTTAATTACACCAACCAAACGCAACTAGAATATTTTACGTTCAGAATATTTTTATTCCAAATTTTTTCTGAGAAGCATTAAACTAAATTTTAACAAAAACATTTCATTAAACAATTTTTTTTTAAAGACAACATTTTTGTCACTTACAACCGTTTACTTTCCAGAATCTTACGATTCTTTTGTTCAGAGGAGAAAAATTATTTGAGCGGCAAAACATCAAAAGCACAAAACAAAACAAAACACACCTTCACAGTTTTCCACTTGACTTCTTATGTTCAGAGAGAGAAAAATTCCCTTGAGCGGCGAAACATCAAAAGCACAAAACAATATAAAAAGCTTACACCTTCACAGTTTTCCACTAGAGTTTTTTGTGTAGGATCAGGGGTGGAATTATGTAACTTTGTGGTCTTTGTGACAATCGACAATTTCAAACACGACCAATTTCTATGGACAATGAAAATTATGCTTCACGTATCTAATCGTCATCGTCATTTTGAAATAAAAAGGTAGTAAAACTCAATAAATATCTTGAAAGGATAACTAGTTTATAAAGTAAACCTTAATTTATAAAATATTTGTAAAATTTGTAGAGGAAAAGCGAAGAATTATGTACCGACTTTTCTGAAATTTTGTAGCCAATTGTCGATAAAAAAAATTTGCTTCCTTTAACTTAAATTATCGGGAATTGTCTATCAAAATAAAACGACAGCTATTTTTTGGTCGTTTCTATAGTAAATGAACGTCGATTTGGCTGAAATTTGGGGAGGAGGTAGATGCGATGACTAAACCTCGAAATCCAACAGGATTTTTCCACGAAAGCCCCCGTTTCGGAAATATGACCCACCAAATTTTTCATATGTTTCTTATACAGGAAATTTTTTTTGCTCCTATTTGCCCTATTTTTGGAGAGGGGGTAGAGGAGGTGCCCCGAATGTCAAATCCAAACAATTTTTTTCGGAACAATCTTATTTTGGTGTGTATGAAAACTTTGGGGGCCATATCTCCGGAACGGAGGGTTTCCTGAAAAAATCCTCTTGGACTTGGGGGTTTGGTCACCGCCTCTACCTCCCCACCAAGTTTCAGCGAAATCGAAGCTCAACACCCATCTGCACTTTAGCCAAATTCTCTACATTTTTTTTTTTTTTAAAACGATTAAACTAAAATTCGCGATCTTTTTACGTGAAGCAAAGAAATCGACATGGTCGCTTTTATGAACGAGGTCGACAAATATTTAAATTTTTTTTGGTTAATTTCTCAATAAAATTATGAGAAATGAATTTTCCACCTTTTAAAATTACATAAAGCAAAAAGTCGAAAATTGTTAAATTTTGTGACAATTGTCGATTGTCGACCGGTGACAATTGTTATATGATTCCACCCCAGAAATTGTTTATAATGTTCGTTTGTTGATAGAGAGGTGCAGAAATTTTGTAGCACACAAAAGGATTTATTTTTTGTTATTTTGCTTGTGTAAAATGATTACGCATGCGCAATGTTGGAAATTTTTTATATGAAAAATAAAAAGCTTTATTACTTTTGTTCAAGCAAGTTGTGCTAGCACCTGATTAGCACCAAAAAATTTGTTATAACTATAATTGCTGTGCGATAATGATAAATTTTTGGTTTTTACTTTTTTCAGATTCTAACGCGATTTTTGAAAATATTTAAATACTTGATGTTTGCCAGTACTTATTGAATATTCAAATACTTGATGTTTGTCAGTATGTATTGAAAAAAAAAACATATTGATTTACAAACTCTAGCTAGTTATAATTTTTTTTATAATTTTATTTTGATAAGGTATTTTTTAAGAGAGTGTACTCTGCACCTGGAGCACCTTTGACCGCTCCCACTTGTATGTATATTCTTTTGATCGTAAACTACGTCAGAAAAGTAAAATAAATTGAAGATGATATCTAACTGATGGTCGAATAGTCGATTTAAAATGATTTTTTAGTGAACGTTAAAAATTAAAACTTGCTTTTACTTATTTTTACATTTAATAAACCAATTAAAAGAAATCTACCCAAGTCTATGTATACTTTCATTGCAAGTTTTAAGAGTTCATTATAAGGTACATTATGTATCTACATAAATATGATTAATTCCCCAAAATTTTAAGTTACTTAAAAGTTAAAACTATAATACTGTAACTACTAAGGCAAAATAACCTATATAAACTGGATGATAAACAAACAATATCTGTTCAGAATAATAATGGTGATGATGATGGACATGTCAATATTTTTTTTTATCTCAGAGTTTTTATATTCCCTAAGGAAAACAAACTCTATTTTTGCCAGCAACTTATCTGTATATATAAATGTAGATAATTTTATTCTTCCATATTGTAAAACTATAAATCGGTTTAAGTTTAATATTTTTAAAGATTTATGAGATTTTTTTAAGAAAATTAAAAAATAAACTGTAATAAAATTTAACTTATTATATTTTTGAATTCATCGCCAGCAATTCATCGCCAGCAATTCATCGCCAGTAATTCATCGCCAGCAATTCATCGCCAGCAATTCATCGCCAGCAATTCATCGCCAGCAATTCATCGCCAGCAATTCATCGCCAGCTAGGCGATGAATCAGCCGCTTACTAAAAATATATGTTGTTTTTAGTTAATTTCTAAATCTTACTTACTGTAATGTCGAAATATGAAATATATAGGTTTGTAGAAGTGATGTTTCAATACTTTTTAGGGTTTTATTTTTTGTTTACTTTTCATTTTATTATTGTTGCATGTTTTTCACCCCTTCGTTCATTAAAAACAAAATCCTTTAATTATTTCCTAACTTTTTAACGGTTGATATAACTTTTCATGTGGTTAATTATGAATAAATGGGTGGAAATGGAAACTACAGATAATGATAAAGTCCTTACCAAACTTTTTATATTATTGCATTGATTTAAAATATTTAGACTTTAAATGCTTTAAATCTAAACAATTAAATTAACATTAGATTTAAATTAATAAACTCGCACAGAAGATAGTTAGCTAATTTAGTAGTAATTCTATTCATAAAAAATTTAAATATATTCATAAAAAATTTAAATATAAAAAAAAGAAGAATTTTAAAGTCATCATGAAAAATTTGAGAAGTTATATAGTTATACCCGTAAAATGATATTCATTATAGAAATTTTTCTTTTTCGCTGGAAAGTGTGGAACAATTTTCGTGTTCCAGTCGTGAAAAATTACTTATTTAACAAGTTAATAAGCCGTCTTTACTTATTTTTTATAATCATCAACGAATAAAAAAAATATTGCATTCAAGTTCAATTGTTATTCCTTGAGAAAAAAAAAATAAAAATAAAGGCTGAAAATGAAAAAAAGGAAATATATTGAAATGATTTTTTTTCTAAATTTTACAGGTTGGGTATTAATTTAATAGCAAATATATATCCTATTCCTATACTTATAATAATAACTTATGGTACTGTTGAGAAAATATTTTCGTTTTTCATAATCTCAACACAACTGTTGCCTTTATGTTTCGCATAAAATGTTTGTTAATGAAAATACTGAAAAAAGGAGTGTGAGATTATATCCATTTTTAGGGGTTGCATAATAATAATAATAATATTTCAAATTAATATTTTAAGGAATTATTAAGCAATCAGAATCAGGTCATGTAGTATAATACGAAGTAAATAAGGAATTGAAAAAAAAAAAAAAAACAATTTAAATTATACCAATTAAATAAAGCAATTATTGAATAAGTAAATCTTTAAACTCTTAATTGTATTTGAATTCGAAGAATATTTGAAAGGATTATTATTTTTTTTCATATTGATTAGGCAGGTATGTACACTATGTTAGCTGCTAATAATCGATAGATGTTTAGTACATAAGAGAAAAGAATACATTTGTGAAAATTTAAAAAAAAATTAACATCAGCATTCATGTACATTCTAATATTAATGTCCGTTCTCACGAAAATTAATTAAAAACTTCTGTATTTTTAGTTTTTGTATGTGTTTATCAAACACATTATAAAGGTTTCAATTTATTGGTATTTTTTTTTTTTAATTTTATGACATAAACACTTCATAAACTTAAAAAAATACTTAATTAAGGATTAGTTAATTAATTGGAGAAAATTTTCGTGAATACATCACTAAACTAAATTAATTCCAATTAATTAATTTATTTTCAATTATTTAATCAAAATTAAGTAATTTTTTCGTGAATACGAGCATTATTTTATTAAGTTATTAATCGAAAAATGTTTGAAAAAAATAAATTTAAAATTTTAACATAATAAAAACATTTTAGCCAATTCATTGAATAGATAAAATAACGCCGCGAGATATCATTAAAATAAAATTCATTAAAATAAAATTTTATAATAGAGCAACTTTAATTAAACTTTTTGTAAATTTTCACCGATGGTAAAAAAAAAGTCGGAACTTTAGATTCTTTAGTTTCATTTGCGATTAATAATGCAACCTTTTTTATTAACTTTATCTTAAATTTTCCCTTATTTACTTTTCAATTTACATAAATATCACCGGGGACGGCAGTCCCCCGAGTGACGCAAGCACTCTACGTGTGAAGCTTCACGACAATATATACAGCTAACTTTCGATTTTTTGAACTGTTGACCCTAGCCCCTCATGTTAGATACCGTTGGAAAGGTCTTGGAACGTAGATGCGAAAAATGTCATATGTCATCGAAAAAGGTCAAAAGGTCATCAAGTTATGGCCATTTGAATTTTTTTTCACCTTTTCAGTTTTGGCCTATAACTTGGTGACCTTTTGACCTTTCTGGATGACATATGACATTTTTCGCATCTACGTTCCAAGACCTTTCTAACGGTATCTAACATGAGGGGCTAGGGTCAATTGTTGAAAAGTTATGACCGGATATTTGAATCATGACCTCTACCTTGAGATAACCGAAAAGTATGTTTGTATGTTTGTTTGTTTGTGGACACAATATATTTCGCAGTCAAAGGTGGACGCTGCCAAAAATGTCCCAAATGGAGAGAGAGAGATAGAGAGAGAGAGAGCGAGAGAGAGCGAGAGAGAGAGAGAGAGAGAGAGAGAGAGAGAGAGAGCGAGAGAGAGAGAGAGAGAGAGAGAGCGAGAGAGAGAGAGAGAGAGCGAGAGAGAGAGAGAGAGAGAGAGAGAGCGAGAGAGAGAGAGAGAGAGAGAGAGAGAGGGGAGAGAGAGGGAGAGAGAGAGAGAGAGAGAGAGAGAGAGAGAGAAATAGATACGTCAAAATCATATTTGCATGTTATATGTATGTGTATAGTATATTGAATAAAACAAAGATATGTTATTAACACATAAATTCAAAAATGAAAATCTAAAAAGCTCTGAAACTTTTAAGAAAAATCTGAGTAATAAATAAATGATACACTTGCATATATACATTTTGGAATACATATAAACAAAAATGCTAACATTAAAAAACACCACCAACTCACAAATAATTATTTTTTTTTTTTTAATTTTCAACGCTTGAGGAAATGTGTATATACTTCCTTTTACAAGAAATACCTCTAAAAAGTAAAAACAAATGTTGTTTTAAATGAAAATAAATACAAGCACGTATCACACTTTTAATTTAAATTTTTCGCTAGGATTTTAACATACATATTTATGAGTATAATAGTGTAATTGTAAAATAAATTTTAAATTTACGATTTAATTCAGCACGGAATATTAAATAAAAAAGCAAACAATTTTTTTTTTAATTTATGTATTTCAAGAATTTTAATAATAAACAAAAAATGAATTTGTAGCTAATTTCTTCTTTGAAGTTGTTGCAACTAGGTGACGCAATGGTCAAAGAGCCTGCTTTTAGTAGTAATACTGAGGGTTCCGGCACTTTGATTGGAACAAACTAAGTGTCTATAAAAAAAGACAAACTCAATCATGATTAATAAATAGAAGGCAGATGTGGTTTTCTAGAAGCAGTGTGCTACAAGGCTATATACGGATTAATAAATTCATATAAAACTATTTATCATGTTAACGTCAAGTTTATATATCAAAGGCGCCCAAGCCCTATTCCACACGTACCACATTGCTTTTGTAAATAAAAATTCATATGCAAAAAAAATTCCTATGCCACGGTAATAATCTCATATGCCACAAAAATAATTTTTTTTTTCCTATGCCACAGTTAATATTATTGTGGTAAATCAAATTAATGAGAAAAAATCTTTTTTTTTTGTCGCACTGTAAAAAATTATGCTTATTATTGTTTTTGTTTGTAATAATTATAATTTCATGATATGAGTTACAATGAAACGGACTTTTGAAACTTTTTTTAAATTTAATTTTGATTGGGAAAAAGAATATTTATTCACCCAAAATTTTGAAAATGAAGTGCAGTGTATGGTTTGCTTGGATGTAATAAAAGGACTAAAATATTCGTTTATCAGAACACAAATTCAAAAACTTTATTCTATGTTTAGCAGAAAGTTCATTTTCCAAATTAAAATTAATTAAATGGATACAACGAAATAGCATTTCGAATAACCATTTAGAAGGCTTGTTACAATTATCGACTTTTAGGTTTAAAATACATCAAGTGATTTAAATGAAGAGCTAATAAAAATGATTAAACTTAACCAAAGATGTGTTTTTATTAAAACTTGAAATTTTTAATTTTTTATTGTAGTGTAACAAATCTTGATACGAAAATACTAAGAACATAATATTTAAAAGTGAAATTTTTTTTTCTTGGAAATTGGTGATTTTTTTCTTCTTTTTTTTTCTATACCCCACAATTTTTAATTTCTGGGCATCACTGTTATATATATTAAGTATTAAACGCTGCGCAGTCTAAGTAGGATTGATTCCTTTGGCTGAAAAGAAATAAAAAACTTTTAGTTTATTTCGTAGAAATTTGAACCATTATCACAAACAAACACATTTTTGATAGATATTCGATATAATTATATAGTTTTGTGTTTAAGAATCATTGATTTTCGATACTTTAGTTGCTTGTTTTAAGAGATACACTGACCAGGGTTACCAATCTTTTCAAATGTTTCCCCCTAAAAAAATAAAATTTCCCCCTAAAAAACCCCTAAATTTTTTTTTATAGATATTATAACAGCTATACTTATATACCTATGAGGATTTCAAATAGATGCTTGAAGAAAAATATATAACGCACATCGTAATTATTTATTTATAATAAAATTAGCAAATAAGGTATCTTATGAAATTCAATCAAAAATATTACAAATATCATCTAAATCTTCGCTTTTAAGATCATACATCATACCCCTAAAAAAACCCCAGAAACAAATTACCCCCTAAAAATCCCTCTGTCAACAAAAAAAACCCCTAAATCTAGGGGGAAAACCCCTAAGTTGGTAACGCTGACACTGACACTGACATTACATAACAATAGTATCATAAAATAAAATTACACAAAGAAAAAAAAAAATTTTTTTTTAAACTTCTGAAACATCTGGAAGCATTAAGTAAATAATAATAATAAGAGAGTTCCTCATGAAAAAAATACAAAATAATCTTGACATTAATTATGTGTTATAATTGTCTTGTTGTTAACACTTTTAGTGCAAAAAAAAAAGTCTTCTCAAAAAAGAAAAATTCGTCTTAATTACTTTTTCATTTATGGAAAATAAAACAGTAGATATATATAATTGAAATAAGAATTTCGAAAACATGTTAAAAAAATAATATTAATTTTTTTTTCAGCATATTTCACCTTGTTCATTAAACTAATAATACGTATGCATAGTGTATATATATCTAATATATAAAATTTCCATGTCACAATGTTAGTTACCGTACTCCTCCGAAACGGCTTTACCGATTTTTACCAAATTTTATATGCGTATTCAGTAGGTCTGAGAATCGACTACTATCTATTTTCCATACCCCTAAGTGATAAGGCACCCTTAAAATTTTTTTTTTAATTTTTGGACGAAATTTTTTGTTTTTATTTTTTTATAATGTGGCATTAAAAAATACATCACTATACCATAGACCAGCGGTCGGCAAACTTTTTTGGTCGTGGGTAAAATTCGCCTAAGATGAGATTTTTTTAAACTTATAGTGGGTCAGTGGCAATTTTATATGAAAGCAATTTAAAAAAAATAGTTAAATCAAAAGTTAATTTATTTATTATCTAAGACTTACAAAAACGATTGCTGGGAAAACTTTCTATTTTATATGCAATTGTTGTAAACAAAAAATTTTTATATGCAATTGTTGTAAGCAAAAACTATATTCATTGATTTGGGAACTACTTCAAAATTTTGAAGCGGGTAACATGAAATGATGCTTTGGGTCACCCCGTGACCCACGGGTCATAGTTTGCCGACCGCTGCCATAGACTGAAGCCGGTCCATTCAAAAATCAAAAAATTTATCAAAAATTTAAATTATAAAAAACAATAGTGCTTCACCCTTAAAAAAATTTAAAAATTTCAAATTCTGAATTTCAAATTCCTAATGTATTTTGTTAGTGTAAAATTTCAGGCCTCAGACCGTGTATTTGAAATTCACAACAACAACAAAAAAAAATTGAAATTCAAGTTCTGTCATTCTAATTGTCAATTCAAAAAAAAAAGCATGCCAGATAAAAAAAATTCCGCAAATTTCCTGAGATTTTTCTTGTACAATAATTTTTTGTTCATAATTTTGGTGCCATATAATAAAATACTCTAAATTTAGGGTAAGAAAATCCTACTCTGGCAGCTTTGTTATTAATATTTGAAATTTATGAAAAAAAGTGAAAAAAAGTGTTCACCCGAAAACTTTTTTTTGACATTAAATTACACTAACAAAATACATTAGGAATTTGAAATTCAGAATTTGAAATTTTTAAATTTTTTTAAGGGTGAAGCACTAATATTAATTTTAATTAAAAAATATTTTACGGAGATAAAAATTTTAGTTGTTGACAGCTGAAGTGTTGCCAGATCATCTTCTTATGTAAATGATTATCTTATGTAAATGATTAGAAGGATAAATTGTAAAATCTAATATATAAAGCAGAAGTTGTATGTTTGTATGTTTGTATGTTCCGATTAGGATCCTAAACCGCTCAACCGATCGTTTTTAAACTTACACCATGTCTTTGTGTCAGGTCGGGGGTCGTTATAGGCTATTTTAAAATTTGATTTGCCTCCTACCCAGGGACCTCCCCCGGGGGCGGACTTCAAAAGTTCGTCCGATTTCATTCAAATTTGGTACTTCAATAGAGGAACTGATTACACACAAATTTCGTAACAAAAAATTTGTTGACCTCCTACCCATACACCGCCCCTGGGGGCAGACTTTAAAAGTTTGTCCGATTTTATTCAAATTTGGTATGTAAAAAGAGGATGTGATTACACACAAATTTCGTAACAATAAATTTATTAATCTCCTACCCAGCGACCTCCTACCCAGCGACCTCCTACCCAGGGACCGCCTACCCAGGGACCACTCAAGGGGCGGACTCAAAAGTTCGTCCGATTTGATTCAAATTTGGTACGTAAGAAGGGAAAATAATTACACACAAATTTTGTAACAAAAAATTTGTTGACCTCCAACCCAGGCACCTCCTACCCAGAGACCTCCCCTGGGGGCGGACTTCAGAAGTTCGTCCGATTTGGTACGTAAGAAGAGGAAATAATTACACACAAATTTCGTAAAAAAAATTTGTTGACCTCCTACCCAGGGACCTCGCCGCGGGGCGAACTTTAAAAGTTCGTCCAATTTCATTCAAATTTGGTATGTAAAAAGAGGAACTGATTACACACAAATTTGTTGACCTCCTACTCAGCGACCTTCCCGGGGATGGACTTTAAAAATTCGTCCGATTTCATTCAAATTTGACACGTAAAAATAGGAAATGATTAGACACAAATTTCGTAACAAAAAATTTATTGACCTCCTACCGTAGGGGAGGACTTCAAAAGTTTATCCGATTTCATTTAAATTTGGTACATAAAAATGATTAAACACACGAATTTCGTAACAAAAAATTTGGCCCCCTCTTTTTAGGGGCCTCTTCGAGTATATAGAAATCAAATATTAAATATTAAAAACTAAACCACTCAACCGATCGTTTGGAAATTTACACCGTCTCTTTGTCTCGAGGTCGTTATATGCTATTTTAAAATTTGAATGGCACCCTACCCAGAAACCCCTCCCGGGGAGGACTGCAAAAGTTCTTCTGATTTCATTCGAATTTGATTCATAAAAAGCGGAAATGAATAAAAATAAAAATTTGGTTTGGTTTGGAAACCTGTTTAACGGAAGGATATCATTCGATTTCATACAATTTAAGTGTTGAATAAGAAGAAATGATAAATATTAATTTTTCTTAGATATTTTCCCAAATTTATAAAATAACTAGCTCCTATAATTGTTCATCAATCTGACAACAAAAATTTCACTTAAAACGTGTTTCACAACAACGTGTGTGCGGGTACAGCTAGTAGTTATACATACTATAAGCACTGCACTCATATTTATGTTTAATTTTAGTAAGATTTTATATTTTTTACACGGTTCCAATCACGGGGAAAATATTATAATTAAATTTTGCAGAATTGGGTAAATAAATCGAAAAATATATTCAAGGCATTCATTTCAATTAAAAAGAAAAAAAATTAAAGTTAAATAATATTTTTTGATACTTACTTAAATTACAGGACAAAAATAAAGTTTTTTAAACATTTCTCGTTAAAAAATCATAAAAAGTATACTTTTTTTTTTTTGAAACTGAAAATTGAAGATTTATTTTTTGCAACTCTCTAAATTTAAAACTTAACCACGCAAATTTTATTATATTTTGAACATTTTTTCTTTATAACTATCAATTCAACTTTAATTATTGATTTACTATATAAGAGAAAATAAGAGAAAAAAAAAACTTTTTAATTAGGTTCAAAAAGTTTAATAATTCAAATAAATAAATTTATTAAGTTTTATAATTTTTTTTTTTTTTTATTTAACTTCTTCGTATCTAAAAAAAAATATTTGTAACTTTATCTTTTATACCCTATTATAATTAAATTAATTGAATAAAAAACTTTATTATTATTTTCCAAATAATTTATTTCTGATATTTAAATTATTTTATCCTTTTACAATATTTTTTCTTTTTATTCTACAAAAACCCTTTCCCCAAAAGAATAAAAATTTATAATATTAAGAAAAAAATATTAACAAAAATATCAATTTTTGAATGAAATGAAATCTTCTTTAAAATGAACTTTCATTGAAGTGTGTAATTTTCACGTCATTTAATATTTTTTTATTGAAATAATATGTTATACAAAAATGACAGGTTTTTTAATCTTGTAAAACTTTATAAAAAACTTTATTGTTGAAGGTTTATATTACAACTTCAACACAAATTATTATTTAAGATGCAAACACCTCAACTTTGAATAAAATATCAACGCAATGTACTATGCCAATTTTCAACTACAAACAATGTTAAGATTGTAGGGGAAAAGTATATAAATCAAAGGCAATCATATACATCAATAAATTGATATAGACAAAATCATGAATAATTGAATTATACTGAATTATACTGTTAATTAATATCACTTATAAAATTATGAATTATATATAAAAATAATATATAATAAAATCAGTCTGAATAAATAAGTCTTTGAATTTGGTTCATGGTCCTTCGAGTTTAAGTTAAAATTTTCTTTATTTTTTTTCAATACAATTTAAAAAATTTTTTAAAATAAAAATTATAGAAGTTGATATTATTTTAATAAAGAATTTTTGAAGAAAAAAAAAAAAAAAAGTGTGGAGTGAGTACATCAAAAAAAATCTTGTGCATAAAATTTTGTAGGTACGTAGAAACTTACTTAAAAATTTACTTAAATATATTTATATAAAAAATAAAATATTTTTAATTTTTAATTTAACTTAAAAGTTCTTTTTAAATTAAATTAAGATAAAGGTTAAATTGATTGAAAAAGAGATTTTATTAATTCAATTTAATTAGCGACAGCCGGCGGCGCGACTAATTTTTCCCCTAGCTAAAATTTAAAACAATTAAAAAATCATTTTTTGTGTTGAACAATTATATTTTTTTTATAGAATTTATTCAAAAATTAAATTCAGAAAAAATATAATTGTAAAATAAAAAAATAAAATAAAAATAAAATATTAAAATAACAAATATAAATCTGAAAAGAAAAAATTTTTTTATTTCATACATTTTTTTTTGCTCTGCATTATATTGGAGGAAATTTAATTAAAACCGCTGTAAACATGAATGATCACTGCTTATAATGATCACTGCTTATAATTGTTAAGCAAGCAAGCAGTCGCATTTAAAATTGAAACATTCACAATAATTCGAAATACATTTAACCCATTGTTAGTCTTAACCCTGTTAAGACCGAATTATTTTGTAAAATTTTCTACAAAAAAAATTCATGAAGAAAAAATTTTAAATTTTTACAATTTGTATTTTAAAACAAATTTAAAAAAAAATTTTATGATTGATTTCTTGAAAGGAATTTTTTTTTAATTTAATGAAGCAAAATTACAAGAAAATTTACGTATCGCAAACTTTAGAATAAAAAAAAAAATTAAATTAAAAATTAAAATTTTCTACCTTTGCCATCCGGAAAGGAGAAAAATTTTTTTCTTTCATTAAAAATTTTTACCTATACCAACCGGGAAGGAAAAATTACCAGTTTCAATACATCATTAATTGAAATTTTTTTACAATAAAAATTTTTTTTCTATACCGTCAGGGAGGAAAAAATTTTTTTATTACAACATAAAGTAAATCGTTTTACTTACTCAAAACAAACAAAAACATTTGTTACTTCTACCTTTACCATCCGGAAAGGAGAAATTTTTCCGTTTCAAACATAATTTGTTTGAAATTTTTTCATTTGAATTTTTTACCTACACCATCCGGGAAGGAAAAAATCTTCATTGTAACATAAAGTAAATCGTTTTACTTATTCAAAACAAACAAAAACAGTTGTTACTTCTACCTTTACCATCCGGAAAGGAGAAATTTTTCCGTTTCAAACATAATTTGTTTGAAATTTTTTTCATTTGAATTTTTTTTCCTACACCATCCGGGAAGGAAAAAATTTTCATTGTAACATAAAGTAAATAGTTTTACTTACTCAAAACAAATCAATTTTTTTTGACATTTCTACCTTTACCGTCCGGAAAGGAGAAATTTTTCCGTTTCAAACATAATTTGTTTGAAATTTTTCATTTGAATTTTTACCTATACCATTCGGAAAGGAAAAATTTAACCAACTCGTTCATAACTTATTTGTGGCCCGAATACTTTATCATTCTTTGCCTTTTAGAACAATTCTTTTAATCAAGTTTTACATTTAACTTAGATATTCTTTGATAACAGATACAACTTCTGATTCCAAATTAAAAACTTTTATTTTCATTACAAATTTTATATTTAAAATTAAAAACATGCCTCCAAGCGAAAAAAGCGAAGCTAAAACCTTACAACAGCAAGCCATAAAGGATTTTATAAGATACTGCGATAAATTCGAAACGACTAAAATTACGTTAAGTGATTTTACCGAGGGGGAAGCTCTTATGTTAGGAGATATCGAAGCAAAAATAAAAATTTCCGATACAGCCTTTTTAAGAATTGATAAGGCTTATGATAACCTTTGGCGTTTAGATTTTGATCATTCTACGGAAGAAATAGAAACTTATGAAACAAAATATAATTACATAATGCAACAATATTGTAAAATAAGCGGTTTATTAGAACAAAAACGAAGAGAATGTGATCAAAATCTAAATGAAGGCAAAAAGGCTGAAGATAAAAATATTTCTTCTAATATTCTGAAGCTTCCAGCTATTGAAATTCCAAAATTTTCCGGTGAATACTTAGATTGGGTATCTTTTCGAGACATTTATTGTGCTTTAGTGCATGATAATTCATCTCTAAAACCAATCAATAAATTTCATTATTTAAAATCTAAGTTGGAAGGCCAAGCTGCTCATTTAATTAGTAATTATTCACTAACAGACGCTAATTATGAACCAGCATGGAATGCTTTAAAAAATCGTTATGAAAATCCAAGAATTTTGCTTAACACGCAACTGAAAAGACTTTTTTCGCTAGGTCCCCCAAAACAAGATAACGCTCGAAATATAAGAACGCTTCATGATACCATAATTGAAATTATAACAGCCATCAAGAATGAAAAAATTAATTGCCAAGATTGGGATCCTTTGTTGATCTACTTGGTATGTCAATCGTTGCCTAGGGAAAGCTTAAAGCTCTGGGAGCAGTCGCTCGAATCCCACTCCGACATTCCAAAATGGGAAGAGCTTCTGGACTTTCTTTCTGAAAGATTTCGGACCCTTGAAGCAATAGACGAGGTACACAGCTCAGTATCAACCGGATCCCAAAGAAAAGCTCAATCTTATAGTTCTCAACAACAAAAATGCGTAATTTGCAAAGAAAATTCTCATCTTGTTATTAAATGCCAAAAGTTTTTAAATTTAGACATACCATCTAGAATATCTACCATTCAATTCAATAAATTATGTTGTAACTGCTTTGGAAATCATACAACCAAAAACTGTCCAAAATCTAAAAAATGCAGAATATGCAATAAAAAGCATCATACTTTGCTACATCTTGATAATTCGCAACCTCAAACGAATAATTCGATTCAATCCAACTCAAAATGCAATCCCACATCTAAGACACAGACTCAAACAAATACAAACTTTCAACCAAACCAACCAACAAATTATTCATTTCAACCAAATTCAAGCATAATTCCGACTAACATACAGTCCACTTCTCACAACACATCAACAAATTCGTATGCTAATACTTCAACTCCACATGCAAATAAACAATTTTCAACTAATTGTTCTACTTCAAAGATTAACACTATTTTAGCAACCGCTATAATAAAAATCAAAATTCAAAATAAATATTTTCAGGTTAGAGCCTTAATCGATCCCGGTTCAGAAATTTCCCTTATTACTGAAAAAATTGTCAAATCCTTCGGCATAAAAACTTCAAAAATTTCTGCAACCATTTCAGGGATTGGGGGATCTAACACTTCATGTGATAAAAAATCTAAAATAACTTTGTTGCCTAAATTTCCAAATTATAAACCAATTATTGCTGACTTCTTGATATTAAAAAAACTTACTCAATTTTTACCTTCTCAAAAACCCACATCACCACTATTTCCTGAAATCAAAAACCTAGAGTGGGCTGACCCAGATTATGAAACTCCAAAAGGAATCGATATGATCCTAGGATCCGATCTATATCCATCAATTATTTTAGAAGGATTAATTAAAAACAAAAATAACACTACCGCAGCAATAAAAACAATTTTTGGCTGGGTGGTTCTGGGTAAGAATCCATCCGAAATCACAAATCATTGCTATGTTACCTCTTTTTGCACAGAAGCTTCCCTCGATTTAGATCTTAAAAAGTTCTGGGAATTAGAGGAAATAAATGACGAGAAAATTTCATCTCCAGAAGAAGATCTTTGTGAAATTCATTTTAGAAATACTCATTCTAGACTTCCAAATGGAGCATACATGGTCGAGCTACCATTTAATAAAAATTTCCATGAAAACCTTGAATTAGGGAAATCTAGAAATTTAGCTTTATCTCGCTTTTTATCTTTAGAAAGAAAATTCGACAAAAATCCAAAAATTAAGTATGAATACGATCAAGTAATCAAGGAATATATTGATCTTGGTCACATTAGTCATTGTTCAAATGTAGAAAACTTTCAAAAGGTTATGTCTAGTTTCTATTTACCTCACCATTGCGTACTTAAAGAATCTAGTTTAACTACTAAAGTGAGAGTAGTCTTCGATGGTTCAGCTAAATCGACAAATCAAATTAGTCTAAACGATTGCCTATATGCAGGTCCTGCTCTTCAACAAGATTTAAGTTCGATTTTAATAAATTGGAGAAGATTTCCCATAGCAGCAACATCAGATATAGAAAAAATGTTCAGACAAATTTTTATTTCTCCCAAGCACACAGAATTTCAAAGATTTCTTTATCGTTTCAATAAATCAGATTTTATTCAAGATTTTAAATTAGACAGATTAGTATTTGGACTTAAGCCGTCTCCCTTTTTAGCTATTAGGACGCTTTTACAATTAGCTAATGATGAGGAGATTAAGTTCCCTAAAGCCGCTGAAATTCTTAGAAACTCGACGTACGTAGACGATTGCCTTGTAGGAAGTTACTCTGAGAACGACTTTGCAACTTGTACGTCAGAGTTAATTAGCATGCTTCGCTCAGGAGGATTCGAATTACGCAAATGGATTTCTAATAGACCAGAGTTTCTTTCAAATATTCCCGAAAATCATAAAACCATTAATCTTAATTCAACAAAAAATTTTGACATTAATTATCTTTCAAAAACTCTCGGAATTCAATGGGCAGTAAACGAAGATTTATTCACTTTCAAACTAAATTGGCCGGAAATCAGTTCCCCAATCACAAAACGTAAACTTTTCTCACAAATTTCAAAAATTTTCGACCCGTTAGGTTTATTAGCTCCTATAGTCATGAATGGAAAACTTCTTATTCAAAATATTTGGCGAAAGCATATTGACTGGGATGAAGAAATTCCTGACGACATAATCAAAGAATGGTCAAAATTATCACAAGATTTACCTTTAATCGAAAATATAAAAATTCCGCGATGGTATCGCTATAACCTTGACAATCCAGTTCAATTTCATTTTTTTTGCGATGCTTCAACGAAAGCTTACGCAACATGCTGTTACATACGAATTGAAAATAACAATCAAATTTATTCCAATCTTGTCACTTCCAAAACAAAAATCGCCCCCATTAAGTTAATATCTTTGCCGAGGTTAGAACTATGTGCGGCAGTTTTGTCATCAAAACTTATTAGATTCATAAAGACAACTATTGAAATGACCAATGTTAAATATTATGCCTGGTCCGATTCACAAGTAGCTTTGGCGTGGATTAACTCCAATCCTTCTAAATGGAAACCATTCATAGGAAATAGAGTGGCGAAAATTCATGACTATATCGATAACATTCCATTTAACTATGTTAGTTCCAAAGAAAACCCTGCAGATTTCCCATCTCGAGGACAGTCTGCGAAAGACCTCATTAATAACAAAATGTGGTGGGAAGGCCCCACGTGGCTTTTGAAATCGGAATCTTTCTGGCCTCCAATACAAAAGGTTCCAGAAACCTGTCTAGAAGAAAGAAAAGTCAAGTTAGTTTTTTCTTTATCGGTGGATAATGAAGTTTGCAGTCGTTTTTCATGTTATTACCGAGCTCTTCGTGTTTTAACTATTTGTTACAGATTTTATATTAAATGCAAGAAAATAAAAGATAGCCATTTTAACTCTGCCGAACCTATTCAATCAAAAGAGCTGAAAATTATTAAGGATAAATTAATTTTAAATGCTCAGAAAATACATTTCCAAACTGAATATGAAGAATTATTGAATAAATCCAACCTCTCCAAATCTAGTATTTTACTAAAATTCAACCCTTTTATTGATGACAATTTAATCATAAGAATGAATAGTAGACTAACAAATCGAAATATTGCATTCAACGAAAAATATCCAATTATATTACCAAGCCAAAGTTCTTTCGTAAAATTATATTTAAGTGAAATTCACAAATTAACCCTACACGGAAACATAACTTTAATGATGAATATAGTTCGACAAGAGTTTTGGATAACTAAACTAAAGCAATTATGCAAATCAATTATAAACCAATGTAAAATCTGCACAATCTTTAAACAAAAAACCCTTCAACAAATTATGAGTCCTTTACCCTCAGAAAGGATACTAGCCAATTCCATTTTTGTTCATGTCTGTTTAGATTTTGCAGGCCCTTTTCAATTAAAATTATTTCACGGAAGATGCAATCGTTTCACGAAAGGTTATGTTTGTGTTTTCGTTTGTTGCTCAACTAAAGCGATTCATTTAGAACCTGTAAGCGATCTTTCTACAAAAACATTCCTGCAAGCTTTTTCAAGATTTTACGCCCGTAGAGGGTTATGCCGAACAATTTTTTGTGATAACGCTACTAATTTTATAGGCGCAAAAAATGACCTCGAAAAAGAATATAATAGTGCTATAAAAAGAGTATCTGACGAAGCCGCAAAAAAGTTAGCCGAACGTCAAATAAACTTTAAATTTATTCCTCCTTCAGCACCACACTTTGGTGGATTGCATGAAGCTGGGGTAAAATCCATGAAGTATCACTTACGTCGAATTTGTTGCAATCAGTCTATTGCTTTTGAAGATTTAGCGACAATTTTATGCCAAATCGAAATGATCCTTAACAGTAGACCTCTTACTTCTTTGAACGAAGACCCTAACGAAATAAATGCTTTGACGCCTGGCCATTTTTTAATTGGTCGTCCGCTTCTTACACACTTAGATAATTCATTTGATTCTCCTATCGAAATTAATAATATAAAACGATTTAACGAATTTCAAAAAATTAGAAAATATTTCTGGGACCGTTGGAGCAAAGACTACCTCAACACTCTACATCAACGTTCAAAATGGAAAAAGATTGAACAAAATGAAATCTTAGGAAAAATCGTTGTCATAAAGGAAGATAATACCCCCCCAACTCAATGGAAACTTGGTCGAATAATTGATCTTCACAAAGGTAAAGATGACCAAATTCGAGTAGCCACAGTTAAAACAGAAAATAACGTACTGATAAGACCAATTATAAAATTATGCTTACTTCCTGATTAGATTTTAATTTTTTTTCTATCACTTATTAAATTTTTTGTAATATTAAATAAAAATCAATCATAAATTTTAAAATACTCAAGTAAAGTTGTTTTTTGATGAATTCGAATTGTATCCAGAGAATTTCATGAGTATAATCTCAAAATATATTGACACAAACTTTTGTGTTATAACATTAAAATAAACATTAATTAAAAATTAAACATATTTTTTAAAAAAAACATTACTCTCCGCTTCTAAAAATACTACAAAATTTATTAAAACATGCACACGCTTGATACTCGCTCCATCATATTTCTCGATTTTTTTGAAAGAATTATTTATTAAAATTAATATTAATCCTAGATATGAAAGCATTTTTTCATTTTAGTTATTTAAATTTAAATATTTTATCGCGTTAAAAGACCATGGATCAACATAGACGCTATATTCAGAACCACCGATCATAATTAATAACAATATGTCAAATATGACATAATATTACAAGATGTTTGGCTCTATGATTGATTCATTGAACGAACAAATCCAAAATTGTCTTTTAACAAGAGGATAATAATAATGTGATGGATTTCAATTGTGATAGCAAAGTTTGGTGCAAGCAAAATACTTAATCATGAAGTCATCCGACTCAGAATCACTTCAAATAATTTTCCAACATTTAGAGGCGGGAGAATGTTGAAGGTTTATATTACAACTTCAACACAAATTATTATTTAAGATGCAAACACCTCAACTTTGAATAAAATATCAACGCAATGTACTATGCCAATTTTCAACTACAAACAATGTTAAGATTGTAGGGGAAAAGTATATAAATCAAAGGCAATCATATACATCAATAAATTGATATAGACAAAATCATGAATAATTGAATTATACTGAATTATACTGTTAATTAATATCACTTATAAAATTATGAATTATATATAAAAATAATATATAATAAAATCAGTCTGAATAAATAAGTCTTTGAATTTGGTTCATTATAATGTAGTTTTTATATTACGGTATCTAACTATAGAATTATGTTCACAGAACTTGGAGAACTTTTTATTTTTGATTATTTTATTTCAAATTTAAATTGTTTTTTAATAATCGATATTAAATTATTTTACATAACAAAATTTTCCTTTAATTAAATTCTTTTCGTATTTTTTAGAAAATATAAAAATTTAAAGATATTTTGTATAATACCCGTTTTACACATTTTTTTATGCTTGTTTCCTTTGGCTTTTGAATGAAAACCAAAAAAAAGATTATTCCACCTTATTTTAATAATGACATTAAAAGTTACCTGATGAATTTTTTTCATTGGCTCTTTCACATAAATTTGACATTTTTGAAGTAAAAAAGAATGTATGTTTTTTTTATTTCTAACGTTTTGTCGAAAAGGAATGCAAAAAGGAGTGAAAAAAGAAACGTGTAACATGGGAATAATGAATTTATTTGAAAACTTTTTTTGTGATTTTTTGTTTACTATATTTTAAATCAAACATACAAATTTAAAATTTACTGCTACAACAAATTCCTGAAGGTTGTACAAAAAAAAACATTTTTTGTTGTTCTAAAAATGCATAGATTTTAAGAGAATTTTAAAACTTTGGCACATCAAATTCTAAAAACAATATGTTTCTCTCTGCATATTTCAGTCTTAATAAAAATAAAATGATTTCATGGCATTAATTATAAATTTTAAAAGATTCGTACTATAAATATATTTACCATCTCTTGGCTAATTCCATAACAGGAAACGAAAAAAGCTAAAAACTTTTAATCACTATTTTGGTTCATTTAATAATCTTAAAATTTTTTTTTAACAATATCGATGATTTTCAAATTTTAAGCTTTTTAAATTTGATGTACTGGCAACCTCTAACTGGTACTATAAATATGACTTAACTTCTAAGCAACACAAAACGAAAACATAGGGTATAATATTAACCGTTATCTAGGTACCGTGAAAAAATGCGTATTTACATTTATTTGCAAAAAAATTTTAGTGAATTTATTTTACTTAAGCTGACAAATTTTAACGTAAAAATGTTAAAATAATTTATGAGCTGTTAGCAACCTGACAAAAACGCGTTTTTTGCAAACATTGGATTTTTATTCTTGAAAGTGGTATTAGAAATTATGTTTGTTCAACAAGTTTGCCGCCATTTTGGTTTTTTTAGGTTTTACCGTTACTTTTTGGTTACTTTGAAATTAAGCATTTTTGAGTATGAAAACTTCGAAATAGCCTTTCATGATGTTCTAGACTTTGATTCAGGAGGAGTTTACCTTCATTTTTTTAGAAAGTTTTAGTTCCTGAAAATATTGTATAGATGGCGTTTTAACCAATTTTGTGTATTAAACTAAAATTACTCCACCTTTTGGGCAACATTTGTACTACAGAAAAGAAACCAAAAAAAGGTCGTTTCAAGACCTTTCCAACAAAAAAAAATTTTTAAGAAACGAATAATAAATAAAAGAGGTATGCCTAATTAAAAAAATTACGAAAAAAAAAATTTCCGTTATTATTCAAAAACTCAATTTTAAAGAACGAATCCATAACAAAAATTACTGAAAAACCAAAATTTATGAGGAATGTTTTTAGGAAATGCATGTTGGAACGTGAATGAACGGATAAAACGTTCGAATAATTTAAAACAATTATCTACTACTAAAAAACGTAAAAGCGACTCAAAACAACTCGTGAGTGAGATTTTGAATGATTCGGAGACAGAGCTGGACTGGCCTAACAAGCTAGAAGGAGTTTCCTGGAGGGCGGTACTAAAATCTGTTGTCTAAAATTATAATGTTTTCTTTTAATTTTTTTTTAAGCGTGAGAAAATTTTTTTACAAAGAAAATTTGAATTTTCCGGTCCTAAATTCATTCCTAGTCCAGCCCTGTTCGGAGATACTCGATTTTATAGAACTTGCTGTATGCCTTTCAGAAATTATTGTAAAATCATATAGGATTAAATACTGAAAAAACAAATTACAATAGTAAAAACTTTAGGTTATAAGTTTAGAAAAGAAAATTGGAAAGAAAATTAAATTGATGTGGAAAAAACATTAAAAAAAAGAATTTCAAAGCTTATGTGACAATGTCTATGAAAGTTAAATGGAAGGGGAGTCTGTTTAAAACAGTTCTCGAAAATATATACAGTAAAAACAACACTAAAACTGAGCAAAACTCGAAACAAAAAACTTCAAAACTGGTTTTATATAAAATGCCGCCAATCCGAAAGTACTAGACCGATTTCACCTGCGAAAGCGGCGTTGGAAAGGTATAAATATGTACTTTTTGACTGCGAAGTTTGAAAAATATCGTAAGTAAGATGATGGAGTACAACTTTTTTGAAAATGGCTAAAAATGGTCATTTTTTTGTATGGGGAAATTCTAAGAAGTGAATTATCTTCTAAAACAATAAAAAATTTCAACCTGCGAAAGCGGCTTTTTATAGTGGTCTGGAAGACCTTTCCAAAATGGTATAGAGTGACCAAATCGGTTGAAAATTGAGGGAGTACATTCAAATGAAAAAACCCATTTTTTGTTTTTTCAGTGTTTTTAGAGTTTCTCTATGGGTTAAACTGGCAACACCGAGTTGCCAGCACCTGCAAAGAAAGCCCGCACGAATACCTACTTAAAATGATATATGAAAATATTCTTGTAAATTTAACAACAGAGAGATGATAGTTTGAAGTTTCAAAATTTTCCAAGCCTTCTGCCACAAGAATCGTCGTATCTCCCAAAAAAATTTTTTTTTTTTAAATCTGAAATGCAAAAACTTAGGTCAAATATCAGCCTATAAAATAAATGTAAAATGAAAGTCTAACGAATAACTTGAAAAAATGAAAAAAATGTCAGGTTGCTAGCTGTAATACACAAAAAAAGGAAAAAAGTTTAAGTTTTTTGAAAAAAAAAACATAATGTTTGCAAAATGTGTTTTGTTATTTTAATAATATGTGTATTTTAATCAGCTTCAATTATTTTCTGATATTTGTAAACTTTTTTTAAGTTTTCAAATCAGAAACTATGCTGTAATACACGAAATTAAAAGAAAAAAAATTAAATAAATTAATCATTTTTTAGAATTATCCTATTAAATGGCTCTAACAGTTGTCGAAAGAAATCGTCCAGGCGGAAAAAAATAATAAATTTGGACAAATTGGAGGAATTTGGTAAAAAAAGTAAAATAGCGGCTAAAAAATATCGTTTGAAGAAAAAATTAAAACTTGATGCTCTTCCTCGGAAGAAAAAGTTTTTAAAGGAAAAGGAACTTAAGTAAAAAAAAAATTACTATGAATTCTTCAAAAATACTTTACCGATAAAAAATATTTCACAATGTCACGCTACAAGGAATGGAAAATTAGTCAAATCTTTACTTTTAAATGAGATATCAAAAAAACTTAAGTATTATTATTCAGTATACATATACAGAAGATAGCGAATAATTTTGTAACTTATTTTGTAACTTATTTAACAATTTTGACAATTTTTAATTAATAAAGTGGTGAATTAATACTTTTTTTCAACAACATTATCTTTAACTCTAAAATCGAAAATTTGATTTCTTTAATCCTTTCAAAGAGTTTAATTCAACAATAGCTTAATGCTGATATTTTGTTTTATTGGTTCTGATAATTAGAAGTTAGAAGTTGTGCTTTTCAGTTGAACGCTGAAAAAATAACAATTAAAAGTCAAGTGCGGTAATACACGAAAGTCGATATGCTGTAAACACGAAACTTTATCCGTTGTTTTGATCATTTGTTGATTGAAAAATTGTCCCATCAAAAACATATTTATGGCATATTTTAGGAGAACTGTCTTTTGTTATATCATCAAAAATTCATTTATTAAAAGTTTGAAGACAGAAGAGAAATTTTGTTTTAAAAAAAATATAAGAAATTCGAAGGCTTTTTTTATGCTGTAATACACGAATCATTTGACTGTTATTTGAAAATTTTTATCAAAGCTAACTTTTTTCACTTCAGTACTTTATTCCACAAAACCTTACTTATTATAATCCATTAAAGGAAATTAAAAAACGATTTGTTTGAACTTTAATAACAGTTACAAAGCCGTGTATTACCATGTAAATATACTGTAATACACGATGGAATTAGCCTCTTTTAGTTTTTCACTTTTTTTTTCCAATGAGATGGCATTAAACGTCTGTTCATTTGTCTTCTTTTGAACTGAAAACCTAAATAAAAAATTAACACACAAATCTGACGTAAGAAGGAATTGAAAAACATATTTTTTCGTTTAATAGTTGAATTTATTATTATGTAATGAAATATTTTATTTTCAAAACTTTGAATTGTATGGGCACCACAAATAATTTGAATTAGAATAAAACAACCGTCTGTCTTTTTTAAATCATCAGCTAAAATATTTCGTCGTTTCTTTTAGGACTTCATCAGAGCTCGATTTTTGAGATTTTTGTTTGACTTTTATTTTTTATATCAGCCTAAAAGAATGCAAAGGACGACATATTAAAAAAACTAGCACTTTGTTTAAATATTGTGATAAACCCACAATTAAACTTAATTCAAATTCATATTTAATTTGTGATGTTTCAAAAAAAAAAAAAAAAATACAAATACATACATTTACAGCTTTTTGGACAAAATTTTAATTCGAAGATCAAAAGATTATTAAAAAAATTAATTTATTTACAATTAATTTTTTTTTTTTTAAATAAGACAATTTTTGGTTATAACTTGAGAGAAAATTTAAATTTATTTTATATACAACAGATATACCCAAAAGAATACAGCATAAAGAGATTTTTCCTTCATTATAAATATCTGAAGAAATTAAGATAAAAATTTTGGGTTGTAAATAAATTAAATGAAATAAAAAAAAAAAAATTGTTATTATTTACAAATAATAAACTTCAATATGCTAAAAAAATATTTTAATTTAAACTGAAAACTTTAGTGGGTTAAATAAAATTTAATTTGTAAATATGTACATATTATATTCATTATGTTTTGTATATTATCTTCTAAATTTATTAAAAATTTGATATTTAGGAAGTTGAACGGAATATTGTTTTTCTATATGCTGACCTCTCTTTAAATAAAAAAAGAGGACCAAGTTTATTTTTTAACTTTTGTCTTTTATTTTTTGTGCAAAATTTTCAACGATTTCAAATGAAATGTCATTATTATATAATTAAATAGCATTAAAGTTATTTATGGATTATTAAGTAAACTAGGTTTTCTAATTTAATTATTATCTTTCTTAGTTTAGTAATTAATTCTAATTATACAATAGAAGACAGGAAAAATATATTCTTTAAAAAGATTTTTAAAATAAGCTAAACATTTTAAATATATATGTGTATAATATAATAAAGGTTTCTAATTTTAATAAAAGGATTTTTTTTTCCACAAATTCTGCTTTAAACATTATTATTATACACCCTATTATATAGATATATAAATTTTACAATTTTTACATTTAAAATTACATACCACGTATTTCTATTTAAATTTTATGATTTTGAATATTTTGACATAAAATAAAAAAAAAAATTAAGTTTAAAGTTATTATTTAAATATGTACTAAAAAGTAGAAAATAAAATTTAATATAATTAGAATACTGATGTTTTTGAAGATAATCGTTAGATGTTTATTTTACATTCATGTTATATAGGCTGATATTTGGAAAATTTTCATCGAAGTCTATTTTCTGCCATTAGCCCGAATTATTGACATAAGTGGGAACTAAACAGTTTTTTTAGCTTTCTTCAATCGATTTTACGCATGTATCAACTTGAATCCATTTTAAAACCAAGTCCGAATACATGGGCAAAAAATGGTCTAAGTATTGTTTTTCCACATATAAATTTCCATCAAAATCTATATTCTGCTACTCTAGCTCGAATCGAAATGGTTCAAATATCAGTTGCATGACTTGATGACAAACGGACACAGTTTGTCTTTTAAATAAAATCGTGTAAAAAGACAAAACTTTTAGTCAGAGAAAGTTTTTTTTTGTATAAAGAAGAAAAGTAAAGTTATCTCAATGAAGGGACTTGGAAAGGTATAAATAAAAGAAAAATTAATTTCAATTTTATTAAATTTCTTCAAAAATTTATAAATAAAAAATAAAGAATTTATTTTTTATTTTTTTATTTAAATATAAATTACAGGGTTGTTTAATTTAAATATTCCGTTTATTTTATAAATATAATACATAATACTCATATACCAAAAATGTCTATAAGCTTACGTTACAGAGTAAGTGTAGCAAGAACTTTCTCAATGTTCCAATTTTGTATTTTGTATTATTTGCCGTTCAAACAACTTAATATTTGATCAATCTAAGCAAATGTATAAGTATGATGAATTTTATTGATTTGTTTTATGGAGAAAATATTAAACTTAAGGAGTATTAAATTTGGTTCAGTATGAATACAGAACTGTGAAATAATATAAAATGTTAATTAGTGATAAACATTCAAAATAAGATATATAAAGTGTACAACTACAATGACAAAAAAATAATATATCGTTAGAACATATACAACAACCTGATTTTTAAATAGAATTTTCTTTATCCTTTTCATTTGAGAATTTTCTTTTATACATATGCAATCTACATAGATATTTTTTTTTGATATTTTAATGAGTCAATTTGAATTTAAGTTATGATGTTTGAAATTCTTTTTAATATTTAAAGAAATTTAGTTAAATTTAATGTCTACATTTTTTAATCTATTTTAAAATACGAATAATTAATTCATTTATTATATTCATATTTATGTTAAAGTTGAAATTTATAGAAAATTACAAAAATTATATAAGTTAAAAAATAAATTAAATTAAAAAAATAAAACATAAGACGTCTTAACACTTCAACACAACAACAACAATATTTTTTCACATTAGCAAACAAAATCTGTAATGCAGTTAAACAATTCTCGTTTAGACGAACATTATGGTAATACCACGTTTAGACAGGGATAAAATTATGATTTCCGGACAGTTGCCCAAATGACATTTGACAATCTGACATTTGCCCACGGACATTTGCCAATCTGACAATTTACCAGTTTTTTAATTAAGCAAAATTTATACTCAGTTAAAAAAAACTTTTTTTTTTGAAAAAATTTACCTATAAAGTTAGAAATAAATTTGTTTCAATTTGGAAAAGGTGGGGAAAGGAACGGGGACCCAAATATCGGATTGGCAAATGTCAGATTGTCAAATGTCCGTGGGCAAATGTCAGATTATCCAATGTCATTTGGGCAACTGTCTGCCCCCCAAAATTATATAGTTTAAGCTAATGTAGTTTTGGTTTCTACAATACAAAATTTCTGTAGTTAGTTGCACCAGTTTAAGCTAAAACTACTTGTTAAAACTACAAAATGAAAGCAGTAAGCAAAAGTGAAATCAGTTATTTGTAATAAACCACAGCATAATCTAAGTAGATGTGGCCGGGCAAAATAAATGATGTGATGAAAAACTAAAAAAAAATGTCTACTCATAGAAAAAATTCATAATAATATAAAAAATATAAACAACAACAAAAAAAATTTTAGTTGGCAATATTACACTAGTTTAATTTTATCTTATGTCGAAACTGTTTAGCTTAAACTATAAAATTTTATAGTTTAAATTTTTATGTTTGAACATGGTATAAGGCTTGTTTGTTTAAAATTTTGAACAACAAATTTTCTTTAAAATATCTGGAATTATTGGAAAATAAAACTAGGCAGAAAAAGATTAGCCTTTTTTAATCTAAAAAACCAAACAAAATTTACAAAAAAAAACAAAAAAGAAATACTGAATTTGATCATCATGTCAAAAGGGTAATTGTTTTGTATATTTTGAAAGTAAATAAACTATTAATCAATTATGATTAGAAAATTAACTTGGTTTCGTTAACAAACGACATTAAAAAATAAATCAATGGCAACATAATTTTTTTCCCTAAAATTTTTGGCAACAAGTTTTTTTTTTTTTTTATTGCACAAAATGTTTAAAATTTTTTTGTTAACTTCGCTATATTTATTCTCTTTTTCATTTTATTTTTGCTGTTTTTCTATAATAAAATTGATTTTCAACATCAATGGTTTCCAGGATATTCATTTATAATCTAGTCTAGAGAAACATTTTTCTTTTATATATATTTTACGGTCAAAAAAGTTTATATGCACACAAAACAAAAAAAGTACCCGAAATGGACATTTTTGAATTTTCTCAGTTAGTTTCAATAAAAAACAGTCCTAGAACAAAATAAGCAAAGGAAGAGATTTCAATCGTTTCTATACCTATCTTTTGAAATAACTGTCTGTTTTTAGTTAAATTTATTATTATTATTTTCAACATGTACGTATATAAAATATATAAAATTATTAAATTAATATGCGGATTTAATTGCAATATTTTTAGTTCTATTTGTTTATTTATTAATTCAGGTTAATTTCAAAATATAATGTATGTATATACATTTCGAATAAAATACTTTTACTTTTATCAGGAATTTAAACCTCTCTTGTTTTTTTAAATTTATATTCAATATTATTAGGAGTAAAAAAAAAAAAATTCATCCAATATCCAACACTAAAAGTAAATTTTGTATTTACTTCTGGAAATGGTATTTTCCTTGTAAAATTATTTCACTATGCAATCAAATTACTTAATTTATAGTGGCAGAATAATAAATGTTGATATACATACATGTATCATTACTATTGCTTGTAGAGTGTACTATACAAATAATTTTAATGTGCATGTGTTCGGTAAGTTGTATTTACAATCGCAAATTTAGCTCGGTAAATGGTATATACACATGTAATTATTTAATTAAGTACATTTTATTTACATTCTCCGTATTAAGTAAATTTTATTTACTTTCTTCATTTTGAACTTTTATTTATTTTTTGCATTGCAAATGTATTGATTGTCACATGCACATTAAAACAGTATACAAAACATATGTTAATAAAATTTGTTATACAGCTCGTTGTGTGTATACACAAAAACACATAGATACTTGTCAATATTATATCACTCGACCTAACGGTCTCGTGATATAAGTATTGACTCGTGTATATGTGTTTTTGTGTATACACAACTCGTTGTAATAACAAATAACAGGCAAAATAAAGTAAAAGATCTTCCTCTTACAAGTTACTTAGAAATTAACGTATACATTATGTGAAATCAAACAAAATTTTTTACTTATCTGGTTGATCCGTCAGCTTTAAGCCACTGATGATTCAGTCGAGTCGGCAGATGCACCAAATAAGCAAATATACTTTAAATTGTTTTAATAAATTATTTAATTTTTGTTTTCCCTTACTGTAGTTCTTATTTTTGCCAGATCAAAGGAATAAAATAATCCATATTACTTTGGAGAGTTAGAATTATGATAGAAAAATTAAACTGATTCATTTGATATGTAGTTAGTTCCATCGCGTTGTACTTATACACATATAAAACATTTTCAATATATTGTTAGGTCTTTTATTGTTGATTTATTTTTTGTTTTCATATAACATAAAACTTTTTGTGGAGAAAAGTTTATTAAAGAAATAAAAATTAATATTGATTTAATAATTAAGTTTTGCAATGCTGATGTACATTTTACAGGCACATAAATTTATCTAACAGCTAGACAAAAATTATATTATCTAATATAAATTTTGCGCTCCCAATTTATAACTTTTATGTCTAACATTTCACTAAATTCGCAATAAGCAATGAATGATATTGTCAAAATTTTAAGTACGAATTTACCGAATAAAAGAAAATTTAACAAAACATATAGTCGAACGTTTAACAAATAGTCATAACAAATAGTCGAACGTTTAAATGTGGTATATTCAAACAACTTGGTGAATATAAAAAGTGCAATCGTTTGTAAAATCTGAAAAAAAAAAAAAAAAATTATTTTCAAAAAATAAAAAAAAAGCAAGAATTGGAAGGAAGTATGATGTAGATATCATTAATATAAGTTAGTTCTAATTTTTATAGTTGAAATTGGTTTTTTCAATTCAATTTTATTGAAAGGAAAAACTTTTCTTTTTTTCTTTACTTTTCATGCAGAATTATTTTTAAAGTTTAAAGTTGAGTATAATTTGAAGAATTAATTATTCAATAGCTAACCAGAAATAACAAGCATTGAGAATGAAGTTTTAAAGCGGAACGAAGTTTATTCAGTAGTTGAGATTAAATTTGTTTTAATTCAATTATCATACTATATGAACTATATGAATAACTCTCATTGTGAACTTGTTATATAAAGCAAGAAAAACAGTTCCGCAGTAAATAATATATATCAAGGCTAAATTTTCTAATCTTGGATTTAACTCGTAAAAAATTATTTTAATGCGCAGGGCTTCGGTAAGTTGTATTTACATTCGCAAATTTAGCTCGGTAAATGGTCCATTACATGCATCAATACACATGCAATTATAGAGGAATGTAAATTGTATTTACATTTCCCTGTGATGTAAATTGTATTTACATTGCTCTATATTGTATTTACATTCTTCATTTTGAACTCGTAATACTATAAACAAAAATAATATCACTCACACTCACAATATTTCAATACAGACAAATAACCAAAAAAAAAAAAAAAAATTGCAAATGTATACCTCTCACATGCATCATATCAATGTCAAACGAAGCTTAGTTTTTTTTTTTTCTTCTAAAAAGCGGCCAGTCGATCAGTCGATGAATTTTCTTAACATGTGTTTCAATCTACTATTTTTAAAGGATCTTTGAACCTCTACTACTAAATTTGGTTGGAAAATTTAAACCACACTGAAAATATCTTTGTTGTCATTATAAAGTTTGCTGTCAATTCTCAAATGTCAAGTAAGAATTTTTTTTTCTTTTATCAACAAACGAGGAAAATGGCAGCAACAAGGAGATTATTTATTGTAAATATAAATTATAATTATATAATTATTATTTGATTTTATTTTTAATTATAAAAAAAAATAATTATAAAATTATTATTATTTTTTTTAATAATTAAAAATAAAATGAAATAAAATTTAAGAAGACCATTAGTTCCTAAAATAATAAAAAAAATAATTAGTAATTTTTCTAAAAAAAAATTATTCGATTTTTTTTTTTGCAAAAAAGAAAATGAATAATTTTTTTTGGAAAAATTACTAATTTTTTTTTAATATTTTAGGAATTAGCTGATCTTAAATCATCCAGTTTGAAATCATTTCGAGAAATAAATTTACTTCCGTATTAATTAAATTTTACTTCCTTGCTTCATTTTCAACTTTTTTGTTTATTTTTTTCATTGTAAATGTATTGTTTTCAACTTCCTCTCCCATGCACATTAAAGCAGTATACAATACATGTTAATCAAATTTGTTATACAGCTCGTTGTGTATACACACAAACACATAGACACTCGTCAATATTATAACACTCGACCTTCGGTCTCGTGATATAAACATGACTCGTATCTATGTGTTTGTGTGTATACACAACTCACAAGAATAACAAATTTTCTTAACATGTATTGTAATAGTATTGTAAGAGTAAACGTCATTTCAAAATACTGTAATTTTGTTACAATTAAACGACCACATTGAATTCTTCACATATTAATGACGCATTTCTTTTCTATTTATGTATATCATTTCAGTTGTTATATGATAATTCTGACGTATTGGTTAACTGTAGTGGAAATAAGCTTTTATTATTTGAAAGGTGGAATTACGCCTCGTTGTTATTAATCCTTTATTCATTTAATATAATTTTTTTTTACAAATTTACAAAGAAAAATAAAATAAAAAAAAAGCATTAAAAAGTATATAATGTCGAGATATTGTTAAGTTAATCCTTAAAGTTGTTAATTCAATATATTTATATTTAGTGGACATAAAACTAAAGCAAATACATATATTTAATCCTTTTATTTTTTGGTGCAAGATTTGTAATTTTTATTGAGCAAGATTATTGAGCTTTGGCTGCAATCTCATTTCACTGTATAACGAATTATTTTTGTTGTTTTATGTTTTGTAAATTTTTTATTTGAAGTCAAATAAGTAATATTAAATGTAATTTAATTTGTATCTTTTACAATTTGTAAATCCACCCACAAAATACATAAACAGCATGCGATATTATATTCAGTTGTTCAATAAGAATTCCAACCATAAGTGTGTATCGAATGAAAATAATAGCTAACTAGAAGAGTATTTATATTTTTTAATAAATATGGTGACCTGATTAGAGTTTTAATGTAAGAAATAAGATCACATTTTTTAAATTATGTGTTATTAAGTTAGGATCCTTTAATTTGTTTCGTTATTTTAACTAAAGTTTTAATTTAATTATGTATCTCAAGGTTGAAGTTGGAGTTTTCAAAATTTATTTATTCTCAGAAAATAAAATCAAAAAATGTTCCAATATAAGGAACTCTGGAAAAAAGTGTTTTAGTGCATTCTTCAATTCAAATTTGTTTTGTAAGAAATGGTTACTTCAATTAGACACAAAATGTTCATTTCTGAAGCTTAGTTTAAATACACGGTTTGCTTGCACATATATTATGTTAATTAATTGCAGGTGAAACCGCAATAGGCAATCAGATTTGATCAGAAATTGATCGAAAAAAAAACTTTCGAAATAATAGCAGTTAAAATATTTAAGACATAAATTTTTCTGCCGATTCGTCGGAAATAAAGAGGATAGTTAATTTCTATTCAATAATCTCTATAAAAAATTCTATTTCTCTTAATAAAAAAAAAATGTTAAGATGAAGATGTTAAAAAACCCACTCGCTTTTATTTTTATTATATAACTTCTTTATTAAATTATTAAAAACTTTTGCAAAGTTTAAAAAATAAGCTAAATTATTGAGACTTTAAGTACATCCTTAAAGATAAGTTTTTTAATTCGATAAAAGGATCGCAAATAGAAATAAAAAGGATAAACACGAAAGCTATTTAGGACAAATTTAAAAATTATAATTTTTAAAGATAAAATTTGAAATTAATTTTTTATTCAAAAATAATATTAAAAAACAAAAACAGCTTTTTTTTCCATATGATTTCGTATAAATTACTACTCTTATAAAATAATGAATTTATTTTAAAAATATATTTATTTTCTGGTCAAAAGTTTCTATTTTAATTAACTAAATAGAAAAATCATGTTTGCCTTAAATCGATTAAATAGGTAAGCAGTCATATTTGATTTACCACAAAAAATTAAAAATTTTAAGAAAATTACAATAATTGGACATGAGAAATGTATTTAATTTTATTAAAAGGAAAAGTTTAAAATAATATAATAAAATAATGGGATTTAATCATTTTATTTTAAAAACGAATTCATTCTCTAAATTTTTTAACTCATGGAAATCATGCAAAAAATATTCATACATTATGCTCTTCAGCTGAACAGCCCAAATTTCCGGCTTACGAAATTTCAGAAATTTAATAAAATTACTTTGACATAAATATATAAAATTAATTAACCTACATACATTTACATAATACAAATATATTGACTTTATTATGGTAATTAATAGCCTATGATAATGCAGTGGTATATTTCGTGATTAGTGTGGGTTTATATTTTTATTTTCAGCCAGTCAAGCGAAAATAATTAAAATATATTATGTGGAAGGGAATATTTCAGCTTGGTATAATTTCTGCATAAAATATTTATATAGCTTCAGGCCGAGGTATATAAATTAAACTCTGTCACAACACAATACAATTTCCTGACCGAATTAAATTGTTATCAAAATTTGACTATATAAATGCAAATTTAACCCGCATAATTTTTATTCAACTTAAATTTAAATTCATATAATAACTAAAATATGAACATGAAATAATATATAAATAATATGATAATATATATATTATGTTTTACACTATACTTATAACTTATATATAATTGCGTATATTAGGTACATTTGAGGGGGGTCGTGGCACGATGGACTTACCATTGGACTACCAATCCACAGGACGCCGGTTCAAATCCTCATCGATGGTACAACAACATGTGGAAAAAATTATTGCGATGTCATAATGACAACATGAAGTTAGTTGAATTTCTTCACACAACACACACACATGTTTTCGCCACCCACCACCAGAGGACACCAACACCAACAACCTCTAATTTCGCCACCCCCCACCAGAGGACGCTATAACAACATAAAGAACATGACCTCTGGCAGGCAGAAAATTCAACCGCAGGTTTACATGCGAAAGATGGCAGCCCCATCGGTAAACTAGCCCACTATTGACCAATCACCAATATGGGTGAAAATAAAAAACACGATTCGAAAGAAGCAAACTAAAGCCTCGGATAAACAAACTGATACCCAGGAAAAACAAACAAATGAACGAAATAGGATTAGATTTGGAATTTGGAATGTTAGAACCCTTAAAGAAACCTCCAGGTTAGGACAACTAGAGAAAGAAATGGAATGTTATAATCTAGACATGATAGGCATAAGCGAAGTCAGATGGAAAGATCATGGTGAAATGACAACATTAAAAGGCAACAAACTAATCTACTCAGGTCAGAATACACACGAAAAAGGAGTAGGAATAATAATGTCCAAACAAATAGCCCGCTGTCTAATTGAATGGAAACCAATAAATGAGAGAATAATTACAGCAAGATTCAATCATAAGAAAGGAAATATAAGTGTAATTCAATGCTATGCACCAACAGAGAACACAGACGAAGATAATAAAGACATGTTCTATGATCAGCTAACTCAAGTCCTACACTCAGTAAAACGCAAAGACATCATCATCATGGCCGGAGACTTCAATGCGAAAGTTGGGCATAATAATATAGGCAATGAAGATGTAATGGGCCAACATGGATTAGGACTAATGAATAATAATGGTGAACGATTAATAGAGATATGCCAAACACATAATCTAGTAATAGGCGGTACAATATTTCCCCATAAGATCATACACAAATATACATGGACGTCACCGGATAACAGAGTAAGAAATCAAATTGACCATATATGTATAAGTGGTAAATGGAGAAATTCAATGGAAGATGTGAGATCATACAGAGGAGCCGATATGTACACTGATCACAATTTAATCATCACTAAACTTAACCTTAAACCAGTTAGATATGGACCTAAAAAGCAATTAAGGAAAAAAATCAACTTAGCTGCTATAACATGCAAAGCAAGTCAGTTCTCAGATGCCCTTAGCAGTAGAACACTATCCAACACAAATAATTGGGAAGAAATATGCTCAAAGTTTCAACAAACAGCCGAAGAAATATTAGGAGTACAACAAAATACAAGAAAACCATGGATTTCAGACCAAACTTGGAATCTCATTACTCAGCGTAAAACCCTGCATCAAATCATAATACAAAATGATAATATGGACAATAGAACAAAATACAGAGAAATTGCCAAAAATGTTAAGAAAGGAGCAAGAAAAGATAAAAGAAGATACTTTGCCAACATAGCGAGAACCATAGAATCAGATGCAGCAAAAAATGATATCAGAAGTGTATACAAGAATATCAACAAATTAACCAACAATGCTAAGAAAACAAATAATCTAATTAAAGACACTTCTGGTAACATACTGACAAACAATGAAGACCAATTAAGAAGATGGCATGAATACTTCAGTAACATTAATAGCAATAATAATAGCGATAATACACCATCAAATAATTCTCTGATGAACAATGAAGAAGTCAATGAACCAGATATCAGTGAAATCAGTAAAGCAATAAGAAAACTAAAAAATAACAAAGCAGCTGGTAGAGATGGATTACAAGCGGATCTACTTAAGATATGTCCAGAGCAAAGCGCCGAAATCATAGCGCCGTTCATATTAGATGCATGGAACAATGAAAGAATACCACAAGAATGGAAAAAAGGAATAATAGTTAAGCTGCCAAAGAAAGGTGACCTACGTGATTGTGGTAATTGGAGAGGCATTACACTGCTCAATACAATAAACAAACTAATGGCAATTATAATAATGAATAGAATATCTGTAAACATAGAAGGGACACTGCGAGATAATCAAGCCGGATTCAGACCAAAAAGAAGCTGCACTGATCAAACAAATACACTACGAATTATCATAGAGCAAACAGTAGAAATGCAGGCAACCTTATATGTAGGATTTGTAGACTTCTACAGGGCATTCGACACAATAAAAAGAGAAGCTATATGGAACTCTCTAAGGAAAAGAAGAATAAACGAAAAATATATAAGACTAATAACATCCATGTATAATAATGCAGAAAATGTAGTCCTTCACAACGGCAAGTATAGTGAGCCTTTCCAAATAACAACAGGAGTAAAACAAGGATGTATCATGTCCCCATCATTGTTCAACATAGTGTTAGATGACATCCTTGAGGAAGCCTCAACAGAAATGGAAGGCATAGAATGGATGGATGGAAAACTAACAGACCTAGACTATGCTGACGACATTGCCTTAATAGCCAACAACTGGCATGATATGCAGAATAGCATCAATGCTCTAAATAATAAAGCTGAACAAATGGGATTAAAAATCAATATAAACAAGACTAAAATGCTAAGGATCAATGATACAAACAACAATGCTATCCGGATAAATCAAGAGTCAATAGAAGACATAGAGGAATTCACCTACCTAGGAACTACAATTGCAATGAATGGTGGTTCAGATAAAGACATTCAAAACAGACTAACCAAGGCAAGAAGAACATTTGGAGGAATGTATAAGATATGGCAATCAGCTCAAATTACACGCAATACAAAGATAAAAATATTCAACGCAAGCATCAAGTCAGTACTTCTATATGGTTGTGAAACCTGGAGAATTACGAAAAATAATATCAAAAAGCTGCAGACATATGTCAACAAATGCCTGCGAATCATATGCAAAATCTTCTGGCCCAATAGGATTAGTAACAAAGACCTATGGAACATAACGAAAGTGGCAACAATAGAAGAAACAATTAAGAAAAGAAGATGGAGCTGGATTGGTCACACACTTAGAAGACCAGTAGGGGCAATAACAAGACAAGGACTAGCATACAGTCCGCGAAATGGAAGAAGGCGTAGAGGAAGGCCTTGTATAACGTGGAAACGAACGGTAGAATCCGAGATGAGATTACATAATCAGACTTGGGAGACAATAACAGAAAAAGCCCAAGATAGAGTTCTATGGAGAGCACAAGTTAGCGACCTATGTTCCCTCGTGGAATAAGGGAATTAAAAAAAAAAAAAAAAAAAAAAAATTAGGTACATTTATAGGGTAATTTATAATCCAAATTATTGTTAAAAAAAAAATAAAATAAAAGCATCCCATTGTTATAGTCATATTTATTTATTTAAAAAATAAATTTAAAATGTTATGTTGTTGTTATTGATTAGTTTTTTGGCTGAAAATTCAATCAAAACACATAGAAATCAATTTTCATTTCCATTTTTTGCATAAATAATTGCTTACCTGTTCTATAAAATGTATTTACGAATAACATGAAAAAAAAAATTATTTCTAAAAAAGCATAAAGCTTAACATTTTTTTTTTTTGTGTTCATATATAAATATTTTTAGTCCATTTTCTATAAAAGATGAAAAAATTTACAATAAATTATGTTATCATTAAATGTCCGCTGAAGATAGAAGTAAATAAAAATCGTTATAAAGCAGATCTCATGAATGTTATTAGTTACCAAGAATTTGATTACGGGTTAAAAGCGGATTTTGATGAACATAGAAATAAATTATTCTCCCACAGGTATGACAATAATATTTAATGTATGAAACTATAAGAAAATTACATATAATTGTTGTATAAATATTTGTACTTATGACTGTAGTTTCATTTAATTGTTTTGATTTTTATCACAGACAAAGATCAATATTCAACGTTATGAATCTTTGCTGCCATATATAATAAACAAATACATCAAGATTGACTTATATAAAATTGTTAATTTTCGTGATGGTTTTTGTAAAGGTTTTATAATGTTATTTTAATGTTAGTTGTTTATTTACATATATTTGTTGGTATGAAACCTTAAATCGTCATAAATCTCATTTCCACTGAATAATATTTTATATTAAGACTTAGCAGAAAACTTATTGTTAAAAAGTTTTTAACAATAAAACTTCAATTTTCTTTTCCATGGCATAAGAAAAACACCAAAAATAAAATATAAATCCATAATAATATAAAAAAAAACTATTCTTACTGTGCTGGAATTGGAATACCCAAAGATCTTAATTTAATTCATTCGGACAATAATAAGTTCTTTTGTTTGATTCTTATTATATGCATTTAATTACGTTCTTTTAACTATTATATCCTTATTCCAGATATTAGAAACTTAATGTTTGTGTTGTAGTTATAATTTTTTCTATTTTTTAATTAGGCCAAAATTTTTGCTTATGACCAACTATTATATGTGCATAGAAATTAAAAAAAAAACAAAAAAATATTCTTCTTGTTTGTTTTCATTTAATTTTTTTTTAGAAAAATGAAGCACAATGTTTATTATATAACGTTCAGCAAATTAAAGATCTTTTGACTTATAATGAAAATTCAAGACATTATTACTAAGTTATTTTCTTCATTATTTTTTCTGCAATGTAACAAAAAAACTGACAAATTATGTTATTTATTTCTTGATGTTATACCAATTTATACTGAGCAGCTACGCTACATATATGTTAATTAAGAAAAATTCTTTGTAAAAATGTTTAATATACAAATATCTTGATTTAAGATGATTTTTTCGTCATAAAATTTATTTTAAATTATACCTTCTTGTTTTGTTAAACTTCTAAAAGTTGTATGAAAGTATAATTTTAATTCTGGGTACAAAATACGAATAACAGTTTGTTTTACTTTACCCAAAATTAAATGTAACTACCAATATTTGTAAGTAGTAAGTATATTTTAAAAAGGCAAAAATTAAAGTAAGTAAAAGTGAGTTTTATTGAAAACTCTCGTTGCTAAGATATTATTTTCGAAATAATTGATTCTGCAAAATAAATCCCAACTTCAACTCAAGATATTATATTCATTTTATCAGTTATATTGCGGAAAATATTAGGTTGAGATTTTTTATAGTACATATATTGATAGTACATTGATAAAATTGAACATTTTTATCAATATCGTTTATCCCACGCGCCGCCCCACGTTTTTCGTGAGAATTAATTTTCGGGGAAATCGGTATTAGGTTATCAATTATTATCTGATTATATTTTTTACTTTTTAGTTATTTTATTCCGTTATAAAAACGTTGTTTTTAAATTTATTTATTTTTTTTGTTTATTTTTTTTCAATAAAATTGTCGGTTCAATATTATTTCAAAATAACGTTGAAACCCATTGCATTTGAAGACTCATTTAAAATTTTTTAGTTTAATTTTGTTAAAACGAAATACCAGACGGATGAACGGTAAAAAATCTTATCCTGGCAATTTTTATTTTTAGAGAACAATTTATTTTTAATCTGAATATCATATGTCAGTCAACAAACTTTTTTGTATACGCACAATATTATCATGCTCCATCATATTCTTTAATTTTAGCGCGTCGGATTAAATTCGTAAGGACTAAAACTGCACTATGTGGAAGGTTATAAATCAACGATGAAATCTTAAAATTGCTGTTAATGTTTAAAAACCAAAAAATCTTGAAAAAGTTAGTTGCATTTTTTAGAAAATGAGATAATTTCAATTTAATTTTCATAAATCTGTATAAACACATTTCACAAAATTAAAGATGTTCTATTAAAAGTATGCTTTCAAAATTGACAATTTTTAAACTTACTATACATACACAATACACATATATTTTAATTATTATTTTCTCTTATTTTCATTAATATGTATATATTTTATAATTGACATATTGCTTTAAGTACTCTTCTTTCTTGTATCAAGTGTTTCTTACGTATGTTTTGAAGCATAATATTTACAAGAGTTATGGTTGAAAATCAGGGTTTAATTTAAATCTCTGCACATTTTTTTTTTATATTTTACTATTGAAATACGATAATTATTTCACACTTATTTGAATAAAGAATTTCCAGAAAATCGTAAATTTACCTTTAAAAACACTTCAAATTAAATCATAAAAATTCTTATCCAAAATATTCTTAATTTATACCATGAACATTTTATGGCATACTATCAAAAAAGGTTGAAGTTCATTTATGATTTTATGATTAATTATTACATTCAGAAATGGATATAATAATGTAATATTTAATAATATGCTTTGAAAAGCTTCATTATGAAATAAAAATCCTATTCTTAAATCCTAGCAAATTTTAAAATTTTAAAATGATTTCAAAAGTTAATATCTATATTGATATCACGAAAGAAATCAAGAATTTTTAATAAGATATAAGTATTTTGTCAATCTGCAACTAGATTTTTCTTTAATAATTATTTTATTATCATAATTTGCTGGACTCTTATTGTTGCACTGTGTTGATGTTGTATATAAACTATGAGTAGTAATTTAATATTGTTAAAATAAATAAACACCAATTTATTATATTTTACTTTCTACAAAAAATAATGATATAGGTACTTTATTTTGACATTTGTTTTTTACATTTATTTATTTATTTTTTTTTTTATTATTTATTTATAGTTTAGCTCAAACTTTTTAAAATGGAAAAATATAAAATTAAACTAAAAAAAAATACATAATAGCTTGGTGTTTCCATTGCTTTGGAAATACATATACAAAATACATTTTTTTAAACATATTTAGTAAACTATTTATTTGGAATATATAAATGAATTTAATGCAATTATTTTTTCTATTTCAAATATTTCGAAAAATATTTTCCAAAAGAAAGAAATTTATTAATTGAAGCTTCATTGATTATCTTGTAATAAGATCTATGCTTTTGTATTTTAAAATAAGACAATCTTATCAACCAATATAAATGGCTGAAAGATTTCAATTAATTTGATCCACCAGATCAATCAATCTAATAATTCCACTTCAAAGAACTGCTCATATCAACAGTTAAAATTAAATTCTTATTCATTTGCGTTTTAGTGACCCCGAACCCTATTTTCAATTTTCAATTTTTTATTTAATAACGTTTATATGTTGGTGTTGTTTCTTAACTTAAGGCAAATTTTAGTTTTTAGTTTTTAGGATTAGTTTTAGTAACATATGAGCATAATTGTATAACAACACTCAATTCTTATAACCTTTAAAGCTTAAATTGTGAATTAAAGAATTTTTAAATAAATAAGTAAATAAATAAAAAGCCATAAGATTTTAATTCTATGTAGATTAGATACTAGAAAATGACTGACAAATCTCATTATATGTTATTATGTTATTTCTATCTTATCTCTCTTATATTTACTTAGAACTAAAGAAATCAATTTAAGCATTAATTTTGCTTTTAAACCAAAACTAAAAATAGTGCGTTTGAACTTCAGATAATAATAGATTCATATTAACTTCCGTTTTTCACTAAATTTTTTTGAAAAATTATTTAATTTTATGAATTAAAAAAAAAATATTAATTAAATAATAATTATAAAATGAAGTATTATAAACGGAAATGCACTCATGCGTAAATTCACTCATATGTACATTTAGATATTAATGTAAAAAATTAATATTTAAATAAAATTCAGCAATATTGTTAACATGAAAAACTCCCACGTAAAAATTTGTTTTTTCAAAAAGAAGTTGAAATTGAAACGTATATAATATACATTTCATTACAAGTATATAAGCACAATGCACAATATAGGTTCAATGCACTATATTATGCTACAATGTTTTATGATATTCAAAGCTCACATAAACCATATTTATATTATAATGTTCCAATTATATGGCTAACAGTTCAGGTCATGAAGGATCTACCATCAAAACATATTATTGTTAAGCATTTAATTTACGATAAAAAAGAATTTTATTTGTCTAGGAAAATTTTCGGGATAAAAAAATTTGGTTACGCACACCTAATTTCACTTATTTTGATAAATTAATTGGAATAACCTTTACCACAAATAAAAATGTATGGTTGCGTTAAGAAACTTCTGTTCATACCGTAGTAAATTCTGAAACACTTCTCAAGACCAATATATCTTCTCAAAAATGGAATATTAAGATTTTTTTACCTGATGGAAACTAATAACATTACAAAACATAACATTTGAAATATAAAAAGCGTAACATTTTCTAAAATTAACTATTTTATCGATAATATTGATAATAAAAAAAACTTATATTATAGGATTAAGATAAGCTTTACATAAAAATAAATCCACACGTTCATATAGATACTTAAATATGAAATATAAAAAGCGTAACATTTTCTAAAATTAACTATTTTATCGATAATATTGATAATAAAAAAAACTTATATTATAGGATTAAGATAAGCTTTATATAAAAATAAATCCACACGTTCATATAGATACTTAAATATGTATTTTATGTATAGATAAAAACTAAAGGACATTAAATAGTTTATTCTTACGTTTTATACGTTGAATTTAAATAAAATATTTATTTTGAATTTTTTATTACACAAATATTATTATTTAGGTTATACAGTTTATCTCACATTTACTAAATAAAAAAAAAAAAAGTGTGAAAAAAAGTTAATAAATAAAAATAATGCATAACAAGATTTACTTTACTTTGGCAATAATATGTAGGTACTACTCTCTAAATAAATTTTGGCTAGAATCCCTAGCTTTGATCTAGTTAAACGATTTTTACTGGGAAATTCAATTATTGAAAATAGTTTTATAGTTTCGGAAGCTAGTTTACGCAAAAATCTAGTTCTCAAAAGATAGATTTCTAGGTAAAATTTTACAAATTATTTACCGAACATAGATTCCATTTCAGATCATTAATATTCCAGTTATTTTTGTAAACTAGATTACAAGAACGGAAATTTAAAACTAGAATATAGTTTTAAAATAGTTTTAGACAAATTTGAAAAATTATTAAAATCTAATTTTTGCAATTATCATCTATTTCTCATTGCTAGATTTCAATTATTGATACCAGATTTTTTTGCTGTCTTCGGGATTTGAACCTGCGTCGTTAGAATTGCAAATAACTAACATACCACAAAGAAAATGTGTATACCAAATTTATATTTTCTATTTTATGTACATTTTAAATTTCAATACCGTAGCTGAGTGGGAGTGTTGGCGAATTGCAATGTTAAAGAACCAGGTTCAAATCCGGAAGAAGGCGTAAGAAATAAAATTAGAATTTAATAAAAATCTAATAAAGAAATTGTAATAATATAAATAAAAAAAAATATTAGAATAAATTTTTTTTTTTTTTTTATAAAAAAAAGTCACTAGATTCTAGTAAAAAAAAAGGAAGATCTAGCCTTTGTAACTAGAATTCCACTAGGAATCTAGTTTGGCATTTTAACTAGAATCTAGGTAAATTTTGGAAGCTAGATTACCAACTAGATCCTAGTTGCACACAATCTAGTTGCTCAATCTAGTTTTTTTACCCACAATCTAGCCAAAATTTATTTAGAGAGTACGATAACCGTGGCGCCGCGATTTGATGACGTCATCTTGTAGAACTCGACGACGAATAAGACGAAAATATCAAAAAAATTTATTTTTGGTGCAGTTTTCAAAATAACGAAAGTAAAAATTGATAAAAATAGTCCCGGAAAGAATGAATCCTCGAATACTATTCCAAAAAATCAATGAAAACGCCTGGAATTTCAATTCTTATCCAAAAATATCGGAAAACGCCTACGATCGATCAACCCCTAGGACCTTTTTTTCTGGTTGAAAAATGAAATTATCTATAACAATTTTATTAAGCACTAATAAAAATATAAAAATTACAAGGCCAGAAAAGAATTTGAAACACTGGATTTTAAATTTCTAACGTGTTTCGGAGTTGTGAGCTTCAAATACACGTCCCAGAGGGTGTATTTGAAATAATTGAAAGTAGGAATTTGAAATTCAGAATTTTAAATTCTATTCGGGTTAAAGCCTAGAGTTTATAAGTAAATATAAATTTATATTTTGAGTAATTTAAACAAATGTTAATGTTTCTCTTTTTTAATGATTTATAAATTTGCATAATAGCAATTAATACATCAATACACTATATATTTTTAAAACTACTACCTTTCTTAATTGAATAGCTAGAATATAAATTCAATACTTATTTCGAACATGGGCGCCGCCACGATTTTTTATAAGGTGGTGCATGTGAAAATTATTATTTTGATTTTACCAAATCTTTGACATATTGCGGGTTCATCACTAAGTTACAATTTCCAACAACCTTAACTTAAATTACTTTTTGATTTTAGGAAAACAATATTTTCAATTCATGACAAAATTCATCTCAGTATGCTGATGCGATGCTAAGAACTTTTTAAGATTATTTCTCACCAGAGCTGCCAGATGGAATAAATGAAATTTCCTCAAATTTTTAAGAAATTTCCCCAAAACAGACACTTTTTTAAAAAAAATCCTCAAATTATTTTTTTTATATTTTTGTGTACTAAAATTTTTTTTGCCCTAAATTAGAAAAAAAAATTTGTTTAACGGTTTTACTCACTGCAGTTTTTCCTCAAAAACTGATTATTTTTGCAAGATTTCCTCAAATTTTTAATGTGTTCAGATTTTATGCGGTACTTACATGTTCTGAATCAAAAAGTTTACTTTCAACAATGGATTTTAAGTTCAACGTACGTAGAAGAATATCGTAATGATATCAATTTCTTAAAATCATTAGGGTAGAAAAAATTTACGAGACTGAAATTTTAAATATTGTTGACTGCCAACGTTTGCACAATATTTCTTAAGTTCTTCAAATTTTCCTCATAAAAAAATAGTTCCCTCAAATTTTTCCCCACGTTTTTTTTACTTTCTTTTTCTACCGGAATTAAAAATTTCTTCAATCTGGCAGCCCTGTCTCTCACTTTCATTAATTTGTAGACATAGTCACATCAAATTTAATTATTATGCATTTTATATAAAAATTCTGAATAAAAAAAAATTATGTTGTTTTAATTTTGAATCCTTTTGTTAAAATTAACAATTTTATCAAAATTTTAATAACATTTTTATCAAACAAAGGTGGTGTGGTGCAGTTGCATCACCTTGCACCCTACTGCCGGCGCCCATGATTTCGAATAAAACTTAAACTCTAAGATTTATTCCATTTTTATAATTATTATTTTATAAATTGGCTTTCAAGCTCCTCATCAATGTAAATAAATTATAAGTCCTTGTTATAATCTAAAAGTATAAAATTCAATAAAATTTTAGTGTCTAACAAAAAATACACTGACTTATTTAATTAGTTATATTTAACGAAGCATATTTAACGAAGCGAAGTATGTATATAAAAACTTACATTAGAAAAATTATCAACGGAAAAATTTATTAAATTCCCTTTGGACATAATAAACTTTTCATTATTGCCACAACTTAATGCGATTTTAAAATCAATTTCTTTATTTCCTTTGATCTGTTATACTAATCAGTATTGTACAAAGCTTCGTAAAATTTTGATCTCTATACAGCATACGTAGAAAAATTTTGATTAATAAGATTTTAAGGTAAAAAAAAATAAATTTGAAAAATTATATCAATGAAGTTCCATAAAGAAACATTGAAATTATATAAGGCTTACAAAAGATTTTTGGCACTGACGAGGTTATATCTCAACCTTAATCAGATGAAACTCATTACATTTCTTTTTCAAGTTTTCACTTACTTCTTTCTTTACACAAATGCTGTTGCTGTTTAGCAAGAATTAATAATTACCCCATAACTTTTGGAATATATGAAACATTGTAAAATTTTTAAAATAATTTAACAATTTAACTAAGAACGTCTTTCAACTTTAGTTAATAAATATAAAGTAGAATTGTTTTATCAGAATTCAAGTGACTAAGTTCACAAATCACGTATTATGAATTGTTTATTTTACGAATAAAATTACCTGGTCAGATATTACTTGCCCTGCGAAATTAAAAACCGCGGCAATAAAAGCTAATATCATCGCATTTCCATCATCACATCGTGTTGCTACACTAAATGGACATAGAGCCATGACATAACAATTTAATACCATTTCGAGCAAAATCATAGTTCCAAAAACTTTTGATATTTTTGTTGATAACTTAATATTAAATAAATTATTGGTAAAAATTTGTAAAAAATGTTTGCCTTATATTTTTTCTTGTATTGATGATATATAATTTTCTAATACCAAATACCTATGTTTGTATATTTAATTCATATACATATATACTTTATTTGAATTGTTTTTTCTGAGTACTTTCAAAAAATCAACATCAAATATAGTTTTCAAGTTTTTCATTGGTCATTGGGTGGTAAAATAGAAGGCAAAAACTTATTTGTGCTGATTTAACTGCAAAGATTTCTTCGTGGCTTTTTGTCCGTAAGCACATTTGGCCATGAAGTTATTTATATTGTGAAATTATTCTTCGTGAAATTTTTTTCGTGAATTTCTTTGTTCGCAAATTTATTTGTTATTAAAATAAATATAAAAAATAATTTTTTACACACACCAACACGGGCGCATAAATTTTTTTAATCGCGGATTTTTTAATATAAATGAAATCATTGGTGCATAAAAAGATTCTGCATAAAAACATTCTGTGTGTGCTCAGAAACACCCGTCCCTCGTAATACGTGGTACATCGAGTTTCGCTTTAAAGCGGTTTAAAAAATTTTAAAAAAAATATTTGTATGAGGAGTGCATATAGCACATTATGTTTATGTTTTTTTTTTTCTAAATTTTAAAAATTTTCATAATCTATTTAATTTAAAGTCTTTTGTGTATAACATAAATAAATAAATTCCTAGTTATCTTGAATATTAATATCTTTTGCAGTTTTTCCAAGGATTGATTATTGATAAATATGTGCAATTATAATACAAGATTGCATAAATTTATCAATGCTTAAAGCAATATTATTTTTAATGAAACTAGTTGGCGCCAACCCAATTTTTTTTTTTCATTTTATACTCATTTTTTGACCGGCGGGTATTTTTTACTAGGTTCTTAATTTAAGATTTCAATATCTTGTTCGCATCTATTTGGTTTTCGGGAGTGCCAAATTCTTTCCACTTATCAAGTACGAAAAACTCTTCGAGAAGTTAAAATTTTCACTTAGTTTTCCGGAAAAATTTTTAGGTGCGAAGAAGGGGGTCCCGAAATAATTTATACGGACATAATTTATACGAAAAAACGACTTTATTCCTACCATACAAATGAATTATGTCGCTTTCAGGCACGTCATAATTTATAAATGAATAAAGTCGTTTTTTTTCGTATAAATAATGTCGCTTTTAAAACGACATTATTTATCATATGAATAAAGTCGTTTTTTTTTCGTATAAATAATGTCGCTTCTAAACGACATTATTTCTACATGAATAAAGTCGTTTTTTGATCGTATGAATAATGTCATTTTTAAAACGACACTATTTATCGTATGTGAGTAAAAACGAATATTGGCCGTACAAAATGTAGGTGAACTGACATAACTGCGAATATTGTGTTCTAAGCAAAAGGGGAAGGGGGGCAGCAGGGCGGCGGGCGGGAGGGCGGTTGGTCAGTGGGATTTGCGGCACCTCACAAATATTTTATCTTTTTTACTCACATACGATAAATAGTGTCGTTTTAAAAACGACATTATTCATACGATAAAAAAACGACATTGTTCATACGATAAATAATGTCGTTTTAAAAGCGACATTATTTATACAAAAAAAACACGACATTATTTATCGTATGAATAATGTCGTTTTTTTTTTTGTATAAATAATGTCGCTTTCAAACGACATTATTTATCGTATGAACAATGTCAATTTTCTCGTATAAATTATGTCCGTATAAATTATTTCGGAGTGCCGCGAAGAAGGTATAACTCCATAAAACAACGTGTTAAAATGCAAAAGTATCAAATTACAAAAAAGTTCAAAACATAACAAAAAAAAAACTTACCCAAAACTAAAATTACAATGAACAAAATAGTTAATTCAAACAATGTT
>OZ023273.1:50870623-50943139 GCA_964007475.1 Hybos culiciformis
AAAAAAAACAAATTCTAGTTGTGTTACAACTACAACACAACAATGAAATTTTTCATCTAATCCACATAATAATTGACTATTTTTTTTGTAAAACTCAAAACTTATTTATTGAATTAACTATCATATATGTTATTTTAGAAATTTTAATTTTTGTTAATACAAAGAAGCTTTCTTTAACAGGTGCAGTTTCTATCCAGTTAAAATAACAAATATTGTATTCTTCTTACTATTTTTTTATTAAAATTAAAGATTGAATTTTGTTAAATGGCAACAAAAATATTTTTGTTAGAAATACTGAGTTTTTTTCACAATTATTTATGCATTATTACAATTATTTATGCATTATTTATGCATAATTATTTAATTTAATTTTAACTATTATTACATTGTAAAATAATTATAATGCATATTATGTTACCTTTACCTTCCTGGTAATTTGAATCATATTCTCACTGAAATTTAATTAATTAAAAATTAAGTGAATGACATACAAATTGTAGTTACTCATAAAATGCATTCTTTTTTGTAACTTTCAATATTTATTTTAAAGCTATATACATCATTTTCACACTTAATTAAAGTAACTTAAATAGTAAATTATAATGAAAAAAAAATTTTCAATATAGAAATACTATGATTCTTTGAATAATTTAAATCTTTCTTTTTGAAAAATAAATTAATAAATAAAATAAAATTCAAATTGATAAAAATAAAACTGCATTTTTGCATAAGCATTGTGGATTTTATTGCATATGTACAATGTAACCATCAATGTACTATTCAATAGGGGGATGGAAATAAGGCCGCGGGAAATAAGGCCGCGGGAAATAAGGCCGCGACGTTTTTTTGTTGCGGTCTTTTTTCATTTTGCAAAATGAAATAAGACCGCAACAAAAAACCTATCGCGGCCTTATTTCCCGCGGCCTTATTTCACTGCGCCACTATTCAATATACTGTGAACAATCTCAACCTAATATTTTCCGCAATATAAGTGATGAAATGAATATTATATCTTACTTTAATTTTTGCCTTTTTAAAATATACTTACTATACTAACAAATATTGGTAGTTACATTTAATTTTGGGTAAAGTAAAACAAACTGTTATTCGTACTTTGTACCCAGAATTAAAATTATACTTTCATACAACTTTTAGCAGTTTAACAAAAACAAGAAGGATATAATTTAAAATAAATTTTATGACGAAAAAATCATCTTAAATTAAGATATTTGGATATTAAACATTTTTACAAAGAATTTTTCTTAATTAACATATATGTAGCGTAGCTGCTCAGTAAAAATTGGCATAACATCAAGAAATAAATAACATAATTTGTCAGTTTTTTTGTTACATTGCAGAAAAAATAATGAAGAAAATAACTTAGTAATGTCTTGAATTTTCATTATAAGTCAAAAGATCTTTAATTTGCTGAACGTTATATAATAAACATTGTGCTTCATTTTTCTAAAAAAAATTAAATGAAAACAAACAAGAAGAATATTCTTTTGTTTTTTTTTTTATTTCTATGTACATATAATAGTTGGTCATTAGCAAAAATTTTGGCCTAATTAAAAAATAGAAAAAATTATAACTACAGCATAAACATTAAGTTTCTAATATCTGGAATAAGGATATATTAGTAAAAAGAACGTAATTAAATGCATATAATAAGAATCAAACAAAAGAACTTATTATTGTCCGAATGAATTAAATTAAGATCTTTGGGCATTCCAGTAAGTAGTGGAGCACAGTAAGAATAGTTTTTTTTTTATATTTTTATGGATTTACATTTTATTTTTGGTTTTTTTTCTTATGCCATGGAGACGAAAATTGAAGTTTTATTGTTAAAAACTTTTTAACAATAAGTTTTCTGCTAAGTCTTAATATAAAATGTTGAATTTGCTTGAATTCTCAAAAGAAAGTAAACCAAATTATTTGTAGTTATAAAATAATATTAGTTTTATTTAATTAAAGTTGTTGGAAAAAACAGAAATAATAATTTTCTTTTAATTTAATATAAAAAGTTCAGTTCAAATAAAAACGTGTTCTTCGTTCAAATCTTTTAACAGCAGTAAGAAATGATTGACAGCAAACATGACATTACACTTAAATTTGTTTTATAAAATCGCTGCAACAATTTCTGCAATATCAATTTCTGCAACACTCCCACTTTGCTAGATTTTATAAATTATATATTTGGTTGATTCACCACACCCAAACTAGTACGAAGATGCTCAAAAGCAGATCTTGGTAAACCTTTTGTCAAAATATCAGCTTTCTGATCTTTAGTGTTTATGTATTTCAACATAAAATTTTTCTTATCATAATGATCTCTTATAAAATGATACTTAATATCTATGTGTTTAGTTCTCTTATGAACCTGGGCATTTTTAATAAGTTGAATAGCACTTTGATTGTCAATTAATAGGATTGGTATCTCAATATCTCCCACTAATTCATTTAAAAGCGACTTTAACCAAATTAATTCTTTTACTGACTGACTGGCAGCCACGTATTCAGCCTCTGTTGTTGACATAGCTACGATACTTTGTTTTTGAGATGCCCATGAAATTGTAGACTTTCCAACTTGGAAAACAAAACCTGTTCTGCTTTTTCTTGTTTGCAAATCACCACCATAATCAGAATCACTAAAACCATTTAATTTAATATCACCTGATTCATATAATAAACCAAAATATGTTGTTTGCTGAAGGTATCTAAAAATTCTTTTTAAGCCCGTAACATGAACCCTAGAATGCTTTTCATTAAATTGGCTCATAAAATTTACCGCATAAGCAATGTCAGGACGACTACCAATCGCCAAATACATCAAATAACCAATAGCCTCACGGTAGGGATATTCTTCAATATTATTTTCTCCTTCAGAATAATCAGTTACATACATTGCATGATTTATATCAATAGGTGTCGAAATCGGGTTGCAATTTTCCATTCCAAAAATATTTAACATTTTCTTAATATAATTTGATTGGCACACAAAAACAGAATTGTCATCTAATAATTTTATTTGAAGACCAATAAATAAGTCTAAATTACTAACCTTTATTTTGAATTCAGTTTTTAAATATTCCAATAATTCATCAATTAATATTTCATTAGATGAAGCAATTATTCCATCATCAATATATATTGCTATTATGAGTAGTTGGTTATCATAAATTTTGTAAAACACGCATGGGTCAGCTTGGCTACCTTTTAACGAAAATGTTTTTAAAAAATCAGTAAATTTTTTATTCCAGCACCTGGATGATTGTTTGAGACCATAAAGACTTTTATTTAATTTGCACACTTTTCCGCTTCCATCATTAAAACCTTCTGGCTGTTGCATGAAAATTTCTTCTTGTAGATCACCGTATAAAAATGCTGTTTTGATGTCAAATTGTTTAGCCTTCATTTTGCAAGAAGCAATTAATGACAATATTAACCGAACCGATTCAAATTTAACAACTGGACTGAAGGTTTCATTGTAATCAACACCCAATCTCTGAGTAAAACCCCGACAAACCAATCTAGCTCGATAACGATCAATTTCATTTTTTGAATTATATTTTATTTTGTAGACCCATTTATTGTCAATAATATTTTTATCTGGTGGTAAGTCGACTAAAACCCATGTTTCATTTTCTATTAAGGAACAAATTTCATCATCCATTGCTTCTTTCCATTTATTTGACTCTTTTGATAACGTAACATCTTCATAACTCAATGGCTCTTCATTTTGTATTTCTGAAGCTAAAAATAAATGATAATCGCTTAAATATTTAGGTACCTTTTTTAAACGTTTTTCATTTCTCTTCATTTGATTTTGATCTAAAATTTCATCTTGACTACCCATAACATCATCATTGTTCAAAAAACTTAATTCATTATCAATTGTATTATTTGTTCCAGATGTCTGTGGTTCATTATAATTATCATTTATTTCTTCATTACTATTGTTATCAAATTCATTACTGTTGTTATCAAATTTTGTTTCAACTAAATTATTAACTTCATTTACATTTTCAATATTACTTAAATAAATGTTTGCTTCATCATATGGTTGTTTTTCGTTTTTAAAAATAACATCTCTACTCAACTGAACGGTATTAGTATCAGGATAATATATCCTATAAGCCTTCGATGTATCACTGTACCCAACAAAATAACCTTTTTTAGCTTTTGCGTCTAATTTTCTGCGATTTACTTTTGGTATGTGTGTGAAAACTTCAGTTCCAAAGATTCTGAAATTTGAAATATCGCATGGTCTCCCATACCACAACTCATATGGACTTTTCCCTATTACACTTGATGTACCAGATCTATTTATAACATAAACTGATGTATTTATTGCCTCAGCCCAAAATTTGTAATCCATTTTCTTCGCATGTAGCATCGTTCGTGCTGATTCGACCAACGTTCTCATTTCTCTTTCAGCAGCCCCGTTCTGTTCTGGAGTATAGGGAACTGTTTTTTGATGAACTATACCATTATTTGTTAATACATTTTCTATTATTTTGTCAATAAATTCTAGACCATTATCACTTCTGAAAATTTTCATTTTGTTGCCAGTTTCTGTTTCGATGTTCTTGATAACACCTGTCAATAAATTTTTTATTTCATTTTTATTTTTCAGAAAATATACCTTTCGAAAATGTGAAAATACATCCTTGAATACAACAAAGTATTTTGAGCCTCCAATTGATGCTGTTTGCATAGGCCCACAAACGTCAGAAGCTACAACTTCACCAACAGTTTTAAATGGCCCATTTATTTCAACAATTTCTCCACTATATTTTGCATTAGATTGAAAAGGCAGACGATGTAATTTACCTAACTGGCAAGCATCACAAAAAAAATTCTCATCATCTTTAAAATTTATATTTGATTTGTTTAAATGTTGTTTCACATATCTGATATTTTGGTGGCCTAACCTTTCATGCCAAATTCTAATGGACTCGGTTACAGCACTGTTTGCATGAAAATTTTCTTTTATTGGGTCTATCATCTTAAATTTTAATTTATATAGCCGATTTGTGTTGTTTCTTTCTCCCACTAAAACTAAATTATCTTTGATGAAAAACTTACAAAATTCATTATCACAAAACATTTTGATTCCTTTATCTGCAGCGCTGCCAGATGAAAACAAATTGAAACCTACTTTTGGGACATGCCATACATTTACAAGATGATTTTTAACATTTTTACCATTTACCAAGCACATAATATCAATATTACCTTCACCTACTGCTTCAATGAAAGAACCATCACCCACTGTAATTTTTATCGGCGTTTCAAAAACTTTATATTCTTTAAACCATTTAAAAGCATTGCACATATGGTTGCTAGCACCAGAATCTAAATACCAATCTTCATCACCACTACTCAATTTTGTTGTAAATAGACATTTTCCAATAAAAGCTACAGCGCCATTATTACCTTCATTATCATTACGGTTACCATTTTCATTTCTATTTTCGTTATTACCACTTTGACCATTATTTCCATTTGCAACATAACCAGAATTTTGATTATTCAATTTGAAACAATTACGCTTATAATGCCCCATTTTTCCGCAATGAAAACATTTGATATTTGCATTTCTATTCTGTTTCGATGTTTTAGCAACAAAAGCTCCTTCTAATGCTTGTTGTTGATTTTTAATTCGGTCCTCTTCCATCATCAGACGACTAGTTAAATCAGCTAAGGTTTTCTTTTTATCATCAGAAGACTCCCAAGCACTAATAAAATGGCTGAAATCACTTGGTAAAGTTATTAATATTTTTGTAACCAACATACTTTCTGGTATAGTTTGCCCAAGATCTTGGAGGTTTTGTGCTAATTTTTCTAACTTAGAAATGTGCATTGCGATATCATCATTTGGCTCACGAACAAAATTATAAAATTTTTGTTGCAAAAAATGAATGGAGGCTGACGACTTTTGTTCATAAACACTGTGTAGCTTATCCCACATTTGTTTCGCAGAATCACAATTCATGATATAAATCATTGGCTGTTCCCCAACTGTAGTTGAAATAACCATTTGACTTTTATTATCCATTTTAATCCATTCTAACCTCTTTTTTTCATTTGCATTATCATTATCGATGACTGCTGGTTTTACTGAACTACCATCTACAACCTCAAACAATTCATTTGCCTTTAGAATAATTTTTACCTGGAACTTCCATTGTTCCCAATTTTGTGCATTTTCCAATTTCCGCACCTTAATCATATCAGATTTAACGTCCATAATGTAAAAAATGTTTGATTCGCACCTGATTTCTAAAAAATATCCTCAAAAAAATTCCAACCTCACTTTCTTTCTTTTGGCACTGGGCCCATAACCTGTTGAATTTGCTTGAATTCTCAAAAGAAAGTAAACCAAATTATTTGTAGTTATAAAATAATATTAGTTTTATTTAATTAAAGTTGTTGGAAAAAACAGAAATAATAATTTTCTTTTAATTTAATATAAAAAGTTCAGTTCAAATAAAAACGTGTTCTTCGTTCAAATCTTTTAACAGCAGTAAGAAATGATTGACAGCAAACATGACATTACACTTAAATTTGTTTTATAAAATCGCTGCAACAATTTCTGCAATATCAATTTCTGCAACATAAAATATTATTCAGTGGAAATGAGGTTTATGACGAGTTAAGGTTTCATACCAACAAATATATGTAAATAAACAACAATTTTTATCTTAAATTATAATAACATTATAAAACCTTTACAAAAATCATCACGAAATTAACAATTTTATATAAGTCAATCTTGATGTATTTGTTTATTATATGGTTTAGGGCAGCAAAGATTCATAACGTTGATCTTTGTCTGTGATAAAAGTCAAAACAATTATAAACTAACACAGTGATAAATACAAATATTTATACAATTATATGTAATTTTCATATAGTTTCATACATTAATTATTATTGTCATACCTGTGGGAGAATAATTTATTTCGATGTTGCCCAGCATTCATAGAAAACCGCTTTTAACCCGTAATCAAATTCTTGGTGACTAATAACATTCATGAGATCTGCTTTATAACGATTTTTATTTACTTCTATCTTTAGCGGACATTTAATGATAACATAATATTATTGTAAATTTTTTCATCTTTTATAGGAAATGGACTAAAAATATTTATATATGAACACCAAAAAAAATGTTAAGCTTTATGTTTTTTTTTGATTTTTTAGAAATAATTTTATTTTTTGATGTTATTCGTAAATACATTTTATAGAACAGGTAAGCCATTATTTATGCAAAAAATGGAAATGAAAATTTATTTCTATGTGGTTTGATTGAATTTTTGGCCAAAAAAACTAATCAATAATAACAACATAACATTTTAAATTTATTTTTTATTTTTCCCATACAATGGGATGCTATATCTTATTTTTTTTAACAATAATTTGGATTATAAATTACCCTATACATGTACCTAATTTACGCAATTATATATAAGTTATAAGTACAGTGTAAAACATAATATATTATCCATATATATATCCATATATATATTTAGTTGTCTATGTATTGAAAGAAAAGTAGAAAATCAGATGTTTTTCCAATTCACATTTTTTTATAGCTAACCATGGCTGAGAAAAAAAACAAACACAGGCCGGTCACATACGTTCTTGGGGCATTATGAAATGTAAATTTTTTTCTAATAATATTGACATCGGTAGTGAATGTTATTTTTAAAAAGATTTTTGCTAAAGTTCGAGATGTTTCCGTTTCCGTTTTTGATTTAAATTTGAATTTTGATTTGAAAAATATAAACAAAGTTTGATAAGTGAAGTTTTAAAAATTCAAAAAAATCAAGAACAGATAATTTTTAATATTTTACATTTCATTTGTGTTTTTTAATAATTAATTTTTTTTTTTTTTAATAATGGCTCCTCGATGTTTTTTGAAAGATTGTGAATCGTTTTTTAAAAAAGGAAGCCAGATTAGTTTTCACTGGTAATATAATTTTTTTCTTAACAACTTTCATTACAATATTAAGGTTTTTAGATTTCCGACTGATTCAATTGAAAAAAAACATTGGATGTTCAACTTAAAAATTTTGAATGGGCAGAATATTGATATTGTTCCAAATAGTGCCAAAATTTACAGCAATCACTTTAGTTATTTACATTTTATAATTAATTATTTTATAATAATTATCATATATAGTTTATCTTAATGAAAAAATGTGATAAAAATGTTTAATTAAAATGTGATAAAAAATGAGGTATTAAAACTAGTATTTTAATAAAATATAAGAAGTTTCAAATAAATTCAAATAAACTTAAATTTTCACAGGTAAAATAAATAAATCTTTTGATTTTTAAAATAAAATTACTTTATACGTAATTATCATAATTTCCTGTGGTGGCCACGTAACTTAATTAATAATATTTTGTTACATCCGAAAAAGGAATCTATTATAACGATCCCTTGAATTCTAAGCAAAATTACATGAAAACGCACACATGTACACGTTCAACTTTGACTACGCTTTTTTACGGGCAATACATAGAAAGCTAGGAATATATAGTTTAATATATATATGATATTATCATATTATTTATATATTATTTCAATCGAAAATAAAAATATGAACCCACACTAATTACGAAATATACCACTGCATTATCATACTCTATTACCATAATAAAGTCAATATATTTATATTATGTAAATGTATGTAGGTTAATTAATTTTATATTGGAAGTTTATTGTTATTTCGTTTTATGTCAAAGTAATTTTATTAAATTTCTGAAATTTGGGCTGTTCAGCTGAAGAGCATAATGTATGAATTTTTTTTGCCTGATTTCCATGAGTTAAAAAATTTGAGAATGAATTCGTTTTTAAAATAAAATGATTTAATCCCATTATAAACTTAACGTACAGATTTTTTTTGTGAATTATTAGAAAATTCAATTTTAAACTTTTCCTTTTAATAAAATTAAATACATTTCTCATGTCCAATTATTGTAATTTTCTTAAAATTTTTAATTTTTTGTGGTAAATCAAATATGACTGCTTACCTATTTATTCGATTTAAGGCAAACATGATTTTTCTATTTAGTTAATTGAATTAGAAACTTTTGGCCAGAAAATAAATCTATTTTTAAAATAAATTCATTATTTTATATGAAATTATTTTATAATACCTTGATTATAGCTAATTGACCTATCTGAAAAAATGGTACCGTAAAAACCGTTTTTCTATGTTATTATTCTATTTATATTTAAGCAAATTTACTGAAATTGAATATATTAATTATATCTATTTTTCGTAAAAAGAATTTTTTTAAAATATTTTCAAATAATTAAGAAAGTTGAATTTATTTTTTTGCCTTTACAAAATCATTCACAAAATTATTTTCTTGTTTCTTTTTCATTACGTTTCCTTCTATCTGAATTTTTTTTTCAGATACCCTTTCCTGTCAAAATTTTTTTTTATTTTTTTTTTATATTTTTTGAAATTGATTTTTTAATTTCAGATAAAATTAGCTGCGAATAGGTTTCCGGAACATTCCTCCTGTGGTAGCTATAAACAAGGCATAAGAGTAGTAATTTATATAGGGATCGAAAGTAAAATTTCTACTCAAAGTAAAGAGTAAAAAAACAGTAATTAAAATATTTAAAAAAATAAATATTTACTTTTTGAGTAAAGAGTATTTGAAAAATTTGAAATACTTATTACTCAAGTTTTATTTTTTTAAATATTTATCAAATACTCTTTAGTTGAGTATAATTTTTAAATTTTTTTGAAATACTCTTTTTTTTTAATTTTTTTTTTAAATACTCAATAAGCATAAAATTTCTTATTTTTGGTCAAAATTCAAAAAATAAAATTTAATAAAAAGATTTATATTTTTAACTTTGGAAAAGAGTACTTAAAAAAAGAGTTTTATTTTTTACTCAAAAAAGAACTACTTACAAAAAGAGTATTTGGAAAATTAAAAAATAATATTCTTTTTTTAAGTGTTCTTTTTTTCAGTAAAAAATAAAACTTGAAAAAAAGTATTATTTTTTGATTAAAATAAAACTATTTTTTAAGAGTTATTTTCAGAGTAATTGAAAAAATGAAGTATTTTATTCGGTCTCTCAATTTATACGAAATCATATGGAAAAAAAAGCTATTTTTGTTTTTTAATATTTTTTTTAAATAAAAAATTAATATCAAATTTTATCTTTAAAAATTATAATCTTTAAATTTGTGCTTAATAGCTTTCGTGTTTATCCTTTTTATTTCCATTTGCGATGCTTTTATCGAATTAAAAAACTTATCTTTAAGGATGTACTTAAAAACACAATAGTTTAGCTTATTTACTAAATTTTGCAAAAGTTTTAAATAATTTAATAAAAAAGTTATATAATAAAAACACAAGCGAGTGGGTTTTATGCTCATCTCAACATTATTTTTTTCATTAAGAGAAATAGAATATATTTATATCGATTATTGAATAGAAATTAACTATCCTCTTTATTTCCGATGAATCGGCAGCAAAATTTATGTCTTAAATATTTATTTAGAACATTTTTTTTTTCTATCAATTTCTGATCAAATGTGATTGCCTATTGCGGTTTCACCTGCAATTAATTAACATACTATGTGCAAACCGTGTATTTACACTAAGCTTCAGAAATGAACATTTTGGGCCTAATTGAAGTAACGACGGTTTCTTAGAAAACAAATTTGAATTGAAGAATGCATTAAAACACTTTTTTCCAGAGTTCCTCATATTGGAACATTATTTGATTTTATTTTCTGAGAATAAATAAATTTTGAAAACTCCAACTTCAACCTTGAGATACATAATTAAATTAAAACTTTAGTTAAAATAACGAAACAAATTAAAGGATCCTAAATTAATAACACATAATTTAAAAAATGCGATTTGTATGGATGGTATTATCTCTTATTACTTACATTAAAACTCTAAACAGGTCAACATATTTATTAAAAAATATAAATACACTTCTAGTTAGCTATTATTTTCATTCGATACACATTTATGGTTGGAATTCTTATTGGACAACTGAATATAATATCGCATGCTGTATATGTTTACTATAGCCTGTATTTTGTGGGTGGATTCACAAATTGTAAAAGATACAAATTAAATTACATTAAATATTACTTATTTAACTTCAAATAAAAAATTTACAAAATATTAAACAACAAAAATAATTCGTTACAGTGAAATGTGATTGCAGCCAAAGCTCAATAATCTTGCTCAATAAAAATTATAAATCTTGCACCAAAAAATAAGAGGATTTAGTATATTTGCTTTAGTTTTATGTCCACTAAATATAAATATATTGAATTAACAACTTTAAGGATTAACTTAACAATATCTCGATATTATATACTTTTTAATGCTTTGTTTTATTTTATTTTTCTTTGTAAATTTGTAAAAAAAAATTATATTAAATGAATAAAGGATTAATAACAACGAGGCGTAATCCCACCTTTCAAATAATAAAAGCTTATTTCCACTACAGTTATCCAATACGTCAGAATTATCATGTTACAACTGAAATGATATACCTACATATATAGAAAAGAAATGCGTCATTAATATGTGAAGAATTCAATGTGGTTGTTTAATTTTAACAAAATTACAGTATTTTTGAAATGACGTTAAATAATTTTTTACGAGAATAATAATTTTTTACGAGAAAATCTAGCCTTGATATATTGCCTTGGACAAACTTACACGATTAACATGTTCTTGATTTTATGTTTTTGAAGTAGTTTTCCCATAGTAATAAAAACAACAACAAGAACATGTTCTGGCGAAAACATTTTGTTATTAAAGGATGGGTTGAGTAATTTTAACAAATATTTCGTGAGGCAATATGTGGAAGCCATTAATGTTCACTGGGGTATCATTTTTGACAATTTTATGTCGTATTTATATGTAAACAAATGAAGAAAAAGTTTGTTATTGTTTTTTATTTTGAATTTGAATTGAATTTGTAGGTATATTGTATTGTTTACTTTTGTTTTTAAACTTGAGAAAATAAAAACAGATGTTTATCTGTTTTGTGAAACACATTAACGTAGTCTGTTCGGTCGATTTTAATAACATGTTTTTGTGCTCAAGAACATGTTTTTCGAGTTCAGTTTGTCCAAGGCATAAGAGGAAGATCTTTTACTTTATTTTGCCTGTTAAGAAAATTTGTTATTACAACGAGTTGTGTATACACAAAAACACATAGACACGAGTCAATACTTATATCACGAGACCGTTAGGTCGAGTGATATAATTTTGACAAGTATCTATGTGTTTTTGTGTATATAGCTGTATAACAAATTTTATTAACATGTTTTGTATACTGTTTTAATGTGCATGTGAGAGGTAGTTCCAATCAATACATTTGCAATACAAAAAATAAACAAAAGTTCAAAATGAAGTAAGTAAATAAAAATTACTTAATACGGAGAATGTAAATAAAATTTACTTAATTAAATAATTACATGTGTATTAACGCATGTAACATACCATTTACCGACCCAAAATTGCGATAGTAAATACAACTTACCGAACACATCCACATTAAAATTATTTGTATAGTACACTCTATAAGCAATAGTAATGATACATGTATATCAACATTTATTATTTCGCCACTATAAGTTAAGTAATTTGATTGCATAGTGAAATAATTTTAATGCGCATGTCTTCGGTAAGTTGTATTTACATTCGCAAATTTAGCTCGGTAAATGGTCCATTACATGCATCAATACACATGCAATTATAGAGGAATGTAAATTGTATTTACATTTCCCTGTGATGTAAATTGTATTTACATTGCTCTGTATTGTATTTACATTCTTCATTTTGAACTGCGTAATACTATAAACAAAAATAATATCACTCACACTCACAATATTTCAATACAGACAAATACCAAAAAAAAAAAAAAATTGCAAATGTATACCTCTCACATGCATCATATCAATGTCGAACAAAGCTTAGTTTATAATGCTAAAATCTAAATTTTCCCTCTGAGCTAATCTATATTTTCCCTCTGAGCAAACAAAAAAAAAAAAAAAAAGAACCAATAAAAAAATACGCGGCTATTTTTTTTTTTTCTAAAAAGCGGCCAGTCGATCAGTCGATGAATTTTCTTAACATGTGTTTTAATATACTATTTTTAAAGGATCTTCGAACCTCTACTACTAAATTTTTAAACGAGTGTGGTTGGATTTTAGTACAAAAATTTAAACCACACTTCAAAAATTGCACTTATTTTTATTCAAAAAAACAAAATGAATAAAAATAGAACAATGGTAACCCTGAAAATATCTTTGTTGTCATTATAAAGTTTGATGTGATTGTCAAATGTCAAGTAAGAATTTTTTTTTCTTTTATCAACAAACGAGGAAAATGGCAGCAACAAGGAGATTATTTATTGTAAATATAAATTATAATTATTATTTGATTTTATTTTTAATTATAAAAAAAATAATTATAAAATTATTATTATTTTTTTTAATAATTAAAAATAAAATTAAATAAAATTTAAGAAGACCATTAGTTCCTAAAATAATAAAAAAAAAATTAGTAATTTTTCTAAAAAAAAATTATTCGATTTTTTTTTTTGCAAAAAAGAAAATGAATAATTTTTTTTTGGAAAAATTACTAATTTTTTTTTTAATATTTTAGGAATCTTCCGGTTTGAAATCATTTCGATAAATAAATAAACTTCCTTATTAAATTGTATTTCCTTGCTTCATTTTGAACTTTTTTGTATATTTTTTTCATTATAAATGTATTGTTTTCAACTCCCTCTCACATGCACATTAAAGCAGTATACAATACATGTTAATCAAATTTGTTATACAGCTCGTTTTGTATACACACAAACATATAGACACTCGTCAATATTATATCACTCGACCTTCGGTCTCGTGATATAAACATGACTCGTGTCTATGTGTTTGTGTGTATACAAAACTCGCAAGAATAACAAATTTTCTTAACATGTATTGTAATCTACTATTAATAAGTATCTTAAAATTTCAATATAAATAAAATGCAAACAATTTGAACTTAATACTTATTTCAGACGCTTCAATATGCAGAAATAGAGTTAAGTTTCAAATTTCGATGTTTTGCTTCATCACGAAATAGATAAGATTAGATTGAAGATGAATGCCGTAGTGGTTTAAGTATCATTTTTCATAAAAAATAATAAAATTTTATTTGTGTCTTTTGCTGTTTCATTTTAAGTCAATATCCGAATCCATGGAATAAATAAAAAAAAATGGTTCACCAAGCTTTAAGGAGTTAAATACTGAGTTTCATGAAAAATATTTCTCTGATTCAGTTATGTCTAGTTCGTAGTAATTTTTATACCCTTACACACATATAAAATGCTGTGCCTAAGATCCTGTCTGCTCTAAAGTTAAATATTTGAAGACGTATAATCGATTGAATATACAATACATAAATTAGATTTGTTACTTACTGTTTCCAAAAATCAACAAAACGGTAGCCATCAACTAAAGGACCAGCCATAATTTGTGAACAAGCAATAAATGGCATTCGCCAATAAAAAGGTAAATTACATATTTTCAATATTTTTGGGAACTCATCTTTTGTACACTGATTACTAGGATAAGAATCAAATGCCGATTTTAAACGGTGGACAATAGTTTCCTGTGCAATATTTGGAAGCGGTTTACCTTGAGGATAAAAGAATCTAAAAAGAAAATATATAAAATCTATCAATATCTAAAAAAAAACGTTTTATGGACTTTTTATGGTAAATTGTTAATTATGGTTTTTTTTTTCAAGTCTTATGAGCCTTAGTCTACTCCGAACCGCATGCGCTAGAAGAATACAACAGGTTTGGCTTAGAAACAGAAGTTCAGAAAAACATGACATTCCATTTTTTAGAACTACAATATTACGAAGAAATGTATGTCAAAGTCCATGTGCCATAGCAACAAAAGTTAAATTTAAAGCATCGTATACAGACAATATTTCATGTTTAGAGGTTTGTAGTTATGTTAAAGTGATGTTTGCTCAGAGTCCAAAAACATACATTGTTTTTAACCTTATTGAAAAACAACAAAATAACAACAAAAGATAATTTTTGACACGTTTTTCTAAAGTTGCTAACTGTAATAGTAAAATAATATATATTACAAACCATTTTCAATCAATAACCAGCCGCAAATCCCACTGACCAACCAACAGTCCGCCCGCCCGCAGCCCCCACCCTCCCCCCCTTCTATCGTTCTATGGCACTCCCTCTACTGCAAGTCCCATTGACCGATACCAGGCGCCGCAAATCCCCCTGGGCGGGCGGTCCGCAGCCTGCGGCGACAATGTTCGCTCATAATTTTACGGATGAGTTATGTGTTTTAAAAAGGATTTAAGTCATCCGAAAAAGTTGGCAGATCAGTTTTATTTTTCTGAAAGCACATAACTTATCAGCGATGGATGAGTTATGTGCATTGCAAAGGATATAAATCATCGGCCAATTTTCGGATGAGTTAAAACGGATATAACTTATCCAAAATCGACCGATGAGTTAAGTACCGATGAGTTATTGCACTTCGCCGATTACAATTATAAAAACCATTAATTATACAATACCGTTTAGTATCAAAAGATAGGCATTTGAAGTTAACCGAAATGTATTTGAAACAAAAAAAAAACAAATTATGTTTTTATTGCATTTTATAACATAAATTTAATGAAATTTTTTAAAAACATCTTTCTTGAAATTTGAGAAAGGTATATCTAAAATTAATTTAAAATTTTGGAATAAAAATCTAAATATAACCACAGACTTTATCGTCCCTTAAAATTTATAGGTAACTACAATGTAATATAATTTAATGCGCATGTCTTCGGTAAGTTGTATTTACATTCGCAAATTTAGCTCGGTAAATGGTCCATTACATGCATCAATACACATGCAATTATAGAGGAATGTAAATTGTATTTACATTTCCCTGTGATGTAAATTGTATTTACATTGCTCTATATTGTATTTACATTCTTCATTTTGAACTGCGTAATACTATAAACAAAAATAATATCACTCACACTCACAATATTTCAATACAGACAAATACCAAAAAAAAAAAAAAAAATTGCAAATGTATACCTCTCACATGCATCATATCAATGTCAAACAAAGCTTAGTTTATAATGCTAAAATCTAAATTTTCCCTCTGAGCTAATCTATATTTTCCCTCTGAGCAAACAAAAAAAAAAAAAAAAGAACCAATAAAAAAATACGCGGCTATTTTTTTTTTTCTAAAAAGCGGCCAGTCGATCAGTCGATGAATTTTCTTAACATGTGTTTCAATCTACTATTTTTAAAGGATCTTCGAACCTCTACTACTAAATTTTTAAACGAGTGTGGTTGGATTTTAGTACAAAAATTTAAACCACACTTCAAAAATTGCACTTATTTTTATTCAAAAAAACAAAATGAATAAAAATAGAACAATGGTAACCCTGAAAATATCTTTGTTGTCATTATAAAGTTTGCTGTGATTGTCAAATGTCAAGTAAGAATTTTTTTTTCTTTTATCAACAAACGAGGAAAATGGCAGCAACAAGGAGATTATTTATTGTAAATATAAATTATAATTATTATTTGATTTTATTTTTAATTATAAAAAAAATAATTATAAAATTCTTATTATTTTTTTTAATAATTAAAAATAAAATTAAATAAAATTTAAGAAGACCATTAGTTCCTAAAATAATAAAAAAAAAATTAGTAATTTTTCTAAAAAAAAATTATTCGTTTTTTTTTTTGCAAAAAAGAAAATGAATAATTTTTTTTTGGAAAAATTACTAATTTTTTTTTTAATATTTTAGGAATCTTCCGGTTTGATCATTTCGATAAATAAATAAACTTCCTTATTAAATTGTATTTCCTTGCTTCATTATGAACTTTTTTGTATATTTTTTTCATTATAAATGTATTGTTTTCAACTCCCTCTCACATGCACATTAAAGCAGTATACAATACATGTTAATGAAATTTGTTATACAGCTCGTTTTGTATACACACAAACATATAGACACTCGTCAATATTATATCACTCGACCTTCGGTCTCGTGATATAAACATGATAATTATTTATTGCAAATTTATTAAAATTTTTTATGTTTTATTAAGTTATAAATAAATTAAAAAGCATTATAAAAATATTACAAACAGAATATTTTTATAATGCTTTTTAATTTATTTATAACTTAATAAAACATAAAAAATTTTAATAAATTTGCAATAAATAATTATTTAATTTTTATTTTTGAATATAATTATATTTATGAACTTTTTTATTTTATTAAATACAATAATTAAAAATTAAAATTACTTAAAAAAAATTTTAAAGAAAAAATAATAATTAAAATAAAAATTGGATGACATTTTTCTCTTTTGTTTTTCGCATGTGAACGGCGTTGAGCATAACAGGTAAAAAAAACAGGTTTTTTTTATTTTTTTTACGCGCGCATACGCGCGTGAATTACGTCGACTCTATCTCTAGCATTAGTGTTGGATATTGGATGGAATTTTTTATTTTTTATTCCTAATAATATTGAATATAATTTAAAAAAACAAGAGAGGTTTAAATTCCTGATAAAAGTAAAAGTATTGTAATCGAATTGTACATACATTATATTTTGAAATTAACCTGAATTAATAAATAAACAAATAAAACTAAAAATATTACAATTAAATCCGCATATTAATTTAATAATTTTATATATTTTATATATACCTACATGTTGAAAATAATAATAATAAATTTAACTAAAAACAGACAGTTATTTCAAAAGATAGGTAACGATTGAAATCTTCTCCTTTGCTTATTTTGTTCTAGGACTGTTTTTTATTGAAACTAACTGAGAAAATTCAAAAATTTTCATTTCGGGTACTTTTTTTGTTTTGTGTGCATATAAACTTTTTTGACCGTAAAATATATATAAAAGAAAAATGTTTCTCTAGACTAGATTAAAAATGAATATCCTGGAAACCATTGATGTCGAAAATCAATTTTATTATAGAAAAACGGCAAAAAATAAAATGAAATAGAGAATAAATATAGCGAAGCTAAGAAAAAAAATTTAAACATTTTGCGCAATAAAAAAAAAAAAAACTTGTTGCCAAAAATTTTAGGGAAAAAAATTATGTTGCCATTGATTTATTTTTTAATGTCGTTTGTTAACGAAACCAAGTTAATTTTCTAATCATAATTGATTAAGAGCCCTCATTGTGAAAAATTGCAAAAAATTGGTCTTAGTTTGGCTTTGATTGTAGGGTTACTACAATCTAGACTGAAGTGATTTTTTGATATGTTAGAGAGTATATAACTGGCTCCAGGGTAGGTGAGGCGGATTTTTTAAATTTTGAGTTTTTTGGCCCAAATGAGCCTTTAAAAAACTTAAACATATTTGCTTGGATTCTGAAGTAAAGGAAAAAGATAATAAAAAATCTCAACCGCAGAAATAAAGCTAAAATACCACTCTCCAGGGCTGGTGACGTGAAATTTTGAATTTCTTTAATTTCCTAAACAATTTTTAATTAATTTCATTTATTTCTAAGAATTTTTTAATTTTTTTGAGAAATTCCAGTTTCTGCACAGAAATAAAATTCAAATATAGTTTTGTGATTTTCTGGTAGAGGTGGTTTTCGTACAATTTTTATCGCATTTTTCACGGCCGTTTATTTTCTGTAAAATAAAACAAAAAAAACTGCAAAAATAGAAAACAGAAATAGAAAACAGAATTTCAAGTGGAGGGCTCTTAATAGTTTATTTACTTTCAAAATATACAAAACAATTACCCTTTTGACATGATGATGAAATTCAGTATGTATTTCTTTTTTGTTTTTTTTTGTAAATTTTGTTTGGTTTTTTAGATTAAAAAAGGCTAATCTTTTTCTGCCTAGTTATATTTTCCAATAATTCCAGATATTTGAAAGAAAATTTGTTGTTCAAAATTTTAAACAAACAAAATTTAAACTATAAAATTTTATAGTTTAAGCTAAACCGTTCAAACATAAAATAAAATTAAACTAGTGTAATATTGCCAACTAAAATTTTTTTTGTTGTTGCCAGTCCGATATTTGAGTACCCCGTTCCTTTTCACACCTTTTCCAAATTGAAACAAATTTATTTCCAACTTTATAGGTAAATTTTTTCAAAAAAAAAAGTTTTTTTTTAGCTGAGTATAAGTTTTGTTAAATTAAAAAACTGGTCAAATGTCAGATTGGCAAATGTCCGTGGACAAATGTCAGATTGTCAAATGTCATTTGGGCAACTGTCCGGGAATCATAATTTTATCTCTGTCTAAACGTGGTATTACCATAATGTTCGTCTAAACGAGAATTGTTAACTGCATTACAGATTTTGTTTGCTAATGTGAAAAAATATTGTTGTTGTTGTGTTGAAGTGTTGAGACGTCTTTCGTATTATTTTTCAATTTAATTTATTTTTTAACTTATATAATTTTTGTAATTTTTTATAAATTTCAACTTTAACATAAGTATGAATATAATAAATGAATAGTTCGTATTTTAAAATAGATTAAAAAATGTAGAAATTAAATTTAACTAAATTTCTTTAAATATTAAAAAGAATTTCAAACATCATAACTTAAATTCAAATTGACTCATTAAAATATCAAAAAAAAAATATGTATGTAGATTGTATATGTATAAAAGAAAATTCTCAAATGAAAAGGATAAAGAAAATTCTATTTAAAAATCAGGTTGTTGTATATGTTCTAACGATATATTATTTTTTTGTCATTGTAGTTCTACACTTTATATATCTTATTTTGAATGTTTATCACTATTTTACATTTTGTATTATTTCACAGTTCTGTATTCATACTGAACCACATTTAATACTCCTTAAGTTTAATATTTGCTCCATAAAACAAATCAATAAATTATATATATATTTGCTTACAGATTGATCAAATATTAAGTTGTTTGAACGGCAAATAATCAAATACAAAATACAAAATTGAAACATTGAGAAAGTTCTTGCTACACTTACTCTGTAACGTAAGCGTATAGACATTTTTGGTATATGAGTATATGTATTATATTTATAAAATAAACGGAATATTTAAATTAAACAACCCTGTAATTTATATTTAAATAAAAAAAGAAAAAATAAATTCTTTATTTTCTATTTATAAATTTTTGAAGAAATTTAATAAAATTGAAATTAATTTTTCTTTTATTTCTACCTTTCCAAGTCCCTTCATTAAGATAACTTTACTTTTCTTCTTTATACAAAAAAAAACCTTCTCTGACTAAAATTTTTGTATTTTTACACGATTTTATTTAAAACACAAACTGTGTCCGTTTGTTATCAAGTCATGCAACTGATATTTGAACCATTTCGATTCGAGCTAGAGTAGCAGAATATAGATTTTGATGGAAATTTATATGTGGAAAAACAATACTTAGACCAGTTTTTGCCCATAGATTCGGACTTGGTTTTAAAATGGATTAAAGTTGATACATGCGTAAAATCGATTGAAGAAAGCTAAAAAAACTGTTTAGTTCCCACTTATGTCCAGAATTCGGGCTAATGGCAGAAAATAGACTTCGATGAAAATTTTTTAAATATCAACCTATATAACATGAATGTAAAATAAACATCTAACGATTATCTTCAAAAACTGAAGAAAACATCAGTATTCTAATTATATTAAATTTTATTTTCTACTTTTTAGTACATATTTAAATAATAACTTTAAACTTAATTTTTTTTTATTTAAAGTCAAAATATTAAATTTAAATAGCAATACGTGGTATGTAATTTTAAATTTAAAAATTGTAAAATTTATATATCTATATATATAGGTTGTGTAATAATAATAAAGCAGAATTTGTGGAAAAAAATATCCTTTTATTAAAATTAGAAACCTTTATTATATTATACACATATATATTTAAATTGTTTAGCTTATTTTAAAAATCTTTTTAAAGAATATATTTTTCCTGTCTTCTATTGTATAATTAGAATTAATTACTAAACTAAGAAAGATAATAATTAAATTAGAAAACCTAGTTTACTTAATAATCCATAAATAACTTTAATGCTATTTAATTATATTATAATGACATTTCATTTGAAATCGTTGAAAACTTTGCACAAAAAATAAAAGACAAGAGTTAAAAAATAAACTTGGTCGTCTTTTTTTATTTAAAGAGAGGTCAGCATATAGAAAAACAATATTCCGTTCAACCTCCGTACCATTTGTCAACTAATTGAATATCAAATTTTTAATAAATTTAGAAGATAATGTACAAAACATAAGTGCTTCACCCTTAAAAAAATTTAAAAATTTCAAATTTTGTATTTCAAATTCCTAATGTATTTTGTTAGTGTAAAATTTCAAATTTTTTTTTGTTGTTGTGAATTTCAAATACACGCCTCAGAGCCAGGGACGGCTCGTGACAACAGTAAGTGCCCAGGCACTTATTGGTTTAGGAGCCTATTCGACAGACAAACAAACAAACATTGAGTTTTAATATATAGATTTGATTAAAATGACTACAAATTAGAATTTAAGTTTGGTCAAAAACCAAAAGAATGCGAATCAAAAACATAATTTTTTAGGAAAAAACTATTTCCTCTCCTTTTTAAAACAATAACAAATATCAATATTACCTTACTAAGCAATTTTTTTGTTGCTTTTAATACAACAATATGCAACAGAACAAAATGTAATACAACTTTTTTTATTTTCTCTCTTTTTTAAAACACCACAAATAAATTTCAATATTCCCTACTAAGCAATTTTTTTGTTGCTTTTAATTCAACAATATGCAGTAGAACAAAATGTAATAGAACTTTTTTTTATTTCCTCTCTTTTTTAAAACACCAACAAATAAATTTCAATATTTCCTACTAAGCAATTTTTTTGTTGCTTTTAATTCAACAATATGCAAAGCACAAAAATCAATTGCCTTTTTCACCTCACATCAAATTTTCTTCTTTGTTTTGTTTCTTATAAGAAAAATTCTCTCTTTTAAAACAATAACAAATAAATTTCAATATCGCCTATAAGCAAGCAATTATTTTGTTGCCTTTAAGAGCCCTCCATGTGAAATTCTGTTTGCTATTTCTGTTTTCTATTTTTGCAGTTTTTTTTGTTTTATTTACAGAAAATAAACGGCCGTGAAAAATGCGACAAAAATTGTACGAAAAACACCTCTACCAGAAAATCACAAAACTATATTTGAATTTTATTTCTGTGCAGAAACTGTAATTTATCAAAAAAAATAAAAAAATTCTTAGAAATACATGAAATTAATTAAAAATTGTTTACGAAATTAAAGAAATTCAAAATTTCACGTCACCAGCCCTGGAGAGTGGTATTTTAGCTTTATTTCTGCGTTTGAGATTTTTTATTATCTTTTTCCTTTACTTCAGAATCCAAGCAAATATGTTCAAGTTTTTTAAAGGCTCATTTGGGCCAAAAAACTCAAAATATAAAAAATCCGCCTCACTTACCCTGGAGCCAGTTATATACTCTCTAACATAACAAAAAATCACTTCAGTCTAGATTGTAGTAACCCTACAATCAAAGCCAAACTAAGACCAATTTTTCACATTGAGGGCTCTTAATGCTACACAAAAAGGATTATTAGAAAGCATTTCTTATAAGCGAGTCACACTACAACTAAAAAGCCACTACTTATGGTGGCTTTTTCAAATGCGTTCACACTTGCATTTTTTTGTTTTTTTTTGTTTTTTTTTCTCTTTTTGTAATATCTTTTTCCTTTTTTTTCCGAAATATTTTTTACTTTTTTCTTTTTTTTTCTCTTTTTGTAATATCTTTTTCCTTTTTTTTCCGAAATTTTTTTTGTTTTTTTATTCGTTTTTTTTAAAAAAATAGCCGCCAACTTCCTGAAAGTATGCAATTCTTAGTTTATTTTTTTATCACAGAGCTCATTTGTTATTTGATCCCTGATTTTCTAGTGGCTTTTTGAAAAGCCACTAGCTTTTTTTCTTTTATTTTGTATGGAAAAAGCCACTAAATAGCCACAACGATGATAGCTTTTTCAAAAAGCCATTAAAAAGCCGAAGTGTGACAGCCATATTATGTTGTTATATTTGCATATGCAAAAATATATAATAGTTAGAATAAAATATAAGCAATGAGAGGAATAGAATCAAAAAAAATCAAAAAAAAAAAAAGAAGGAACAAACGTCAAAACAAATAAACAAATAAATAATTAATTTTTAATTCAATACAATATAAAAAAATAAAAAGTTTTTAAGATTTTTTAAATTAGGAAATTTTAAAAAGAATTTGGTTGATTATTCTATAATGCAATGGATGAAATTTTGTGCTTAGATTCAGGTATTTAAATAAATAAGTTTTTTTAATTGAATTTTTTTTTTTTTCAAATGTATTACAAATTTTAGATGACGATCATTATGGACATTATGGATGAGTTTTTAGACGATTTGGAGATCGTCATATTCTGTCGCTACGGGATTCAGCGCAACGTTCCGAAAAATAAATTTTGGTTTACGGAAACCTTAGCATAGTATGACAATAACCGATTTAAAGGAATGATAAGAGTCTCAAGGCCACAATTCAATTTGATTTTGGACCTAATTAAGAATAACCCGGTATTTAATGGCAGCCGTTCTTCTGTGCAGCACACAGTATTTTTTCAACTGGCTCTGGTATTATATCGATTAGGTAAGACGATAAGTTTGAATCAAAATTTAAAAAAAAATTTAAAATTGACTTAATTGTTTTATTTCTTTTTAGCTTTTTTTTTATAATATGAATTTTAATTCTTTATTTTATGTTTCAGGTGCTAGTGGAGAAGGTGCCAGTTTTTCAAGGATTTCTGCATTGTTCGGTATTGGTGATGGTGAGACTATAGGAAGAATTTCAAAAAGAGTTTTTACAGCCATTGTAGGGTTGAAAAATATGTTTTTAGCATGGCCAGACTCTGAGCAACGCAACACCATCGTCCAAGAATATATGCATGAACTGCCATATTGTGTAGGTTATTTGGATGGATGCGAAATTCCATTGGACGAAACACCATCTTTGTATCCGACTTCGTATTTTTCAAGAAAAAAAGTTTATTCAATAAAATTACAAGGCATTTGCGACCCAAATTAAAACTAATTCACATTTTTGTGGGCTATCCTGGGAGTGTGCATGATTCGCGAGTATTCAGGAATTCAAGCGTTGGAAAAAATTTGAATGCTTTCCTTTGTGACGAGCAGTGGTTAGCAGCTGACTCAGCTTACAAACTAAGTAAATTTGTAATAACTCCATATAGGAAATACCCCAACTCCCAGTCCACGAGCAAAAATGAGTTCAACAGAAGACTGAGTAAATTTCGATTTAGAATTGAGAACTCTTTTGGGTTTCTAAAAGAAAAATTCAGTTCTCTGAAACGATTGAGAATTAATGTAAAAGATGTCAATTCTCATAAATTTGCCTGTGAATGGATCACAGTGTGCTGCATCCTTTACAACATAATTTTACCTCATTGGGATGAGAATGATTTCGCAACTTTTTCGAAAGGTTTGAATTTTTTAATAGATATTGTTAAAATGATTTTAATTTTTTTGTATTGTTTTAGATTATTCAGACTATACAGATGACGATAATGAGGACGACAATACAAACTTAAATGAATTGTCGGATAATTTAGGGGAACACAAAAGAGAAGCGCTATGCGCACACATTTTAAATGAAATGAAAAACGATGATTACAAATAAATTTGAAATCTGATAATTATATCAAAAACTAATATTTGTAAAAGATTTATAATTAGTTTAATTTCTAAAATTAAATAATAATTATATTTTAATTTTCGTATTTTTCTTGTCACAAGCGATTTACATCAAAATCCACAATAATAAATATATATGTATATACTTTTTTCTAAAAAAAGAAAAACAATTAAGTAAATGTTTTTTATTTTATTTTTTAAGTTTTTATTTCATTTCTTAATTTTTCTTTTAATTCTTGTACTTTAATAATAAAAAAAATATAATGATAAATATAAAAATAAAAAAAATGCATTAATTTAATTATTAGTAGGTATATATTGTAGTTTTATTATCGTATTTCACATTTATTATTTATCACATTATTTTGCGCAATTTATTCCATTTGATTCAAACAGGATTATGCTTCAATTTGTCAATTCCGAAGGACATTTCAATTTTGAATTTTTCAATTCTTTCCTTACTCTTAATTTCTTTCAATTTTAAATCATATTGTTTTTCCATTTCTTTTATTTTCATTTCTTTTTCGAACTCGAATTTATCACGAGCTAATTTCAATTCTTCTTCTTTGTGCTTATTTTCACTTTCTAATTTCAAAATATCAATTTCATTTTTTTTATCATTAGATTCACATCTTCTAGCTTGAAGTTCACTTAAAAATATTGTAGCGTTATTTTTGTAATTTTGTCTAGTTTTACCTGATTCGTTTAAATATTTTTTGAATTTTTTTATTGGCGAATTGTACATTTTCTTTTTTTGTGCTTTAGATGTCTGAGCGGGTTTCTTTTTTTGGTTTTCATTGTCAAATGTCTCATCAGGTTTTTTTGTTTTAATTGCACTTGTTGATGCCTGCCCTTCATTAAAAGTTAAGTCTTCCTCGGAGCTATAGTTGGTTGAATAAAATCCGGCGATCGAACTCGCATCAACTTCTTTAGGAATGTTATCGACTAAGTTGGCATTCGTCTGATCATCATCTGATAAAATATATTCCTCCTCCATGAATTCGTTGCTAAAATCGTCTCGAACTTCTTCATTCGATTTATCAAAACAATCACTATTGTCAACAGTTGAATCAAACTGGAACGGGACGTTAATATTACTTTTGCTTCCGAATATTTCATGAAGCATATTGTAATGCGGGCAGATACTATCTATATAACAGGGGTGGCCAGACTTTATACCGACAGGAGCCGAAATTACAAAAATTATTGTCGAGAGCCGAAATTAGAAATTGTTTCAAATATGTAAACTGTCTTAATTGTCATTTTAATTTATATTTATTTTCATTCATAATTTATTTTAAAAAAATTACATTTATATATATTAAAAACACTTATAGAAAATTTTTATTCATTAATCGTTGAAAATCTGGCTCATAACTTGTTAGTGCCGTACGAATAAGCTCAGTTAAATGTTATTTTGTTAGCTGGGAACGGTCGATTAAAGAAATACAAAGATTCACAGCAGTTTGTTGCAGTGTTTAAAATTTCCCGCTTGCTAAATAAAAACAGAAGTGCAAGTAAGTTCTGTTTATTTTTGAAATAAACCGCACTTGTACATAATTAAATTTATTTTTCACGCAAAAATCTGTGTGTTTTAACAAAGTCCACTTTCATTCTTGAGCGTATGCGTAAAAAAATAAAAAGAAAAAAAATAAATCACTTCTATTAAAATAAACAGACTCTATTAACCCTCCAAGTCTATTACTCTTTGAAATTTGTTTTTGAAGATATTTTTGGATTTTGTGTTCCAAAAAATCCGGTAAGAATCGAGGGTTAAACAAATAAATTCCTACAAACACATAGTGATCTACACACAATACTTTTCAAGAAAAAATCAATACTATAAAAAGGAAATCTTCTTAATGTATTAGTTTTTATCAATCCGAACGCAAAATTAACTAGAATTAATCATGTAATTGTATGGGTTGATAAGTTATAGGAATAAAAACAAAACAAGAAATTTATTTTAAAGTGGACAGTATTATGGTGGACTTTTTTTTCGCATGTTAAAAATTAAAAAGAAGTAACGCACACTTGAAAGTTCGTTAAAGATGTTTTTTTACATTTCTGTTTAAATGTGAGAAATAAAAAAATAAACCGCAGTGGTCCACTTCTGTTTATTTTTTGGAACTTCTCTTTATTTTGCGTTATATTTTGAACACTGGTATGTTGTACCAAATATCGAGATCAATTTAAGCGCTGCATTCGTTAAAAGGAGGATATGCATGTTTATTTATAAAGAAAAATTATATGACAACGAATATATTACATAAGAAAACGGTTTTTTTAAAATTGTATTTTTTAAAATCAATTTTTAACAATATTTTTTCAAACGTACCAAGAGCCGCAGTGAAGAAGAACGAGAGACGCATGCGGCTCGCGAGGCGCAGTTTGGCCAAGTATGCTATATAACATACTTGGCCAAACTGCGGCTCTCGTTCTTTTTCACTGCGGCTCTAGCCACGTTCGTAATAATATTGTTAAAAATTTATTTTGTATATACAATTTAAAAAAACCGTTTTCTTATGTAATGTATTCGTTGTCATATAATTTTTCTTTATAAATAAACATGCATGCGAATTGCAATCTTTGTATTCAACAATGAAATTTATTAAATGGAAGCACCGTTCCCATCTAACAAATGAACATTTAATAAGCTGTCTAGACTTCGGGTTTAAATAAGGTTTCGATTTTCAACGATTCGCGGCCAAGATACAAACACATAATCTAGCATCTACTAGTAAAGAATAAACATTTTCAATAAGTATTTTTAATGTATATAAATGTATGTTTTTAAATAAATTATGAATGAAAATAAAGATAAATGAAAATGACAGTTTACATATTTAAAACAATTTCTAATTGCGGCTCTCGACAATTCTGATTTTTGTAATTTCGGCTCCTGTAAGGATAAAGTCTGGCCACCCCTGCTATATAAGCTAGAATGAAATAAAAGCATAAAACAAAAAGTTCCAATTATAGTTTAATAGAGAAAATTAAACCTTTTACAGAGGCCGCTTCAACTCCTTGTCCAGTTTGATTCTCCCATTCTATAGCTCTCGTAAAAGATTTTTTTAGCAAAACTATTTTGGTTTTAACTTGCGAAGCAGTCACTTTGAGTTGGAGGTCTTCAATCATTTTTGAATAAAAAATTGATCCACTAGGTTTCTTGAAAGTAAATATAAGGATGAATAAAAATATATAAGATTTTTTATTTCAATTCAAAGAAGGTACCTACCTCAATTTCTTTGCTTGTATTATTTTCTTTAAATATTCAAGTACTATAATTTCTTCCGTTTCTTGCCACTTTTTTGAAACATTTCGAATTTTTCTTTGCAACAATAATTTTTTGTTCATAATTTTTGTCCCATATAATAAAATCCTCTAAATTTAGGGAAAGAAAATCCTACTCTGGCAGCTTTTATATTAATATTTGAAATTTATGAAAAAAATTGAAAAAAAGTGTTCACCCGCAAACTTTTTTTTGACATTAAATTACACTAACAAAATACATTAGGAATTTGAAATACAAAATTTGAAATTTTTAAATTTTTTTAAGGGTGAAGCACTATAATGAATATAATATGTACATATTTACAAATTGAATTTTACTTAACCCAAACTATTTCTTAGTATATTGAAGTTTATTATTTGTAAATAATAACAATTTTTTTTTTCTATTTCATTTAATTTATTTACAACCCAAAATTTTTATTTTAATTTCTTCAGATATTTATAATGAAGAAGAAATCTCTTTTATATTATGTATTGTTTTGTGTATATCTGTTGTATATAAAATAAATTTAAATTTGCTGTCAAGTTATAACCAAAAATAGTCTTATTAAAAATAAAAAGTAATAGTAAATAAATCAAATTTTTTAATAATCTTTTATTTTCACATTAAAATTTTGTCCAAAAAGCTGTAAATGTATGTATTTGTAGCAGAGCTTCGAACCACAATTTATTTTGTTCCGGTTTTCGGTTTCGTTCTTAAAATTTTATCGTTTCGAGTTACGTTTCGGTTTTGAAAATTTAAATTTCGTTCCGGTTACGGTTCAATTTTTTTTTCGGTTCAAAACCGGTTTTTTTTCGGTTCAAGTTTTTTTTGAGTAACACTTTTTATGCTTGTCCGTTAATTGCTTACACGAAGAAAATTTTGACTCGTCTAATGCAGAGAATGAAGATGGACTATCAAAAGAGTCAGAAACTTAGTCCTGTTCGACTTAATATTTATGCGGCAAAAACTCCAACCAGGTCCTTCAGAAATAATAGAAATAAAAAACACTTATTGTTTGAGCAAACTTGACATTTTTTTGTGTTGTTTTCATTTTTGTATGAAAACGACATAAAGTCAAGTGATTTTATGTCTTTTTTAACTTTGACTTTATGTCCATTTCATAAACGACATAATGTCAATTGACTTTATGTCGTTATGAAATGGACATAAGGTCACTTGACTTTAAGTCACCTACCCAATACAAATACAAAATATAAATTTTTTATTCAATTTCAAACATAAAAAAAATATAAATTTTGTATTCAAACTAAAAATAAATAACAAAAATATATTCGTTAAAAAAGAAAAAAATTATAATTTTTTTATTTTTTTTCTTGTTTAAGGAACGAAAAAGAACAAAAAAAAACCGAAATGAAATTTCGTCCCGGTTTAGGTTACGGTTTTTTGAATTTAGAATATTTGGGTTCGGTTACGGTTACGGTTTGATTATAAATTCCGGTTTTTTCCGGTTTTCGGTTCGGTTCCGGTTCGAAGCTCTGATTTGTAGTTTCTTTTTTTTTTGAAACATCACAAATTAAATATGAATTTGAATCAAGTTTAATTGTTGGTTTATCACAATATTTAAACAAAGTGCTAGTTTTTTTTAATACGTCGTCCTTTGCATTCTTTTAGGCTGATAGAAAAGACAGAAGGTTGTTTTATTTGATTCTATAATCCTTGTATTCAATTCAAATTCAAAATATTTGTGGTACCCTTATATTTTAAAGTTTTGAAAATAAAATATTTCATTACAAAATAATTAATTCAACTATTAAACGAAAAAATATGTTTTTCAATTCCTTCTTACGTCAGACTTGTGTGTGTTAATTTTTTATTTAGGGTTTCAGTTCAAAAGAAGACAAATGAACAGACGTTTAATGCCATCTCATTGAAAAAAAAGTGAAAAACTAAAAGAGATAGTAAATATATTTATAGTACGAATCTTCATGAATAAAAAACTTTTAATATTTATATTTAATGCCATCATTTTATTTTTATTAAGACTGAAATATGCAGAGAGAAACATATTGTTTTTAGAATTTGATGTGCCAAAGTGTTAAAATTCTCTTAAAATCTATGCATTTTTAGAACAACAAAAAATGTTTTTTCTTTGTACAGTGCTTCAGGAATTTGTTGTAGCAGTAATTTTTGAATTTGTATGTTTGATTTAAAATAAAGTAAAAAAAAAATCACAAAAAAGTTTTTAAATAAATTCATTATTCCCATGTTACACATTCCTTTTTTCACGCTTTGGTGCTGTCTTTTTTGAAAAAACGTCCAGAAAATAAGAAAGCATACATTGTTTTTTTACTTCAAAAATGTCAAATTTATGTGAAAGAGCCAATGAAAAAAATTCATCAAGTAACTTTTAATGTGATAATTGAAATGAATTATTCATCTCTGGTTTTCTGGTTTTCGTTCAAAACCAAAGGAAACAAGCATAAAAAAATGTATGTGGCTTGACTTTAGATTTTTTGGCTGATATAAAAATAAAAGTCAAGCAAAAATCTCAAAAAACGAGCTCTGATGAAGTCCTTTAAATGAAAGAATGAAATATTTTAGCTGATGATATTCTATAATCCTTACAATTGATTTGAATTCAAATTCAAATTATAATGATACTAAATGTGTAAAACGGGTATTATACAAAATATCTTTAAATTTTTATATTTTTTAAAAAATACGAAAATAATTTAATTAAATGAAAATTTTGTTATTTAAAGTAATTTAATATGCGATTATTAAAGATAAAAAACAATTTAAATTTGAAATAAAATAATGAAAAATAAAAAGTTCCCCAAGCTCTGTGAACATAATTCTATAGTTAGATACCGTAATATAAAAACTACATAAGTATAAAGTTTTTTATAAAGTTTTACAAGATTAAAAAACCTGTCATTTATGTATAACATATTATTTCAATAAAAAAATATTAAATGACGTGAAAATTACACACATAACACACTTCAATGAAAGTTCATTTTAAAGAAGATTTCATTTCATTCAAAAATTGATATTTTTGTTAATATTTTTTTCTAAATATTATAAATTTTTATTCTTTTGGGGAAAGGGTTTTTGTAAAAAAAAATATTGTAAAAGGATAAAATAATTTAAATATCAGAAATAAATTATTTGGAAAATAATAATAAATTTTTTTATTCAATTATTTTAATTACAATAGGGTATAAAAGATAAAGTTACAAAATTCTTTATTAGATACAAAGAAGTTAAATAAAAAAAATAAATTATAAAACTTAATAAATTTATTTATTTGAATTATTAAACTTTTTGAACCTCATTAAAAAGTTTTTTTTTCTTTTATTTTCTTATACAGTAAATCAATAATTGAAGTTGAATTGATAGTTATAACGAGAAAATGTTCAAAATATAATAAAATTTTCGTGGTTTAGTTTTAAATTTAGAGAGTTGCAAAAAATGAATCTTCAATTTTCAGTTTCAGAAAAAAAATTTATACTTTTTATGATTTTTTAACGAGAAATATCTAAAAAAGTTTATTTTTAACAAAAGCTAAAAAAAACAATAACTACAAGAAGGGTTTTTTATTCCACATTTCCCAAAATTATATATTGCATTCGTCGATGAAATTTATGTAGATATTAATTAGTTGTATAGGATTTCCACCATCCTTATCTCTTAGATTTAAGTTACTTTAACTATGTTTATAAAAAAATTGTAAATATTCTGTGAACAAAATAAATAATTGAATTGGAAAGTTTATTTTTGTCCTGTAATTAAGTAAGTATATAAAAATATTACTTAACTTTAATTTTTTTTTCTTTAATTATAATATTCTTTAATTATAATATTCTTTAATTATAATATTTTCCCCGTGATTGGAAACCGTATAAAAAATATAAAATCTTACTAAAATGAAACATAAATATGAGTGTAGTGCTTATAGTATATATAACTATATATATACACTATACATACGTATTATTAGTTTTATGAACAAGGTGAAATATGCTCGAAAAAAATTTAATATTATTTTGCCAAGATGCTTTCGAAATTCTTATTTGAATTTTATATATTTACTGTTTTATTTTCCATAAATGAAAAAATAATTAGGACGAAAATTTTCTTTTTTGAGAAGACTAATTTTTTTTGCACTAAAAGTGTTAATAACAAGACAATTAACACATAATTAATATCAAGATTATTTTATATTTTTTTCATGAGGAAATCTCTTATTATTACTATACTTCATTGCTTCTTGATCCAGATTTTTTTTAAGCTGAAAAATAAGTAAATAAAAAAAATCTTTTTTTCTTTGTGTAATTTTATTTAATAATACTATTACAGTCTTCTTTCACACTCCGTAAGAGCAAGACCTTTCATTGGGAAAAATACTACTTATTTTCTATAAAACACAATAGACAATAGTTTTTTATTTTTTCTTAAACATTGCACGTGTAATAATAAAATAGCACTTTTATAAAAAAAAAAAAAAAGTTAAAGTGGTATTTAGTTTTTTACTTGTCGCTTCCTATGGGAAGTGGCAATCGTTTTTCCATGCTTGACATGGAGTTTTCACAAGAGAAGAGGAAAAGAAGAAAACCGCCTGACAATAACAATATACAAAATTTTCCGCCAATTAATCTAGCAAATAATGCGGATACGAGGAAATTTTTAAACATAAGAACCACAGGTGAAAAAACTTTAAGACAATACAACAAATTTTTAGTAGACAAATTATTATCAGCAATATCGACAAAATTTAAAGCAAATTATGATAGAGAAGGTAACATAGTACTGGAAGTTGAAAATAAGAAGGTAGGAGATCTATTTATTAAACACAAAAAACTGGGAAGTATTGATGTTGAGATGGAATACAACGTAAATTTGAATTGTTCTCAAGGAACAATTTACGACAAAGATTTAAACTACTTAACCACAGAGGAAATACTAAAAGGTCTACAAGAAAAAAATCCAACTGTTCTTAAAATACACAGATTCGAAAGAAAAACAATTAACGAATCCGGTGCACAACAAAAAAATTATACTGGAGTCATCCTCATCACTTTTGACAGCTTGGAGCCTCCCACAAGCATTAAAGTAGGGTTTTGCAAAGTAGGAGTCAGAAAATTCTATCCATTACCCATGCGTTGCCTGAATTGCCAACTACTAAATCACAGAATGAAACACTGTAAAAATCCATCCAGATGTCCTGATTGTGGTTTAGATAGGGCTGCTGGAAGCACTGAACATCGAAAAGAATGCAACCTATTGTTCTGCGTCAACTGTAAAGGGGCCGAGCACAGTGCTGCCTCTAAAAATTGCCCGACTTATCTAAAAGAAAAAGAACTATTAAAAATTAAAACTGATCACAAATGTTCCAAACGACAAGCAGCAATCATTCTAGCTAATCAAAAACCAGTAATCAATACAACTTCAACAGAATCATCACAAAACGTCTCCTATGCTGAAATAGCCAGGGGTCACACTTCTGCCAAAACATACAACAGAGAAGCCTCGAAGGTTCAAACAATTACATCAAATTCAGTAGACACACTCCGTAACTCTCCTTTTGTAGCACGAGCTAAACCGTTAACACAAGCAAAACCTTTCAATTTCAATAACACTACTTCGCACACAAACATCACACAAAACAAGACAGACGCATCAGAAAGTGACATACCATCACAGGCCGCAGTTTTGAACTCCACATCAAGCCACTCAACTCCACCAACACCTCTAAACATTCCAACTACAATCAACCATAAAATAACTAATTCTAAAGAAAATTCCGAATTTTGTTCGCAAAATTTAATAAATAATAATACTAACAAAATCACTTTCACTGAAAAACAAAATAATATATTAATTGATAAATTTCATTCTTACAATAAGAGAAATATTTTGCTTGACTCTGAATCGGACTCGGATGACACTTTTAGTGCCAATCCCGGCCTGACGACTGAGTCAATGGAAATTTAATTTTGAATATGGCACACGACATATTTGAAATTACATCACCTAATCATAATTTAATTTTTAGTAATAATAATAATCATAAACAAAATTTCATTTTTAGTAATAATCATAATGGTAATGAAAACAAGTCTAATTCGAAAACAGTAAAACATTCAAGGATTTCATTCTAACAAACACTATTTAGATATTTTAATTAAAAAACATAGCCCAATGATCATAGCACTACAAGAAACACATATAGGACCTAATAATTCAATTTCAACCTACAAAAATTACAACTGCATGTTTCTCTCGCTCAATGAGCGATCTGGTGGTGTCGGTTTTCTAATCGATACTGGCTTAAACTTTGAATTAATTGAACTCAATACACAGCTCCAAGCAATTGGAGTAGATATTTGCATTCCAGGTATACCTGGCTCTATCTCTCTAATTAACCTGTATTTGGAACATGACCTCAGACTTAATGCTTCAGATTTGACCTTTATTAAACACCAACTTAATTTTCCTTCTGTATTTTTAGGCGATTTCAACGCAAGAAGCCCTCTATGGGGTAATAAAGTCACGACACAACGAGGGAAAATCATCGAAGATTGGCTTGATAATCACCCAGACCTGTGTGTAATAAACGACGGTAGTCCAACTTTGTTAAGTACTCGAGGCTCCTTCACCTGCGTGGATTTAACCATTACGGACGTAGATATAGCTCATAAAATAAACTGGAAGACCGTACCAAACCCTAAAGGGATAGACCACTTTCCAATCATTATTTATAATGACCTAATTAAATCTAAGATTAAATCAAAACCTTTTTATTGCGAGAGGACCGCTGATTGGGATTCATTTACAAAGAATTTAGATTACTACTTGGATATTCATCCGAGCGCAATAAATATTAATAAGGAAACAGCAATCCTAACAAAAAGTATCCGTTTTGCGGCCAACACTGCTATGTCGGTTTTTAACTCGGTGACAAGAAACAAACATCCCCCTTGGTACAACCGGGAGATTCACTACATGATCAAAACCAGAGATAGTCAATTAAAATTATATAAAAGAGATCGTACGCAACAAAATTTCGTGCGATTAAAAAAAACCAATGCCTTATTAAAAAGAAACATAAAAATCGCTAGAACTAACTAGTGGATTAAGTTCGCAAACTCAATAGACGGGAAAAACGACGCAGACACATGGGCGAAAGCCAAAAGAATATTGGGTTCGAAACAAAGACAAAACGAGATGGCCATCGAAATCAGTAACAGCTTAACCACCGATACTAAAGAAATTGTGGGTCATCTGGTAAAAGAATGCGCCAATTATGCTACAGACAGCATCTATGGCAATAAATTTCTAAATTTTAAAAACAATTTTAATTTACCTGAAACCATTGAACGTAACAATTTCCTCAATACGCCAATAACGGAACTTGAACTCACTGATACCCTAAAAAAACTTAAAGGTACTCCAGGTCTAGATAACATTACGTTCAACATGCTGAAAAAAGCCTCAAAAACCTTTACTCAAAGATTGGTGAAACTTTACAACTGCATATACAGCTCTGGTTGTATTCCAATAGCCTGGAAAATGGCTGAGCTCAGACCATTGCTCAAAGCAGGTAAAAATCCACACAACCCTTCTAGCTATAGGTATATTTCTTTATTAAATACGATGTCAAAAATATTGGAAAAAATTGTTTCTAAAAGGTTAAGCTGGTTACTTGAACAAAATTTGCCCACTGAAATTCATGGTTACAGACCAGCTCGAAGCACAACCACACTTTTACAAACTTTAGAGTTTGATTTAGCCTTCAGTTTTGGGAAAAAGCTTCACACCATATTACTCTCGTGCGACCTGGAAAAAGCTTTCGACAGGGTCACAAAAGAGGTAATCCTGGATCAATTATTAAAGCTGAAAGCCGGCCCAAAAATTATCAATTACACCAAATCCTTCCTCACTAATAGAAGAATATCGGTCTACGTCAATGGTGTCTCATCTAGTTTTCACTTTTTGGCAAACGGTTTGCCTCAAGGCTCTCCATATTCAGTGCAACTTTTCAATGTACACATACTATCTTTATCAACAACCCTAAAAAATATGGAGGGCATTCAACATCTTATTTATGTCGATAATCTCCTACTCTATTGTTCGGGCAAATTAAGACAAACAGAATACAAACTAGCAGAAGCACTGGAACTGGTCAACGATTGGGCGGATTTAAACGGAGCTTATTGCACCCCCGGGAAAACCGAAGCACTTCATGTTTGTAGGAAAAAACGATGTGAACCCATATTAACATCAGCTGAAAATATATTCATTTTACCAAAAAATGAAATAAAAATACTTGGTCTCACTTTTAGCAAAACACTTAACTTTTCTACACACATAAATAATATTATCACCAAACTAAACAAATCAAATAACTTACTAAAATTAATTTGTAGGCACAAATACGGTCCACCAGTGCATATTGCACTTAGAATAGGGAAGGCGATTCAATTTGGCAAATTAGACTACTGTTTATCTATTTATGGCTTCTGTACGAAAAAGTACGGAAGAAAAATTCAAATATTACTCAACCAAACAGCCAGAATTGCGTCCGGTGCCCTAAGAACCAGTAATGTGGACAGTCTACGGATCGAAACCGGTTTTCCAACTTTCGTTGAAAGAAGAGTGGAAGTAGCTAGTAGACTATATCACAAAAATTATAGCAACAACAAATATCCGTTACACTCAATAATCCAAGCCTTAGTACATGAACACATAGCTGAAGTGAGCAACGCAAAAAAATCCAGCCTGTATAAAACTTTAGAAGTCTCAGACAAACTGGATCTGGAATTCATTCCACCCCTGGACCTATCTTTTGATCCTCCGCTTTGGTCAAACTGGAGAGATAACATAGATAGATCCCTGGCATCATTTCCAAAATCCACCACTCCAAACCACGTCTTTCTCCATCATTTCAATGAAATGAAGCAGAAATGGACGGATATAAATGCCAACATCATTTATACTGATGCATCAAAGGATAAAGAAAGGGTCGGTTTCGCAGTCGTCGAGGCAGGAAAAACACTGTGTACTAAAATACTCCCACCTGACACACAGATTTATACAGCGGAGCTGGCAGCGGTCTATCAAGCTGTTCTCCTTATCTCCTCAAACAATCACGATAGTCATAATGTTATATGTACAGACAGTCTTAGCACTATAAATGCACTACACAATGCAAAAAACGTCTCAAACTTAATTATAGCAATTAGAAATAAAATAATACAAAAACGAGGTTATTTAAAAATAATTTGGGTTCCAGGCCACGTAGGCATCTTGGGAAATGAAAAAGCGGATATAGAAGCCAAATATGCGTTAAGCAGTCCTTCCACCTTATTTTTGCCGAATTGCACTACATATATTTTTAACGCTATCCACAAAGCAATTTGTAAACATAAACAAGAAAATTGGGATTTGTCCCAATCTTTTTTAAAACTTCATTGGCCAAACATAGAACCTCCAGCATACCACCCCAACCTAAATAGAGATTTAGCTGTTAAATTATTGAGAATAAGACTAGGCCACACTCTAGCCACCAAATCACACCTCTTCACTGCAACACCACCATCCACCTGTAATTTTTGCAATAATATTCTAACTGTCAAACATTTATTTCTAGAATGCCCAGAAACACTTAACTTCTCTACTATTAACAATATTGAAATATTTTCCATTTTAAAACCAGACAAGAAAAACACCAACATTTTTGAAAAATTTTTAAAACATTTCAACATTTGGAACAACATATAAATTAAACAATAATATAAAATTTTGTTTTCATTGCCATTACATAATAACTAAAATGTAGTCAAGCTACCCATAATGACCACAGTTGTCGAGGGTTTTGTAAATATACTAATTTTTCACAAATTTTATATTTAGTATAAATAAATAAATAAATAATACTATTATTATGTAATAATGTCAGTGTCAGTGTATCTCTTAAAACAAGCAACTAAAGTATCGAAAATCGATGATTCTTAAACACAAAACTATATATTTATAGGGTAAATCTATCGAATATCATCAAAAATGTGTTTGTTTGTGATAATGGTTTAAATTTCTTATCTACCAAAGGAGTATAGATCGAGATCATTGAACTCATCAAAAATAGTTATACAAAATTGACACAGAATAAATTTTGAATTCTGCTTTCAACACATTTCAAAATTTGTAATAACTCCTGTGAAATAATGCCAATAATTCAATAATTAATATATGAATTTGACTTGTATATGGGAAATATTTTTATATGAACTTATAAATTCGTACATAGCCTTGTAGCACACTGTTTCTGCAAAGCTACGTGCTACATCTACTGAGTGTGTCTTTTTTTATAGACACTTAGTTTGTTCCAATCAAAGTGACGGAACCCTCAGTAATTCTACTAAAAGCAGGCTCTTTGACCATTGCGTCATCTAGTTGCAACAACTTTAAAGAAAGAAATTAGCTATAAATTCCCTTTTATATAAATTACAAAAAAAATTGTTTCCTTTTTTATTTAATTTTCCGTGCTGAATTAAATCGTAAATCTAAAATTTATTTTACATTTACACTATTATAATCATAAATATGTATGTTAAAATCCTAGCCAAAAATTTTAATTAAAAGTGTGATACGTGCTTGTATTTATTTTCATTTAAAAAAACATTCTTTTTTACTTTTTAGAGGTATTTCATGTAAAAGGAAATATATACACATTTCCTCAAGCTTTGAAAATTAAAAAAAAAAAAATTAATTATTTGTGAGTTGGTGGTGTTTTTTGTTTATATTCCAAAATTTATATATGCAAGTGTATCATTTATTTGATAGTCAGATTTTTCTTAAAAGTTTCAGAGCTTTTTAGATTCTCATTTTTGAATTTATGTGTTAATAACATATCTTTGTTTTATTCAATATACTATACACATACATATAACATGCAAATATGATTTTGACGTAATTATGTATTACTTTGTAACTTTTGCAACTTTGGTTCTATTTTCATAGAAGCAAATTTGTTTTGTCTTCTTTTTTCCAATTTAACATAAAAAACATTCGCTTTTAAATTTCAATATTTATGTAAATTGAAAAGCAAATAAGGGCAAAATTTAAAATAAAGTTAATAAAAAAGATTTCATTATTAATCGAAAATGAAACTAAAGAATCTAAAGTTCCGACTTTTTTTTTTACCGCATCGGTAAAAATTTACAAAAAGTTTAATTTAAGTTCCACTATTGTAACATTTTATTTTAATGTTATCTCGCGCCGTTATTTTATTTATTCAATGAATTGGCTAAAATGTTAGGCCTATAAATGTTAAGAACATTAACAAATATTTTTAGTATGTTAAAATTTCAAATTTATTTTATCAAGCATTTTTCGATTAATAACTTAATAAAAAAATGCTCGTATTAACGAAAAAATTACTTAATTTTGATTAAATAATTGAAAATAAATTAATTAATTGGAATTAATTTAGTTTAGTAATATATTCACGAAAAATTTCGCCAATTAATTAACTAATCCTTAATTAAGTATTTTTTTAAGTTTATGAAGTGTTTATGTCAGAAAATTAAAAAAAAAATACCAATAAATTAAAACGTTTATAATGTGTTGGATAAACACATACAAAAACTAAAAATATAGAAGTTTTTAATTAATTTTCGTGAGAACGGACATTAATATTAGAATGTACATGAATGCTGGTGTGAATTTTTTTTTTAAATTATCACAAATTTATTCTTTTCTCTTATGTACTAAACATCTATTTATTATTAGCAGCTAACATAGTATACATACCTGCCTAATCAACATGAAAAAAAATAATAATCCTTTCAAATATTCTTCGAATTCAAATACAATTAAGAGTTTAAAGAATTACTTATCCAATAATTGCTTTATTTAATTGGTATAATTTAAATTGTTTTTTTTTTTTTAATTTCTTATTTACTTTGTATTATACTACATGAGCTGTTTCTGATCGCTTAATAATGCATTAAAATATTAATTTGAAATATTATTATTATTATTATGCAACCCCTAAAAATGGATATAATCTCACACTCCTTTTTTTCAATATTTTCATTAACAAACATTTTATGCGAAACATTAAGGCAACAATTGTGTTAAGATTATGAAAACCGAAAATATTTTCTCAACAGTACCACAAGTTATTATTATAAGTATAGGAATATATACTTGCTTTTAAATTAATACCCCAACCTGTAAAATTTAGAAAAAAAATCATTTCAATATATTTCCTTCACTCTAGAAAATCGATAGTTTTGGTCGTAATTTTACGTCGATTATAATGGTAATTTTTGATGTAATATTACCCTCGTTATTTAAGATTCAACTGATAAAGGCGTAAAAAAAATAAATATCACAAAAAATAGTAAAATTGTACAAGTTGTGTATTTTTTACATTAAAAATAAGGGTAAATTTATTCGTCGTTGTTTAAAAATTAACTTTTTTTGTATAAATTTACCCTTGTGTGCTTAAAAATATGCACTGCTTGGTTTAAACTTAAAATTTTTGATTTAAAAATATAAGCTCCTTGGTGTAAGATTACACTCCTTGGTTTAATTATCTGAACTCCCTGTTGTTAACTTACATCCTGTGGCTTAATAATATGTGCTCTGATATAAATTTACATTATATGGTTTAAAAATATACACGCCGTTTTGTAAGCATACGCTTTGTTGCTTAACATTGTACACTCTTGGTCTAAATTTACACCTGTGGTTTAATAATGAAAACTCTCTGGTGTAAACTTAAACTCTGTGGTTTAATACTGTTGTACTCTATGCTGTAAACTTACATTATATGGTTTAATGTATAGACCCTCCAGTGTAAACTTAAACTCTGTAGTTTAATGTGTACACTCCAGGTGTAAATTTAAACTCTGGGATTTAAAAAAGTACATCAGAGTTGTAATTTGTAAGCATTTGTAAATCGCCAACACACCACACAGAAAATGTGTATACCAAATTTATATTTTCTATTTTATATGGTTTTTAAATTTCAGTACCGTGGCCTAGTGGTAGTGTTGGCTGATTGCAATGCTAAGGACGCAGGTTCGAATCCCGAAGACGGCATAAGAAAAATTCAATAAGAAGAAATTAGAAGAAGAAATTAGGAAAAGAAAATAATAATATAAAAAATTCAAAAAAAATAAAAAATTCAAAAAAAAATTCAAAAAAAAAAATTCAAAAAAAATAAAAATTCAAAAAAATAAAAAATTCAAAAAAAAAATTATAATAAAAAAATTCAAAAAAAGAAAAAAAAAAAAGAAATCCAAAAAATTTTTTATTTAATTTTTCTTATGCCGTCTTCGGGATTCGAACCTGCGTCCTTAGCATTGTAATCCGCCAACGCTACCACTCAGCCACGGTATTAAAATTTAAAAATTTTTTACGTCTTTTTGGTGTAAATTTAAATTACAACCTTTTGGCGTAATTTTTTGTTTAATATTACTTTATGTTAAAATTTTCTCTATTGGAAGTAATTTTGCGTTAATTTCGCGTAAACTTTGATGTAAAATTATTCTTTTCTAGAGTAATTTTACGTTACACCAAAATGTGTAAATATTTTGTATTACACATGCAGAGTAAATTTACCACGATTATCGATGGCAATTTATTACCATCGATAATCGTGGTAATTTTACATCAAAAACTTTCTAGAGTGTTGTTTTCATTTTTAGCCTTTATTTTATTTTATTTTTTTTGTCTCAAGGAATAACAATTGAACTTGAATGCAATATTTTTTTTATTCGTTGATGATTATAAAAAATAAGTAAGGACGGCTTATTAACTTCTTAAATAAGTAATTTTTCACGATTTGAACACGAAATTTGTTCCACACTTTCCAGCGAAAAAGAAAAATTTCTATAATGAATATCATTTTACGGGTATAACTATATAACTTCTCAAACTTTTCATGATGACTTTAAAATTCTTCGTTTTTTTATATTTAAATTTTTTATGAATATATTTAAATTTTTTATGAATAGAATTACTACTAAATTAGCTAACTATCTTCTGTGCGAGTTTATTAATTTAAATATAATGTTGATTTAATTGTTTAGATTTAAAGCATTTTAAGTCTTAATATTTTAAATCAATGCAATAATATAAAAAGTTTGGTGAGGACTTTATCATTATCTGAAGTTTCCACCCATTTATTCATAATTAACCACATGAAAAGTTATATCAACCGTTAAAGAGTTAGGAAATAATTAAAGGATTTTTTTTTAATGAACGAAGGGCTGAAAAACATGCAACAATAATAAAATGAAAAATAAACAAAAAATAAAAACCTAAAAAGTATTGAAACATCACTTCTACAAATCTATATATTTCGTATTAAGATTTAGAAATTTGCTAAAAACAACATATATTTTTAGTAAGAGGCTGATTCATCGCCTAGCTGGCGATGAATTGCTGGCGATGAATTGCTGGCGATGAATTGCTGGCGATGAATTGCTGGCGATGAATTACTGGCGATGAATTGCTGGCGATGAATTGCTGGCGATGAATTGCTGGCGATGAATTGCTGGCGATGAATTGCTGGCGATGAATTGCTTGACGATGAATTGCTGGCGATGAATTGCTGGCGATGAATTGCTTGGCGATGAATTGGTAGGCGATGAATTAGCCTAGATTCATATTTTTCTATATATGTAATTCACAATCGCAAGGAAGCGAAAAGAAAACTTAAGAAAACATTAGAGAGAACAATTTAATAACATAATTAGTGTGAAGTAAAGACTTTTGCAAATAATATTAACAAAGCAATATAGCATTTAATACATGCTTTTTGATTATTTTATATAAATAGAGTTTGAACTTTACATAATTAACAGAAAATACACAAGCATCCTGCCGACCATCTACAGAATTGAAATGTCAAATAAGAATAGTTTTTTTTTATCAATATAAATTGGTTTAGTTCCAAGCCATATAGAAGAAATATATCAAAAATTAAACCAAACAAAATAGAATATAGTAGTATAGGAAAAGTACCAAACAAAATTGAGAAATGTCACATTCATTTTTCTTGCCGAACTCATTTTTAAATATTTTAAAATTATAAAAAAAAGTAATAAATTAATTCACATGAAAAACCTAACTGTTGGAACCTCACTTTATTGTCCAGAATCATTTAATCATTCCTAAAACAAAATAACACAACATTTAACCTGCTCCCTTCTTTACTAATACATATGATTTAGAATGTTATTATATAAATCTCCTTCATAATATTAATGAAGCATATCTAATAAATAATTATTATATGCAACCGATTCCTCAAGACATAATATTGATAATTGTGATACCTCTAGGGTATCTTTAAATAAAACAAGATGATTCTAGTTCAAACTTATTTTATTTATATTGTGTAGTCCACTCAAGAGTTGATTATAAACTAACTTAAAACTAAGTACCTAGACATGTCTTATACTTTCTTATTAACTAATACTATGATAACTTAACGAATAATAATAATAAGAGAAAGAGAGCATATAATATATATTGTTATGTACATAATGATAAGGGGGCATTACACCTCCCTCCTTTTAAAATTAAACTTATTTGAGAAATATATAGAACATTATTATGTTTTAAAAATAAGTTTAATTAAAAAAAATTTTTATTTAAAATGTAATAAAATGTAATAATATGTAATAATATGTAGTAATATGTAATAATATGTAATAATAATGATTATTTTTCCTTGAAATAAAAATTTTTTAATTTAAAAAGTAATTGATCAATATTTATTTTTAGTATTTATATTTATTTGTATTAATAAGAAAAATGTTAATAATATATCTTAGAATAATAATTTTTTTTTTTTTTTTTGAATTTAACAATTATTTTTAATTATTCGATTTTTATGGACTTCCATCCTTTTATTTTTATTTGTTAACAATGTAACATTTAATCCATTAATATCAATTATTTTATGAGGACCAGAATATATATTATCTAATTTTGTCCTGTTTTCTCTTTTTAAAAGAACTTTATCATTTATTTTGAACTGAATTTTCGTTGATTTTTTATCATAAATCTCTTTATTTTTTAATTTTTCTTTTTCTAAAAACTTTTTAATAATCATATTTGTATTTTGAAGATGGAATTTTACATGTTTCGCATAACTATCGAAGTTATATACTGGTTCTACTCTATTATCTAGTAAGAATTTTTTTTTTTTTTTTATTATTTTTTTATTCACCATTTTAACGCAAAGCTAAACCTATTTGATTATATCTATTTATATCGCTACTTACATACAAATCTACTGTAACTCAAGTTACTATAGTTTCCAGTTATTGATACTCAAAGAAATAATATAAAAATATCTATCGATCCATCTAATCCACTAACTTCTACGACGAATAGTTTTTAAAATATAGTCGCTTTCATACTTTAATTTTAGGACTTTATTTTTAATTTTTGTGGTAAGTCGAGTTACTATTATTTTGAATAACAATTCGAAATAATTATTTATAGTAACTTTAGTTTCAATATTTACGATATTGTAAGAAACTTCTTGAGTTATTGAAACTTGAGTTTCAATAGTTTTGCATTCCCAAAAATTTAATGAAAGTATTGTAATTCGTCGTGTTACAATATTTTAAAACAGAAATTTCTGGGTTTTTAATTAATGTAATACTTTTTTCGGAAATGTTGCAAGTAAAAGTTAGTAGTAGCTTGTTTTACAATATTTTTGATGAAAAAAAAAGGAGAAACTAAAATCAAAAACTTGAAACTTGAGTTACGATTGATTTATCTGAGAAAAAGATAAAACAAAAACATAAAATATTCAAAAAATCCAGTTTTAAACTTGTATTCTTATTTAAATTGTTTGGGCAGTACCTCGAGTCAAAATTGTAATAATTTTAAAGTTTCCGATGCAGCAAAAATTGATAACCAAAGAAATTACGACAAAAAATATGTTTAAAAACTTTAATCGCGTTTTTCTCAAAACTACAATTTTTGAGTTACAGTAGTTTTGTATGTAATAGCGATATACAAGTTGGGTAATTAAAATTTTTAGTATTTTTAATCAAGCTTTTACCTTATTTGTAACTGTCAATCTATACGCTGCGATAAAATACCTAATTTATGCTCGAAAATTCATAGCTTTAGCCTATATATAAACGATTCATACATATTTTGAAATGTAAACTTTTTAACTAAAATTAACAGAAAAATCTGTAAGCATTGAAAATAAAAATAATAAACATAAACTATTATTAATTTAGCAACTCGTATAGTTACACAATCATCTAATCCAAATAATACCTAAAATTTTAATTGTAAGAATCTAAAAACAGTGAACTGAAAATTGTGAATTTTTCAGAAAATACGGAAATACGGCGCGGCGCATTCAATCAATTCTTAAAAACAACCCAAATTTTGAAATCAAATGAAGTTCACACAAATTATACATCCAATTAAATCTTGGTTTTATTTTTTTAATAACTATAACACTAAAATTTATATAATATTTTTTCCCTTTTTCTCCATATGACAAAAAAAATCTTAATCATAATGTAAAAAAAAAGATTATGTAATTAAAAATAAAATAAAACCTCCACGTTAAATAAGTCAATCTTATCATTAAATTTGAATTATTCTCATCAACATCATATTAAAATTTATTTTTTCCATTTAAGCTCTATAATGACGCTAATCACATTATTCCTTTTTTTTCCTCTCCAGGAATATAAAAGATTTAGATGAGTGTAAAATTGTTTTGATTTGAGGAGGAAAAAAAAATAATTTGGAAAGACTTTTTTAAATGCGAATATAAACTGGGAAATTTAAATTTTTGGGAATTACATCATATTTGTAGTAGGTACATACATATAAGAAAAATTAACCAAAAATAACTTGCTTCCGTTGAAATTTGAATGAAATAAAAGTACCGATTTTTTAACGTTGAACTGCAAAAAATTAAAATTCGAACATATTAGTTCTTACAAAAAATTCAATTTACAGTCTATTTTTATCAACCTCTGGAACACGTCCTTTTGAAACTATTCTCTCTAACTATTTTTTAATGAATTTATAATAATTTTAATAGAATAAAATTATTTAAGATCTTATAAGCAGAAAATGAATTATTTTAATTTCAAAAATATAATAAGTTAAATTTTATTACAGTTTATTTTTTAATTTTCTTAAAAAAAATCTCATAAATCTTTAAAAATATTAAACTTAAACCGATTTATAGTTTTACAATATGGAAGAATAAAATTATCTACATTTATATATACAGATAAGTTGCTGGCAAAAATACAGTTTGTTTTCCTTAGGGAATATAAAAATTCTGAGATAAAAAAAAATATTGAAATGTCCATCATCATCACCATTATTATTCTGAACAGATATTGTTTGTTTATCATCTAGTTAATATAGGTAATTTTGCCTTAGTAGTTACAGTATTATAGTTTTAACTTTTAAGTAACTTAAAATTTTGGGAAATTGATCATATTTATGTAGATACATAATGTACCTTATAATGAACTCTTAAAACTTGCAATGAAAGTATACATAGACTTGGGTAGATTTCTTTTAATTGGTTTATTTAATGTAAAAATAAGTAAAAGCAAGTTTAACGTTCACTAAAAAATCATTTTAAATCGACTATTCGACCATCAGTTAGATATCATCTTCAATTTATTTTAGTTTTCTGACGTAGTTTACTATCAAAAGAATATACATACATTTATATAGGTCAAATCTTTTTTGTATATATAGTTATATGTATGTATTTAGTACAGTGTACGTTACATATGTTCATGTACATTTCTTTTCATTTAAACATAAACTTATTTTAAAAAGTTTTTCAATTATAATAACAATTAAAAACTTAAGTTTACGAAAAATCCTTCCTTCTTTCTACCATGCCATTCACTTCTTCCTAACTTCATTTGTCACATTATAATTATATGTACAGAATATAATATATTGTATACAAATAAATAATAATTAATGAATATAAAAAATATTCAAAATTGGTAAATAAAATAAACAATAAATTTCCTTCCAATTATATTTTCACCTAGTCCACATAATATACCACATAACTATAATATACTATTATCAAAGTTATAGAAAATCGTACAACAAAACGACAACCGATGAAATTGATATAATTGAAAATTTTTAATTCCCCAGTTTCGAAGGTCCTTTATGCACAACATATTTAGAAAGGAGTAATTCGGTACATCGACTAAACCGTTAAAAAATCAGTTGTATTAATATGGTGTTATGGTTCAAGTGGACAATAGGAAAATTAACTTATATTGTGTACTTAAGGAAAACGTCAATTTAAAGGCGATATGACTTTCATATTTTTAATTCAACATAACGAGGTTGCGATACATTGAAAAAATATATGCGTAAGAAAAACAATATAAAAAAAAAAAACGTAGTAGAAAAATAAAAAATGTTTGTGACGAAAAATTTAAAATGAAAAATATGCTTATTTATATTTTTATACATACTCAACTCACAAAGAACAATATTGCTGTTATTATTATTAAAATTCTTAAAAAGTTATTTTTTTTTTTTGCAGGAAAGGAATGTTTAAGTAAAGTACTTCGTGATAAAATGTAATTTATTTAAAGGGATATTATTTTTGACTTGCAGGATAGACTGTATGTTTACCAACAATAGCCAATACAATAACTTAATTTATAAATATTATACTCTGGAAATGAAATTAGTTTACAAAAATATTATGAATTATTATTAGGGCCTTCATCATATAAAAATTCGAAATTCTGAATTTCAAATTCCTATAGTGTAAATTTGACAGTAGTTGTTTCCAACAGTATTATTTTTTTAGTTTAAATTTAAAGTATTCGAAAATATCGAATCGATTTTTTATTTTTATTTTTATTTTATAAAATATATAAAAATATACAAAAGAACAAAATAAATGATGCTTTTCTAAAGCTTGAACAAAAATATATATATATAAAAACAAAATACAACCAAAGTATGCTTTTTAAGCCTTCAAGCCCCGGAAAAAGTTCACGTGATTCACCTATAGCTGAAACAGTAGATCATGTGAACTGTCGTACTATTTCGTACGACGTGGGGCTCAAAGTGTTAAATCATATGGGTATAGTCGTATTCCATTTTGCCCAACTACTACGTAGTCCGTTTTGCCTTTTTTCACTTGTTTTGTTTGTTTCATCGTATTTTTTTCTTTTAGGTTTAATAAACACGTACGAACGTGTTCGTATGAAAGCTAATACATACCCAGACTATAATATACCCAAGAAAAAATAAAACGAATACTACTGTAGTTCTATCAGAAAAAACAAAAAGTTACTTTTTTTTTTTCTATTTTTCTATTTTTTTTCTTCCGTGCTTTCACCGAGCTTTAGGTCAAAAATCAAGAATAGACTGAGAGTATTTGATATGATGTCCAAAGAGATGATTAATTGCTTAGGAACGTCACACCAGCGAAAATCCGTTTTACCCGCCTATGCCGTTTTAGGCCACTTTCCCCTATATTATTCGGTCATCAATATGCTTTAAAAAATGTTCTGCTGATGTTTATATTGTTTATAAATTAGGATTTAAAAAATTAAGAATTCAACATTTTACAATTTAAAATGATTTTCAACTATTATAAAAATCTAAATAAACAAAACAATGAACTAAGGTCATCTGACACTTTTCACGATAAATAACATTATCTTCTAAAACAAAAATGTTAAATGTAGTTTTATTTGAATATGTAAATATAAGATATTTTCAAAATCATTTGTAAACGCAATTCATAAACGTAATATACATTCTAATTCCAATATCTGTACGTATAATAATGTGTAACGATTATTTGGCATAATGAATAATTCATTTTTAGTCATTCCTTATTGATATATATTCATATAAAATAAAACATAAGCGAAAAATAAAAAAAAAACCGAACAAACAAGCTCTCTCTTCAGGATCTATTTTAATACCTATACCAACACCAACTATCCTATTTTGATGTCAAAATCGACAAATTTCCATGATTTTTGAATTATTAAAAAATTTTAATTTGGGATATTATGATAGAAATAAAATAAACAAAAGTTGAAATTTATGTGTGTGCAATGCATATATGAATAGAACAGAGTTAAATTGATAAAATTTGATAATTTAGAGAATTTATATTAATAAATTCGGTGTGCATACATTTTATTCTAATAGGCTCCATATTCGGTCAAATAATTTGCGCAACTTAGGGTTTTATCTATATGGACAGTTTGATCTTATATGAGGGAGTTTGGTTTTTCTTAGAAAAGATTTATAAAATGTCAGTTTCTGTTTTCTGTTCCAGAGTTAATGAAAAAAATTTCAGAATAAAACTAAAAAGTAAATAAGGACGTATTATTTTTAATTTTCTTTGAGAAATCGTACTTTAGAGTGAAGATAAAATAATTTAATCATGATTATTATATAAAATCCACATTTAGCTTAAATAAAAATATTATTTATGAATCTAAATCATATTATTTATGAATCTAAATCATTGTATATGGTGAATATAATATTTAAATCAAGATGATACGATTTCAAAACTTAATAATTATTTAGAATATATAAAAGAAACTTTTTTTTATATTTTAAATATCTCGATAATGGTAATTTGCTTGAAAAGCAATATAAATTTAGAAATTATAACGCTATTTTTATTACGCAATAAAATTACGAAATAAAATTAACAACAAGAAAAACGGATTGAATAAAATTTTTTCTTAAATTTTCCTTTTCAAATTCTATTCTAATATTTAAAATTCTGTTGGATAAAATAATTTTTCAATTTTTATATACAGAAGTTATTTTATTCATGTTTATTTTGATAAGAACAAGATTTGAATAAACAAAAATGTTTTATAATATTTTTTATTAAAATTTTTTTATTAAATATATTGGGCTTGAATCAAGTTGTAAAAAACAATCGTTTTCGGGGATAAAAGATTCAGATTGTAGCGCGTTTGTATATAAAATTAACTTTCAAATACTACTATACATATATATAAGATTAATGATTTTGTAAAATATATTAACCCCAGTACAATTTTATTCTTAGAATGAATTTTAATTTCAAAGAAATTATAAAATAAATTAATATTAAAAAAGAACCGTCTTAAAATAAAGAAAAATATTTCAATTAAATTCACATTCTTTGCAAAATTAAATTTAAAACTTGCATTCCATTAATAATAAAAAAAATTATTTAAGATGGAAAAATGCTTTAGAAGCATAAATATAGCAAAAATTAATTTAAATTTTTTTTTTTTTTAATACATATGTACAATTGTACATATATGTCCTGATTATAGATTATCTTTCGAATTCATCATTTTAATGAATCGTTATTTCTATTTCTACTTTAATTACAATGGACATATGTTTCCTACATTTACTGACTGTCGTGTTATGTTAAAAAAGTTTTCGAAATTTGTAGAAAAAAATAAAAAATGTTGAAATAAATATATACATATGTATGTTTATTCTAAATTCACTTTCCCACCTTAATCATATTATACCAAGATCTTTTTATATGCTGAACTGATGTGACGCTGATAATTAAAATATTCCTACTTAACCCTTAAAAAGAAAAATAAATATTTATTTTCTTTATTTTTATTTTATTTTTTTATGTAAATAATTTAGCTTTTATTTATTTTTATTATATATAATATCTTTTACTGTTTCTAATAATTTGTTTGCTTTACTGATTTATTCTTCAATTAATTTATTATTTCATTTTAGTTTCAAATTAATTAAATTCATTTTAATTTAATGAAATGAATAGCCTAATTCTCAAAGACATAAACATTAGTCGTAGTTAAAGCCAAATCAATTAAATGAATACATAATATTTTGAATAAAACGGAAAATCGGAAAACTATACTCTACCTCTACCACTTACTTGAAGGCACTTCAACATTATATATACAAACATTATAATATGGGAATATTTTATATACGATTCTTTCTGAGCGTAACCATTCCCATACAAATGCTGCATTTATTGCATAAAAAAAATATAAAGTAATAAAATAAATAATAAAGTAACTTCAGAACTGTTTAAAAATAAAAAATAAAAATATAAATACGTAAATAACTAAATTCTTTTTTTTCTTCTTTTCCCTTAAAATATGACAGTGTCAATATATAACAAAGTGTCAATATATATATATATATTTAAAATTTACGTATTTTTTAATTTAAAATATCTGAAGTAAGAAGTCCTGAAAAGGTAGAAAATTCCATACTTCAATGATGTCATGGAAAACATATTTTAAGGACAGAAATTGTATATATAAAATTAAGAAAGAAAGTCTGAGAATTATTTTGTCATATTGCAGATAGGAGTGGGGAAAGAAAATTGTATTATAAATTTTAGATATATTATTAGTACTATTTTGCTTCTACTATTTTTTAACATATTTATGCATTTCAATAAAAGGAGCTATACTTTTTTTTATACAAATACAAAATTTTCTTTTTCCTTAATTTGTGTGCTTTTTTCTTCTTTTATGCTATGTTTTTTTATTTACATGTAACACTATAAAAAAATATTATAACATTAAATACTCCAATAAAATATTTTATTTTATATTGTACTCTCACAAAAATAGCCTTCGTGTACTTTATATAGGTAACCTACATGGGTATATTTTTTTATGAATGAAAAAGAAAAATATAATTTTTATTTTTTTTTTAATACAGTTCTTATAACAGTTTCACTTAAAAACCTTATTTAATAAAATAGTTACCGGTGTTTTATTATAAATAATATTATGTTTGAAGAGTACTTACTTTTATAAGTACCATCCATTAAAACCTCAACGGCATCTTAAAAATATTTTAATAAGAATTGCACAGAAAATCTGAATTTAAATGTGTAAATATAAGGACGATACGATACGAATCACAATGATTTTTATTCTATTTTAGATAAAATTTCATTCAAGAAGAAAAAATGGCATCATCTTTTATATATATCGTTAAAGTTTCGGAAATTTGTTTAGTAATTAGAATAAAAATAAAAATTTTAGATAAAGATATATAGGTACCTACACAATGATGACATTGAATGGGGTACAAACATCAAATATTTAGGCATCCTTTTAGACAAAAAATTAAAATTTAAAACACATATAGATTCAGTAATTAAAAAAGTTGACTTAATAATAAAATCCTTATATCCATTAATAAACAGAAAATCTAAATTATCATTCGAAAATAAAAAAATCATATTTCTTTCCATTATCCAAAGTATCATGTTATATGGCTGCACTGTCTGGGGCGAATGCGCAAAAAGCCACATAAAACAATTACAAATTAAACAAAACAAAACACTTAAAATGATATTCAATTTGCCTTGGTACTTTCGAACTTACGCCCTACATAATATACACAACATTTAAACCATTTCAGATAAAATAAGCGTCCAAAAAGTAAAATTTATAGAAAAATGTGAGTACAGTAAAAATGAACTAATTACTAATTTAGTCAATCAGCAGCCAAACTAATCTAAATTAAATGTTAATTAAATCAATCTGTATCTAAATAAAATTTTTATATTTCCTTTTTTTTTTTTGCTTTTTTTTCTTCTCCTTTCTCTTCTTGAGTACTATCTTTATTTTTATTTTCAATTTCCTTAATTTATATTTTTAGTTTTAGTTTAAGTTTTAATAAGTAGCACTAAGTTTTATTATATACTGGTCAGAAATAGGTTGTTCTTCTTTTTCTTATAGATAGTACGTAAATTGATAAAATAAAATTTTGTATCTCCTTTAGTGTAAACAAATTAGTTATTATTAGTTGCATAGGATAATAAATAACCTGAACTCTAAAATAAACAAAAAGAAGTTGTATAATGTACAAAAATTATAAAATTCAGAAAATAAATAAATAAATAAATAAAAAAAAAAAAGATATAGGTACCTATAATATTACGACTATGATGTCTTGCAAAAATTATAACTTTCATTAAATAAATATTATATGGTTATAAAATAAATTGGATTTATACCTAATATAGCAAAACTTTATATATTCAACATTTTAAGATAAAGATTCTAATTTCTCAAAATATTAAATAATGTCCCATTCAGTTAAATTTCATTGCCTCAATGTCTTGTACAATATTATAAATATTATAATCTTTTTTTCAAGAATATACTAAAGCAACATTATTATATATGTACGTTCATTATATAAATTGTTAGATAATCCAAGGTTAAATTTCGAAGTGACATTGAATTTAAAAAATTTATACATTAATTCTGGCCATTAATGTAAGCCTATAATAAAAGTAAGGCATAAATTGTAACATAAAATTCGTTTTCAACATAAAAAATAAACATTTGTTTTGTTGATGGAAATTTTTAGTAGTATTAGGTAATAGTTTTGTTGTTGTTAAATTAAGGGATCATTGTACAAAAATTAACTATTTGTTTTATAATATAAAGATTCATTTAACTTCATTAAGAATTTTAAGAACACAATTTTTTTTTCACTATTAATATGGATTTTTTATGTTTTTTAGATGGGGAACGTCCTTCGATAAAATTTAAAACACGAAAAAATTCACATAAATTTAAATTTTTGATAATATTTTCATTCTGAAAATCGTTGTGCTGTAGCATCGTATTATCTGATTATTTTTGACGTTACTATCTTATTGTATCTTATAAAAGTCCAACTTTATTTTTAATTTGAGTTTCTTGAATTATATTGGCAATGTGTGTAATACTTCAGTACAACTGATGAAATTTATTTGCTTTTGTAGTTAGTAGTAAATTTAAGCTTTATAGCTCTTTAAATTCACATCAAAGTAATAAATTTATTGAGTTCTTGGGAAAATTTTAAATTCCTTTTTTAATTTTGACAGAAAATAGTTATCTTCGTGTGTTACCTTTTCGTCGTTCTTAGTTTGAATTTTTTTTTTGTTTTTTTAACACAAAATCAATAATAGAGTTTAGTCCGGGGCCCCCAAACACAAATATATCGCTTTTTCATTGAAAAAAATTTCTTAACAAGAATAATGTAACAGATGAAATAATATAAAATTAGAAAATTTAATTGGTTTACATTTTTTGATAATATCGATTAATTAAAAAAAAAAAAATTTCCTGTATGTTATTATTATTTTTTCTTTGTTGAACAATGTAACACATTTACGAAATGTTTATGACAGAAAAGCAAATAAATAGGTTTCTTTTATTGTAAATATAAATTTAGGTACATAAATGGACAAAAATAATTTTCTTTTTAATTAAAAAATATAAGACAATGGAAATTATGCTACATTCACGCTTTAATAATAACAAAAATAACATAAAATATTTGATTTATTTTTTAGGGAAGAGATATATTCGACTAATTAAGTTATTATTAAATCCCAGTCCCAGTCGGAAATTAGAAATGGTTTCTTCTTTCCTAATATTATTTCTTCAATGAATAATTGTAATTTATAATTTATTAAGAATTGACATAATTAGTGCTCATCACGTTTTTAATAAAAAATGCAGGATTTTGAGCACCTATTACAAGAAAATGTAGTATAGTTTTAGTTATAGGTATAACTTTATAGCTGGTTCTTATAGCTAATTTTCCAACGAATTTTTTTTTTCAGTATATTGTTTGAACAAAATAATATATTTACATAGATAAAGATTTTCTTGAAATTTTCGATTTAAATACATAAATATAAGTACATAATGTATGACAAATATGAATTAAATTAACTATGAAAACAGATAAAATAAATTAATTTTATTTTAAAATTTTGATTATTATATTATTTTCTTAACTTTTTGATAAAATTCTAAAATAATGCTGAATATAAATTCTATTATTTGTTCAACCATAATGAATTAATTACAAGTAAAAAAAAAAATTTAACTTTAAATATTTTAATTTTCATTGTTGAACATTCTTCTTGAGTAAGATTTTTTATGGAGTATATAATATTATTCAACTTCGTTTTCATTAAATTTCTATCCACCAAAATTATGGCATCTTTTTAATTTTGTTCCATTCTTGTTAGATTTAGAGTAACAATTGATATATTGCATAGTTAAAAGGACTCACGGACTGAAAAATAAAGACAAAAAACTGATGAAACTAACATCACTATCGAAGAGCTAAAACAAGCTTGTAATTACATTGCTTCGTATCAATCAGTCAAAGACATGGACGATTATAGAAAAAACGAAAACTTTTAGATTTTAATTAACATTTTTTTATGTATATTTTTTCAATTACATTGTGTCATTTTTCTTTGGTAACTTCTATCACTATCTGACTATGTTTGTGAGTTATCATATTTTTGTGATACTTATTATTTTAAAAATGTTAACTTATTTCTCTCCAAACTTGCTTTAGAATTCACAAATTTTTGCGATAAAGATATGCATGAATTTTGATAATAATGAAGTTCTCCTTATAAATTAGTGAGGAATCTTAAGAACATTGGAGTTAAATTTAAATAACTATTTTTAATCAATTATTAATCAAGTTTTTTCTAAATTTAGGTTGAACTTTTTATTAGAAGTATACAAAATAATAAAATATATCATAAAAAAATAAAAATATTACAACACAACTCCTCAAGGAATCTTGTAATTTCAATTTTATATATTTAAATGTATGAAACATAAAGTAGATTTTTTTATATAACAAAAACATAAATTTACATATATACGATTCTTACTGTAATTTGAAGAAATATGAATCTTTTTCATTTTTGTGTACACGTTTTAACCCTTTGGCACATAACTATACATTTTTTGGAAGATATTTTGCAAATTTTATTTATTCAATTTATGTTTAAGTATGCATTGTTAATTAGATGAAAATAGGTCTCTTCATTCGAGTAGTTATATGTAAAAATACTTTCTATTCAAATAAGAATAAAATTTTCAAGATTTTATTATTAGAAAAGTGTTTTGTGTTTTGTTTAAGAAATATATACATAGTTCATTACATTAGATTTTCCTAAATTATTATGCACTTGTCATAGTTTTTATTTTGGGTGATGTGGTCTAGAAAATATTAGGTAAATGAAAATATTTTAAAATACATTATTAGAGAAGTTGTTCTAATTTACAAAGAAAAAACAGGTAGCTGCGGCTATATTTTTATGCTATGTACATATATAGTTCAAATAGAACTAGTGAATGAAGTTATAATATTTGCTATTTGTCCATAGCAAGGAAAAAACGTAATAGTTTCACTTTTTATAATACATCTGTTCATATGATTATATATTTGTCTTTTTTGTTTGTGATTTATTTTTAGCTAGAGAAAACAATTAAAATATAATTTGTTATATATTTTTGGTTGGGTTATTATGTATTTAGTAATAAATGCAAGATATTTTGGGCACATATTAGCAGTTTTAGTTATATAATAAAAAAATATAACATAAATATAAACTCAACATTATAGGTATTTGTTAAAAAATTATCGTCCTCTATGCATTGATTAGTTACACTAAATGAGGCACTGAATACATTTTTATAGTAGGGTAATTAGGGGTGTTATGGAGCAGCGGGTGAAATACTCATCCGTTTTGATATTTCAAAAGTAAATTTTCTTGAACTGGTCAAACAATTTTGTTTATTTTTTCATTTTATGTGCTTATTCAAATTTTTGAATTTTTAGACCAAAGGGTAAATATTTTTTTGAGTTTTTTTTGAAGATGTGGGAAATAAAATACATACTCTTTTTTTTATGACAATAGCAAAAATCACTAAAATTTGGACAAAGAAACCGTTGTTTTGTTCGGAAATAATATTTTTAGAATATAATTTTTATTCTAGTTTTGTCTGAGTACTGGAAAAATTAAATCCATAAGTTGATTTTTTTTTCTTTAATTATTTTTTAAAGTATATATAATGGGTGCAATGATAAAAGTTCAATAGGGGTGAAATGGTGTATGTGCTTTTTCTCCTTACTTAATTTTATTTTGCAAAACTTAATTATTTTAGATATGCCAACGTTTTATAAAAAAAAAAGATAGGTTGAAAAAATGAGGCAGTATCCTTGGGTCGAGTAAATGAAAAGAAAAAATTTGATGTTCATCATTATTTTGGATTATTGCAAAAATTTCTAATAACAAGAAAAAACTAAAAAAAACATTTGTTGTAAATGATTGCACGAAGTCTATTCTTCATTTTATACCATTTGCCAATCATGTGAGACAAAAAATTAAAAAATATAATTATCTAAAAGTAATAGTGACTGCTGTGGCATGTCACGCTCACTAGAAGGGGTGATTTGGTTTTTCTTCATTTTTTTAAAATCTGTTTTAAGAGTTTAAAAACGAAAGTTAATTTTTTTCAAACAAATTATATAATTTCAATTTTAATAAAATAAAATATTTTTCCACCGAAAAATGGATTTCAAAAAATGTACACTGTTTCACCCCAACTTGTGCAACAAATATAAGGAAAAAATGAAAAATTAACAGATTTATTCTATTTTTGATACTTTCTTTCATCGCTGTCTTTTAATTCAAAATGGTAAATTTGTCTTAATTCAATCGCCTCTCTTAAATTGCTGTCTAAAGATAAAATTCTTATAAAATTCTGATCTCTAAAATTGTGCATATTCATTTAAAGTTCTTAGATTGTGATCAAGTGTTAAAAACTTCGTTTCTGAGAGTGTGAGTAACACTTAAGTTTTAAATATCATTCATTTTATTAACGTAATTATATTTATTTTATTATATTTATATTATTTTATTATTATTTCATTTATTAAAGTCTTTACGTCACCTTTTTTAACAACATTTATTTTTCATAAACATAAATGTTTTTCTTTTGATTTTGTGTATAGTAAATTCATTGAAAAAAATAATTAAATAACATCATTAGGATAACATCATTAGTATTATAATTAATAAAATCATTATTTTATTTGCTAGAGGTTGTAGAGATACTCCGAATAAGAAATAAATAATGAAATTAATGATTTATTTATTTCTGATTTTTAAGTTTTTTTTTATTGTTCTTTGCTATAAGATAATAAAATTGATTATCATTATAATCGTAAGAAGTTATTATTAAGTACTTAAAAAGTTATAAAAACTTTTTTAACAAGAAAAAAAAAACTATAGTTTGTTTCGAATTAATTTTTTTCTTACATTATTTTAGCATACATATATATGAAAATTTATATGATTGTCAGTAAGTACTACATATTGTCTGTTGAAAAATGAAACAACGTATAATGAAAAGTATAGTTTCGAGTAATTTGAGTTTAAAGATTTGATAATTTAAAAAAACGTATGGAAAACTATCAAGTAGCGTAAAATTTTCATCTAAAAAACACATTTTAATCAACATTAAAAATATTGCAAAGTAGTTGTACCTCTTAAAACTAGTACGAGGAATCGAATGCTGCTATTATCTAATAACGACGTATAAATATCATACGTTGTTTCATTTCTCAGCAGACGATATGTTTGGCATATATTTGGATTGAGCATCCCGTATGGGCATTAAAAGAACTTGTATTGAAACATTTGAAGCTTATAGGATACGATTAACGGGAAATATGAATAACTTAAAATTTGACCATATTTTAGACTATATTAAAACATATTACCAGAAAAAAAATGTAGAACACCTTATAATTGAATTATGGAATCCGTATTTGGATTTAAAATATTTTACAAAATTTTTGTTGAATATTTCTAACCGAATGGAATATTGAAGTTATATCTTGTATTTTTGATGGTCTAGTGCTAGTGACTACATCATAGAGTAGAAATATACTACCAAAAAGGAACTGAAAAAATTTGGAGACATCTTATAAGATAATATCGACCAAAAAATTGTTTTTTGCTGATGAAAATTAACTGAAAGCAAAGAATATGTGGATTGTTAGTTATATCAGAAGAAAGTCTTAACAATGATTCCACCTATTCATTATTCTCAAAATAAATATAAAAGCAGAATTTAACACAACTTTTTTTTTTTTCTGATTATTTCTTCTTTTCAAAACTTCTTGTTCTATTAAAAAATGTAAAGAACATCATTCATTATTCTTTTGCTTAAAAATCATATTTAATCTTAAGTAATTCGGAAAAATTTGAGCAATATTATCGAAAACAAAAAAATATCAGTCACCTTAACCGTTATCTTAAATATAAATTATAATCTTTACAATAAGGTACGAACAAAATTCCTAAACAATTTATACTAATTTACAATATCTCTTTATCCCAAGCCACTACGACGAGTCTTCCAACAGTTAAGAAAATTATATAAAAACATTTTTTTTCACAATTAATATCTGCAGGTACATTGAACATAATAATTATAAGTATCTATGTTGTAGATTTTTTTATTAATTTTTTTATGTTGATATATCCGTTTCCAATAAACTTTGAGTTACTAAGGATAACGGAAGTTCTTATATATGATTTGAAATATAATAATAATAATAGTTGGTTTAAAATTTTTCCAAAAATAAATATTTGACTTTCAACATAACCAATGATTTCATCTGTGCTATATTTCTCCCAAAACTCTTAATTCGGAAGCAAACTATTCACTTTGGGAAGATTACGTGGGGTGAAATACAGAATATTTCCATAATACGAGAACTACAAAACTTGCAAATATAATATTATATAATATTATTGAATTTTGTTTCTTTTATTTTTTTCTCCTAATGAAATTGGTACATGGTGAAAAGATAAATTTGGGGAATGTATAGAATTTTATTCTTTTTGAAATTTTGAAATGAAGAATGTTGTTGCATAATTTTTTTCCAACACTTCTAAAATAATTTCCAGAAAATATTATCAAAAAATTCTTATATTAAAATATTTTTCGAAGTGAACAATTTCTTTGTTTCTAAATATTTGTTTGGAAATGTTTTTTTTTTGTCATAAACATTGAGAATACCTTAAAATTTCATCATTTCTACATGAAAAGAAAATTACCTAAATTTAAAATAATTTTTCCTTGAATACAGAAAAAAATACAGAAAAAAATATAGAAACAAATTTAAAAATAGAAGAAACATACAAACATTTTGATACTCTTGTTATGATTATTTCGTAATTTCTCCAAATTTTGATGTGTATGTATATAAAAAAAACAAAATTTAGTATTCATCCTTCTCTAGTTTGTATTATATACTCAACACATTTCCGGAAACTACCTTTATATAAAAAAAACATTATTCCTAAAAAATACTCTGATTATTACAGTAATGAAAATATTATTTACTTTTATTAGTACATTATTATTATTATTTTTTTTTTTGGCTCTTTTATTCGTGATTATGACAGAAAAGATAGCTGACAGGTCGTTTTTCATAAGATATTTTGTTTTTCTTTTTTTCTTAACACCAAGAAGAACAAACTTGTGAAATTTATTTATGCATTATATTATGCATAATGTACGAAATTTAAATTAAAGAACAAAAAAAATTGTTGCTTTTGGATTTTCATTCTATCAAACCTACTTTATATTTATTTACATATTTTGTTTCAGAAGCATACAAGTTTCAAGTTTGTTTTGGACAAAAAATTATGAAAATTTATATGAATTATGTAAACATTTTTATGAACTATAATACTATTAGAAACAAAATATTGCATTAGAAAATTATTCAAAACCCTTTATTTACATTTACTATTTACATTTACAGATTGATTGAGGTATTGTTTTTGTTTATGTAAAACCTAAACCAAAATCTTAAAACTTATAATTCAAAATCAACTGTAATAAAAGTTAAAAGATTAGAGGATTGGATTAAGAGCACTTCACGATTAGCCTGAATACTTACACCGCCGCCAAATTAAATTAATAACACTTTGATAGTTAACACTTTAATCCTGAAATCTATTAAAAATCTAAAAACTTATAATTCAAACTCAATTGTGATACAATTTAAAAAATATGACAATCAAGATTTCCTAGAGCAGCGAGCTTCTATTTCAAACGTTGGCTGAATTCTTATAGATTTTTGATTATTAAATCTTAAAAACCCAAAACGTAGATAGTGTTTCATTTAGATATAAATATAAGAATTTTTTTTTTTTATATGAAAAAAATATTAGAAAAAAAAATAATTTTATCAAATAAAATAAAGGATCTAAAATAAATTAAAACTGAACACGTAATCAGGATAAAACAAAATACGGTATATTATTTACATAATATTTTCCTTTTCATATGATTATATGCTTCAATTATTTTTCCCTTTTTTATCAATTTTTTTTTTTTTGATTTTTCAGCACAAAAACGAAAACAAAAATAAAACATAAAAAAATTATTCAAATAAAACTTTAAAAGTCAATAATTCCTCAACAAAAGCAAATTAAATCCTAAAATTGATAAGAAAAAATGTATAAATTTAAAAAACTAAAAACAATTTGAACAAAATGTTTTAAATTCTGTCAGTCAAAATCTTATATGAATTACAATGGCAAAAAAGATGTTTTTTTTTTGTTGATTAAATTTTTGGGGGATTAAATTCAAGCTCAAAAAATACTTGTAAATATATAAAAAGAAATTTTGGATTGTATTTATAAATTAAATTATTAAATTCAAATTGTACTTAGAAATTAGATTATAAAAAAAAGAAAAAACAAAACCAATAGTTTTTATTCTAAAACCTTTGTATGGTAGTCTTCGGCTTTTTATTGCTAATTTTTGATTTGTTAACTTTTCAGATGTATCACATTCAATTGAATCATTTACTAAATTAAATTCTAGGAAAATCGTTTACTTTTTGCTTTGTTGTCTGAGGCGCCGGTCAAAATTTTAAGATGAGTTTTATACCACTATTCATTATCCGATTGACTATAAATTTTACACTTCAACTGATAAAACAATTTCCAATAATAAACTGAAGTGTAATTGAATAAAATTAATAAATTTAATTTTATGTATGGAACAAAACTAATGCATTTCTCGTTGTCTATCCATTAGAGTCTGATTTTATACATGCTGGTTGTTAATGCGTTTTATCTTTAATGTAAGAATACTAAAAAGAGTTAAATAAAATAAAGAAAAAAAAAACTTTGTGAAATCACGTTTCTCAACATCGATAAGAACGATTATTTATTTTACGTCATCAAATTATTTTACGTCATCAAATGTTATAATTTTCTTTCTCTATGACGGACGCAATGAATAACGTAATCCATCACGTCTATGCTATTTAGACGAGAATCGAATTCAGCACTACACTACCCACGCAATAATTTTTTTCCTAAAAGCCGATGGTGAAAAACGTTATTTTTAAAAAGTTTATGTTATATATTTTATTTTAAAAATTTTAAAGTTTTTCTTTTCAATTGTCATTATGAATTTTATTTAGTTAACAGAAAGAATAGTAGTGCTTCACCCTTAAAAAAATTTAAAAATTTCAAATTCTGAATTTCAAATTCCTAATGTATTTTGTTAGTGTAAAATTTCAAATTTTTTTTTGTTGTTGTGAATTTCAAATACACGCCTCAGAGCGTGTATTTGAAATTAACAACAACAAAAAAAAATTTGAAATTCAAGTTCTGTCATTCTAATTGTCAAATCAAAAAAAAAAGACATGCCAGATGAAAAAATTCCGCAAATTTCCTGAGTTTTTTTTGCACAATAATTTTTTGTTCATAATTTTTCCCCAGTATAATAAAATTCTCTAAATTTAGTGAAAGAAAATCCTACTCTGGCAGCTTTGTTATTAATATTTGAAATTTATGAAAAAAAGTGAAAAAAAGTGTTCACCCGAAAACTTTTTTTTGACATTAAATTACACTAACAAAATACATTAGGAATTTGAAATTCAGAATTTGAAATTTTTAAATTTTTTTAAGGGTGAAGCACTAGTATAAATTTTGTAAACGCATAAATTGCATGATTGTTTGGAAATTACAAATCAATAATAATAAACTAAAAAATTTCAAGATTATAAATTTGTTAAATAAATTCTTAAAAAATTAAAAAATTGTTTATTTTATATGATTAAATACTGTCAAAACTACACTCAAAAAAAAACATCCGTAAAAACCTAATGTTTTATGTCCGTTGAAATTTCATTCACTAAAAGTTGTTGAATTCAACGGGTTTTACGTTAAAAGATACCATTTTTAACCGTATTACGGATGTTTCATCAAAAAATTCAACTACGGACTACGGTAAGACTTGATGAAGTAAAGTCCTTAAAATTGAGCTGATAGAGTAACAAGGAAATTGTTAAAACTAACAACAATTTATTAATTTCAACGAAAAAAATCGTATATATTTTTTTAATGAAAGTTTAATAACAAGCCCATAAAATATTAACGTTTTATGTTTCCTTATTATCTACGGATACTCTTATACTTTTACGGGAAACTCCTTAACCCCTATAAATAATTTAAATTAAATCGCATGTATAGAAACCGAATTTATATTGTCTATTAATACATTGTTGTATATCACTGACATAGCTCAGTGGAAGAATTCATAACAATGAACAAAGCGGTTAAGCAACGCCTCGTTGTGATAGAACTTAGATGGGTGACCATTCAAATAAAAAAAAAACAATATAAAAACTATAATATAAAAACAAAAAAAGCTAAAAAAACTAAAAAACAAAAAACTAAAAAAAAAAAAACAAAAAAAAAACAAAAAAAAAATAAAAAAAAAAAACAAAAAAAACAAAAAAAAACAAAAAAAAAACAAAAAAAAAAAAAAAAAAAAAACAACAAAAAAAAAACAAAGTATAAAACCGTAATTTGAACATTTTTCTTGTTGTACCAAGGATTTAGTCCGTAAAATTAATATTACGGGATAACCTCTTAAAGTTAAGAAAATTTATTAAAATTCTACGGGTACTCCTTTAAAGTAATTTTAACAACATACATCGATAAGATTTATGGAGTTTTCCTTAAAATTTTCCGTACTTTTCAATTTCTTAAAACTTTATGGACTACTCCGTAAAGTTTACGTATGTTTTCGTTAACTTTTTAACATTTATTTTTTACGGAAAATTCAACAATTTTTAATTGTTATTTCCAACAACATTTTCCACTGGTTCACTTTCACATGATTTTTCCGTTAGCTTTAACGGAAGAATACATAGCTTTTACGGTTGTTTTTTTTTGAGTGTATATACAAATTAAATTTATTAAGACCTTTATGAATGATGTACATAAAATTTAATAAATAAATTTTGAATTTTATCATTAATTATATATTTTTAATATTATATTTATATTTTACATGATATATAAAATGATATAATATCTACCGATTTTTTGTTAATATAATAAATCTGTGTTCAAAAGCCGAAACGTCTTAAATGATGATAAGACAAAATTGAGATAATATTATAAAGTTGCTTTTTTATTTATGTAGTTTATTTTCGTCCTTACCCTTTTTCTTCTATGACAGCTCGTTAAGAAGTTTCAGACATTGGACAAACGTTCTAACTAAAATTTTTTTTATTGTGCTTTTGGAAAATAATATTAAGTTTACTATGAAAAACGTCTTTTTTGCTTCTTATTTTAATAACAGAAGTTTAATCTAATAATTTGATAATTTATCAACAAAAACTGAAACCAAATTTGTTCTCAACAAATTACAATTTCTAAACAAATTACAATTCTAAACAAATTACAATTACATTTTTTCTAATTTAAAAAAAAGTTTTATTCCGCTCTAACGCAAAACTGATAAGGTGTTCTGGCACAGAAATAATAAAATAATAAAAAACAACCTCGAAAAAGAACCTCAATAGAGTTTAATTGAAGCACTTCACTGTAAAATTGTTTTTCCTTCTTTATTCGATGAAAATATTCCATCAAAATTGAAAAACGGAATTTGTATATATGTATTTTCAATAAATATTCGTCCGTCAATTCTGCACATAAATGCTTATAACCAAATTCTATGAATGCGCCAAAATAAGTGCAATCTCATACACTTTCACCTAGGCTAAAGGATGAGATTCTAGGATTTCGAGCTTATGACTCTTACCAAGGATTTTGAGTGGTAGTATTTGACTACATTATTGAATTGGAATATGCTTATATTGTAAAATATACCTAGATTGTGACCAAGTAACCTTGCAAGTATATGTTGAAAACGGAGCCCATACTCCATTTATGTATATTGTTTATATGTTGTTTTGATTTGTGGATTTATTTTCTTTTTATGGACCCTTTTTGGCTAACTTAATTAAATTTTTTTTACCTAGTTTACAATGAACTTATTTTTTGTTTTATTTTGGATTAAAAAAATAATTTGCCAACGAGAAAAAAAAATTAAAAAAAAAACCGTAAACTAAATACAATCGTTACATACAATAAAAGTTTATTTTATAGTATTGTAAATATATATTCATTCAATCGATGTGGGGCAACGATTTAAAGTTTATCATCCAAAAATTGTATAACTGAACTTAATATTAAGGCGGTATTTACGGCTCACTTTTTAGGGACGCCTTTCAGTTTAAAACATTTGTTTGACTTGTAAAAATCGGTTCATTTCAGTCTGTTTCATATAAGCGGCCTATAACTTAAAACTTCGAACTTTGTGTTATCTTGATAAAATGTGCGGTCAGTGATTCACGTCACTTTCCCATATTTGGTTCAAACATTTTAAATTTCAAAATTGATCCAATCCTTTTTAAAAGATGACATAAATGTGAAATTTTATTCTATAGATACAAATCTTTCATTTCAATATCACTACAGAATTTTTAAAAAAATTTTTAAAAAAGAAAATTAAATTAGTTTTTCTTCCAAACTTAACAGACCAGCTAGAGTAATGTCAACAAGTATACAATTTTATGAATGATTTATTTTTTTTTTCTCCAAACTAAAATTGTATTAAAATTATTTTGCTATGTGAATTTCTTTTTTTGCCTTCTCATTATTCAAAATCAAATTAAATGAATTATACAAATGAAAAACTGCTATACAGTAAATATAATAATCAACTTCATCTGTAGTATTATAAGTAAATACTTTCCTTGTTAAAAAAGTATGTTTTGATTGCTTTTGCAGAAACTTTTTGAAGAAATGATAAAAAACATTTAATTTAAAATTATATTTTTTTGAAGACTTTAATAAAATTCAAGCATAAAATTAATATTATTGTTTGCAACACTGCACTAAATGCAATGACGAAAATATAATTATCATAAAAGTTTTTTGGTTCGTAGTGTTTTATTAATGCGTCCTACTTTTTTACATTATTATCTTGGACAAAAAAAAAAAGAAGCTAAAATGGTCCCACAATGTTAAAATATCAAATACAAACAGGTCTCAGAAACGATTTTGGGAATGTTATTTCACTAAAATTATAGTTATACTTAAGTAATAAAATATTCATCTTGAGTATATATTAGTTTCCATTTTGCTGGAAAGTTGGAAACGAAGAATGTAGGAGCTGACTTACGTTGTTCTAAATTAACTAATTAATATGAAATGTGTATACCTATACTTTTTCTCACAATTCCAAAATTTTTATATTATTCATTAGGTGTGTCGTCGCTTCAACAAGAAAAATATCTTTATTGGGATTCCTCTTTTTGTTAGTGAAATAATGACAAAGGTATAATATAATATAAAAATATAAAATTCATTTTATTTATTTATATGAAACCTTTGCTTTTAAATATTAATTCAACGCTTTTCTTCTTATTACATATATAATTTACCTACCTTTTTTCAGATCTTTCCTGCTCCAAAAAAAAAAATTTGTTTTTTCTAATATCCCTAAGGATATAAATTACTTCAAAATATTTTTTAAAAAATATTTATTTTTTTACTAAAAAAAATATTAATAAAATATTTATTTTTCATTATATAATAATCCTTCATGTTAACCTAAAAATAACGTAAAAATATGTGTGTTGTACATGCATTCGTACAAAATATATATTTCCTTATTTTAAAAATAAAACCCATACGAATGTAATAAAAGTTTTATTCTAATTGTTTTTTTTATTTCCCAACCATTAGTGATTAACTTTAATTATGAAATATTAAAAATTTGTATTATAAATAATATTTCTTTTAGAGGAAAATATCCAAGTAAAACGGCGCGACGATTACCTGTGGAAGTGTGTTTAATTAAATTTTTGAATGATAGAGGTAAAATTAACAATAAGAATTGCCCGAACTTTCAAGAACTAGTAAAAATATTACTAAAAAATTTCTTTTAGATGAACAATTTGTATAATGTTATAATTTATAAATATGATTCCCAATCTTCAATTTGCCCAAAAACGCCAGTCTTTTGGTAATAAATATCGATTATGGAAAAACGAAATATGGTTTCGTACATAAATATATTTCTAGAAATCGAATAAGATCCGATAGACGAGCATTTATTACATCGAGTATTTTCTATCCATTCAAAATATTTAGATAAGGATCAGTTCAATATACCTAGATCAGGTTTTTTCGTTTCTACAAATTTTTAATTTCTTTAATGTCCTGTAAAAGTAAGAGTTTCTTATGAACTATTATTAATTCTCATCTTTTAAAATAATGTCCTATATATTGCTCGTACGTATACTTCTATCATTTTTCAACTTTACTATTCCAAATTTTTATGGGATAAGTTATTAATTGCATTCTTAAGAAAAAAAAACAAAAACAGTCAAGAAATTTTATTATATTTTTAATATGCGAAATGTCAAAAACAAAAGAAAATATAATCTTTACATCCATATAATTGCTATAATTTTATTATGACATCGGTTGATAACTTCGGAACATATCTAAGTATCTACACTCAGGCACAACATCTGAAGTGAATAATATTAAAAAGAATATTTATATCGTACTTAGCTAGTTGGGCATTTTATTGTTAAAAAATTAATTCAAATAAATTTTTTTTTTAATAATTTAGAAATTATATTCTAAAGATGATGAATATAATTATGAACATTGTGTATATAAGCTCTTTAAGTTTTGCCAAATATTGTCTTTTAGTTTTTCACTTTAATCGTTTATGAAAAATCTTTGAAGTGTTGTTCACTTGTTTATTTCAAAAGAATTTACCCAATTTAGTTTTTCGTATAATATTATACAATTTGAAAAAAATTCTAAGAAAATTTTTTGCTAAGTTTTTACCTTTATGTTTTGAATAAATTTATAGGTAAAATAAAATTATTATTAAAATCGTACAAATTATCTATACCTGAAGGTTCCAAAAAAAGATTTGTAAAGCTTCTACTTATATTGAAATTTGAAGCACCTAAATTTCCATTATTTTGTTAATTTTTTTTAACCCAAAGAAAGTATTTTTGGAGAAGATTTTTGAGAAATATGAAGTGCTAAGAATTTATCTGAATTTACAGTAAAGTAATATTTTAAATAGTTATGAAAGTGATTATGTGTAGTGATGTCAAGATGTCATACAATTTTCAGTTTTCACAAATATCCTGAAAACGGTATGTTGGACAAGTTGCCAATTTTTGATTAAATACTAAACGAGCATTTACTGCGAACAAAATTAAAATGGTCACTTTTTACACCAATTTTTTCAAATTATTATTTTTTTATGTTTTTGATTTTAATTTAGTCTTTATAATGTGAAGCTAATAGCTTTGCATTTCTTTTTTTGTATGTGAATTATTGCTTTTAAATATTTATAATATTTAATTAAAATAAACATACGCATTTAAATACATGAATAATAGAAAGCAATTCGAAAATCGCCATAATATCAAATATTTTTATTTGAACCCTTGATTTTATTATTTACTCTAAGCAACCGCAATGTACTCTGCACTAAGTTTTATGAAATATCCATAATTAAATATTATGATCAATAAAATGAAAATATGTACGTAAATCATCATGTTTTTGCAATGAATATGTTATTCGTTTGAATGTATTATACGTGTCGAATTAAATTTTTTTTATAATATGTTTTTGATTTTTGATTATGGTTACATTTATATTTATTTCGATATTATATAATTATGTATTTATCACTAATAAAATAATTCCATAAAAAGACTAAATAAATAAAAATGAAGCACGTCTTTATTCATAATATCGCACAGATATATTGTATAACTTCTTTTCATATACATTTTGAAAATGAAATATAGTTGTGTATTTAATTTTAAATAATGTTTTCGAGCAAATTTTGTCATAATAATCTATGTATATACCATATTTTACATTAATTTAAAATAAAATTCTACAGGATGTATTCTTTGCAATTGAATTTTCAAATATAATATTCAACTTTGGAATATTATTTTCATTTGGTATTTTGTTTACACTTATAATTATTATATATTGTGAACAATTATTTTATGCTTATAGACATATGTATCTTTAATTGCATTTTCGATTCAAATTATTGTTTTGATAAACTCCAGCAGAAAAACGACATAAACATTATAAAATTTTGATATTGCAAAAGTTTAATACACTGATTTTTTTTTTATATTTTCATTATCTGTACTATATATTGGCAAAAGTAATACATCATAATTTTATTAATATTTATTTATTATAAATGAACGGTGCACAAAATAATTAATTAATTAATTATTAATTTAATTTTAAGTTATTTTCTTTTGGGCCGCAGGTTTTTTAAAACTTTCAATGAATTTAGATTTGACATATTCAGAAATGACAATCAACCAAAATATGAAAAATTTGTATTATTCCGTCATAAATATTTTCTGCAAATATTAATTCCTTATAAATTCTTGTATATAAAACAAAAATGCTTAATTTATTTTGATATTGGATTTGTAGGACTATTAGAATTACTTAACTATTTAAAATTTATAAGTACCTACGTGTGGTATCTACATATAAAAAAATATAATTTTTATATATTGTAAATACATTGACGCCATTTTCACTATAACCCAGTTCTCATCTCATGTTTTATAAGAATGTTTATTTTATTTTATTATAATATAAAATATACAAAACTCGCAATAAGAACAAAACATTTAGGTATATTTTTATCGTATGAAATTTAAATAAAATATTTATGAATTTTTCTCAACTTATCACCTTAAAAGCCATAAATTTATTTACATGAGCGCACGAAATAAAATATAAATAATAAAAAACATGCAAAATTTTCATACCATAAATTGAAAATTCTAAGAAAATTTTTGGAAGAAATTCCTTAAATCTGACCTAATCATTGAGAATAATATTAATAATGAATAATGTAAAAATAAAAATATGATGAAAAGTTAAATAAATTTTAAATCATAATAAAGGTATACTTATAGGTATATATACATTAAGTACTTTAGGTATTTTTGAAAATACATAATTCTTTTTTGTGTTTACTTCAGATAGAATGATAGATAGTATTAATTCACATATTCTAAAAATATATGCCTTATATACATTTGGATAAAATATTTTTATTTTTCAAAATAAAATTAGTATAAATAAAGAGATAGGCTTACACGTCATAACAACGATATACTACAGCCCTATGAGTTGAGCATTACATTAAATGTGAAATTTGTAATGCTTATTCTATGTATGTATGTATATTGAATATGGTGTACATGGATTTATTCATTCAATTTTCTAAAAATAAATGTCATATCATATCATATTTCAGTTCAACACTTCTTTAAGGGCTGTACTTTCTTTATTTGTGATGGTCCTTTGAGTTTCTGACAAACTTAATACATATAATTGATGAGTTCAAAAATATAGACTTAATTTTTTTTAAAGATTTAAATGTAAGATTTATGTAATATTTAAGGATCTACTTTATTTTATATAAGTGCAGTCTCATATTCTGAATCTCTTCGCACCTCTATTGTAAAACAATGTATAATGTTCCCGTTTTACATTCCGTATTAAATTAAAGTAATTTGAAATACATTTTCATCCAATAAGACATAAAACCAAAACTATTATTTCTCATTTTATTAAATACGATATAATTCAGAATATTTTGAATTTTCTATAAAATGAAACATTTAATTTTATAAATTTATATTTCCCACATTTGTCTGTTCAGTCCTTCTTGTTCTTACCAATTAGGCTTATTCATTTATCAATTTACAAAAAATAATTTTTAACTTATAATCTAGAAAAAAAACTACTGTAACTATATAATACACGTATGTATGTAGCTAGATTCTCCATCTCAGTATATGAACAATGTTACAGATTGCAGATAGAATTAATTTTTTTCTTACAACGAAAAAAAAAATTATTTAATTTGGTCAGGTTACAGAAAGAACATAAAAATATCTTTGCATCATCGAAACTTCGTACAAAAAAATTTCTACGCTTAAAATATTTCCCAAATTTCTTATATAAAATTCCTTAATAAACCAATACATGATTTGAACAATTTGGAATGATATTTTTAATTTTTTATCTACAAGCTTAGTATAAAAAAAAAAAGTATAAAAAAAAAACAAGTAATGCCATAATTTTTTTAGGTGACAAATTATTAAAAAAAAAATAATATACATACACACTCTCTTAAAAAATACCTTATCAAAATAAAATTATAAAAAAAATTATAACTAGCAGTAACTAGAGTTTTTAATTCAATATGTTTTTTTTTTTCAACCCATACTGGCAAACAAAAGTACTCTGAAAATTTTCAAAAATCGCGTAAGAATCTAAAAAAAGTAAAAACTAAAAATTTACCATTATAGTAGGTAGGATATGGCGGTTCTAATCCAAAGTCACTCCGATGACGTTATAGGTGCGGGGAGTTAGGTGAAAAGCTCTAAGCATGACGTCATAGGTGTGGAGAGTTAGCTGAAAAGTCCTATGACGCAATCGGTCCGGAGTATGAAGAAAAGCTTTATGACGTCATATGGAGATTAGTAGGGCTTATCTTCTTTTTTAATTTTTATATCTGTTTATGTTTGCAATAGTAAATATCATATCTTTTAGTTTAGGAGCAATTAGACTGTAAATATAACGTCTTTTTTTAGCAAGAAAATAAAATAAAATAAAATAATTCAATATTAATTATAATTGCTATTTCAACTTTTATTTAATATCAGATTTTATTTTTTATTTATATTATTATATGCGCAATTTACTTATTTTATAATTTTTATTGTTGAAATGATTCGATAAATCCGGACCTCGCAAGCGCATCAACCCATTCATGAAATGACTCTTCATTTAGAATAATATGAGCTGAAAATGCGTCATCATCATCATCATCATCATCATCATCATCATCAAATTCATAATCTTCATCATCGGCATAATTTATGAATAAATCCTCCAACTCCAAATCCTGTTCATTTTTAATCTCATCTTCACTAGATAATTTAGGATAGCACATAACTTCAAATATTATTTTAATTTTAAATTTTAAGTTTTACTGATGAAAGTATTTAAAATTTTCTCTATTTATGGTATGATAACAAATTATATTCTTTTATCAAATAATTTAAGAAATTCTTTTACTATTAAAT
>OZ023273.1:50943339-50992891 GCA_964007475.1 Hybos culiciformis
ACGCAAGTTGGAACAACGCAACTCGAGGCTCTAGTGTATTATTATATTTATATATATATTATTATATTTATATATATATTATTATATTTATATATATATTATTATATTTATATATATATTATTATATTTATATAAATATATTAAATATTATCTATTAAATAGCAATTAAAATTTTCTTAATTTTCGTTTTTACAAACCAAGTTATTCGAATTCGTGTTTTTAAACTTTTTTTTTAACACTCTGTTTTTCTAAATTGTGCCTTTCAGTTTAAAACCCAAAAATTAATATTAAATCAATTTTGTTTCTTAATTTTAAAGAATTGATTTTAATTTGATAATTTATTACAAAAAATCGAAAATTAAAATATTCAGTAAAATAAACTATTTAAAAAAAAAAACTGAACTACAAGTCTTAAAAAAAAATTAATTCTGTTTGTAAAATTAATGATATTCTCAATTGGATTTATTCAAATTTTTATATTTTAAATGAAATTTCGATTTTAAATCCTTTTGGTTTACAAATACTTACGTTTTCTTTTTGAGCAGTCTTTAGTTTTGAAATATCATCCAAATTTTTTTCTTTTTTTAATTTAGCATTAGTCAAATCAACACGAAGGGCTGAAAAAAATGATTAAATATGATTACAAATATTTCGTACAGTACTCTATTGAGTATTTTGAACAATACTCTATTGAATAACGTTAAAAATCTTAAAAGGAATGAGTTTCGACTAAATTACTTATATTATGAATATAATGAACTTTTTATTGACTTTTAATAAAAATTTGTTTATAAAGAAAATTATTTTTTTCAAAAAAAAACCTTTAATTTAAAAAATTTTTATTCATAAGTACAAGATATTTTATCATATTATAAACGAACTGAAACCTGTCATCAGAAAAAAAAAAATTATTTGCCCGCATTGATATTTTAGTAATATACAAAGTAAATATAGTCAAAGTAAATCAAGTCAAGCTGGTTTTAAAAAATATTTTTTCACATTATGTATACTTACTCGTTAATCGCAGTTTGAAAATCTAATATTTTCTGGAGATTTCTTAATTGCTTGTCTTTATCTTTAATCTTTCCAACTATTTCATTGAAAGAATTACTGAAGACGTTACGTTGCTTTGTTATGTCTCTGATTTCGTTTTGCAATCTGAATTAAAGACATAGTAATTCAATTAAAATTTTTTTTTTAAAATCCAAGAATAATGCTAAAGGTAAGTTAAATGCGAGTACATTTTAGCGAAAGAAAATCAAATATTTATTATTTTTTCGAGAGCATAACTGTAATTCATTTGAGCAATAATTTTAGTACCTTCTATTTTACACTTCTTCTGTTTATTTTTAGGAGCAAAATTAAATTGTATTTTTAAATAAAAGTTTTGAAAATAATTTTTTTTTACCTTTCCTGTATGAAATTCGTTCTAAAGGAATGTTTTGATATTTTTTTAATTCAGCGGTCATTAGAAAATTTTCTTGTGATAATTGTGTTATCTAAAAAAACAATATCAAAGAATAATTATTCAATTTATGTTAAAATAATATAAATATTATTGTTTTGTTTGTATTCTTAGTATTCTCCGTAGGTAGTAAAATGATTATCTTTATTCTATCTATATTTGTAAGTAATTCTTTCTACATTTACTACATACATACATACATATTCATAGGATGTTGGGGCTTCGGCAGATTGAAGTACAAATTATTATTTATAACTTAATTTCTGTTACTTGAATAAATACTTAAACTTTATTGGAACGCTAGCTTCCCAATAGTAAAAGCCTCAAGAAAAACTATTATAAACTATAATACCGAAGCCAACGATATGAAGGAATAATGTAAAGAACCGAAATTCAATAAACTAATGCCAAATAAACAAATGTATGTAAGTTAAAAGCAGACTTAGATTGATTGATTCCTCTCATTTACACTTAATATTTACAGGCTTACAACTAAAAACCTTTTACCCACAGCTTTTATAATACTATATCCTTAAGAATTAAAAGCTCACCTATTCATTAGCTATTTCTTCTTTTTTTTTTGTAATTGTTTTTATTTCTTTTCAACAAATCAAGTTGATAGTCGTACAATTCAATAATTTTCGAAACTTCAGTATGTTGAAACTAAAATTACAAAAAATATAATATACTGTACAAAAAAGTTTTATTTCAATTTTTTCCTTTACTTTTGTTTTGGAAATTTTATCCAATAAAGCCTGTAATTTTTCTTCACAAGACCGACTTATTGATATTATGTTATCAGGGGTGGAATCATATAACAATTGTCACCGGTCGACAATCGACAATTGTCACAAAATTTAACAATTGTTGACTTTTTGCTTCATGTAATTTTAATAGGTGGAAATCACATTTCTCATAATATTATTCAGAAATTAACGAAAAAAAAAATTTTTAATTGTCGACTTCGATCACAAACACGACCAATTCGACTTTTTTGCTTCATGAAAAAATATCGTGAATTTTTAAATATCGTTTTAGCAAAAAATATAGTGTAGAGAATTTTTTTTAAATATTAAACCACATTTTTTCTCTCTCAATAATTTCTTAATTTAGTAAACAAACTCAAAAATTTTATACTGTATTTATGATTTTAAAACATACACTAACAAAAGGTTTTTAGTTGTATTCTTTATAATGGCAACGTGAAAATTGATATAGAAAATTTTTTATTTCGTATGTGGTGTGGTGTTCACTTCAATTTCGCATAAATTGTGAATTTAAGGTTTTATGAAATTTTTGAAAATTACGCATACTTATTTTACACTTTTTCATAATTGTGTTTTATTTATAATTCGTTAATCATAAAAATGTTTAGAACTCATCTATTTAACTTATGCTTTTATGTTGATTAAAAGTACCTACTTCTTTTTAAGATAAATTTTAAACAAATATTTCAATCAATTCATTAATTTTGGAAAAACAAAACCATTATTTTACTTCATTAAAATGTATTTATTTAATTAAAAAATGATTATTTTCTTAACCGATTTTATTTTATTCAGAACTAAGTACTTCTGCTTGGGTCAAATTTTGTGTTAATATTTAACATACTTCGTTTGTTCCGATTCATATTTCTTCCTTGACAATATTATCTAAGAGATAAATAACATAACAATAGAATGACTTATCAAACGTGCTTCTTTAGTTTTGCATCTTTTAGCTGAGTCAAAGCAAATAATCTTCCTTGAATTATGTACATATTTACATTGGTATCTAATTCAAATTTTATAATTTTAATTTCTGATCATTATCTAGGAAATAATAAATTTTTATAAAAATTTAGGTTTTAGGAGCCATAACTAATTTAAATGATTTTTAGTGTTTAAAAAATTAAATTTAATTAGAGAATAAATTATAACTATAAAACAATTGTTTAAGAATAAACAATTTATTTTAATTATTTTTATAAATAAGCCAAGTATTTTCTTTCAATAATGGTCAATCAGATAAAAATATTAAACTATCAAATGGTCCAAAAATAAAAAAATTCTATAATAAATAACATTCAATAAGGCATCTTGAAAACTGCCATTCAAGGATTAAATATTAGCCCTTCTCACCTCCTACAATTCATAAAATCGTAAATCAAAATTTTAACATGATACATTGTAGTTTTTGTTAATTTATAATTTAGAAATTAATGGCCAAATATCTAGACTTTCTTATTATTGAAGTTTTTAATTCACTTCAAAAATAAAACGTTTTATTTTTTTAAGATGCTTATAGATGTTTATTCTTTATTCAACAACAGTTTGAACCTTCGACGAAATGGAAATAATTAAAAAAAAACAAAAAAAAAAAAACGTAATCCTTATCAATGGTTACGAAATAAAATCATTTGTTGAATAAAAGTAAATTGACATTTTATAAAAAAAAAATTTTGATTTATTAATTTATTGTTTTAAAATTGACGACCAAAAAATAGCTGTCGTTTTTATTTGATAGACAATTGTCTATAATTTCAGTTATGTGAAGCTAAACTTTTTTTCGACAATTGTCTATTAAATTCAAAAAAAGTAGGTACATAATTTTTTTTTCTCCGCGCTCACATTTTTTTAAATATTTTATAAATCAAAGTTCACTCTATAAATCAGTTGAAATTTTAGGTTTTTATTAAGTTTTATAACCCACACATTTACAATTTGGACTCTTCTTTTCTTGAAGTAAGCTTTACTTTGTATATATTTTCTCTTAAAGAGAGGAAATAAACTCTTTTTTTGCCAGAAAGAAATATAATTTTTTACTGGGAAATTCAATTATTGAAAATACTTTTATAGTTTCAAAAGCTAGTTCACGCAAAAATCTAGTTCTCAAAAGTTAGATTTCTAGGTAAAATTTTACAAATTATTTATCGAACATAGATTCTATTTCAGATCATTAATATTCCAGTTATTTTGGTAAACTAGATTACAATATTGAAAATTTAAAACTAGAATATAGTTTTAAAATAGTTTTAGATAAATTTGAAAAATTATTAAAATCTAGTTTCTACAATTATCATCTATTTCTCCTTGCTAGATTTCAATTATTTAGATAAATTTGAAAAATTATTAAAATCTAGTTTCTACAATTATCATCTATTTCTCCTTGCTAGATTTCAATTATTGATACCAGATTTTTTTGCTGTCTTCGGGATTTAACCTGCGTCCTTAGAATTGCAAATAACTAACACACCACAAAGAAAATGTGTATACAAAATTTATATTTTCTATTTTATGTAATTTTAAATTTCAATACCGTAGCTGAGTGGTAATGTTGGCAAATGGCAATGTTAAAGACCCAGGTTCGAATCCGGAATAAGGCGTAAGAAATAAAATTATAATTTAATAAAAATCTAATAAAGAAATTGTAATAATTAAAAAAATATTACAATAAAATTTCTTTTTTTTTTATAAAAAAAAGTCACTAGATTCTAATAAAAAAATGGCTGATCTAGCCTAGATAACTAGAATTCCACTAGGAATCTAGTTTGGCATTTTAACTAGAATCTAGGTAAATTTTGGAATCTAGATTTCAAACTAGATCCTAGTTGTTCACAATCTAGTTGTTCAATCTAGTTTAATTCGCAACAATCTAGCCAAATTTTATTTAGAGAGGAAACACCATTCAACAAAATCCTATCACGAAAATCGCATTATAACCAAGAATAAAATTATAATTTAGAAAATTGAAACATTTGAGAAAAATTTTAAAAATTAATTTGAAACTTATCATTTATATTTTACTTCATTTTTGTAATTTTACTTCATAGGAAACTAAATTTTAATAAAAAAAAAAATAAAAAAAAAATAGATATTTTAAGGACATGCTATTCAGTAAAATTTTGTAATAAATTATGGAAAATTTTAAACAATAAAATTTTGTATTAAATGTAAAAATTTCGGAAATAAACAAATTTAAAAAAAAAAGAAAAAAAAAACTTTAAAAATTTCAAAAAAAAAAGAAGAAAATAATTAAAATTTTAAATATTATTTTAAAATAACATAATTATAAGAAAATTTGTAAATTTTTTTAAATTTTGAATTTATAATTAAATTTTTAAAAAATTTTTCACAAAAAATAAATTAAAAATTTTTTTCAAAATTTTAAGGGGGAGGGATGTTATGGTCCCCATTAAATACCTAAAATATAAAACAGGTATTAGATACGTTTATCTAATACTATAATGAATAATACAATTTTGTATTATAATCTAATATTGTAAAAAAATTCATATTTCACGAATATGCAATTTCGAATGTGAAGAAGCTTATCTCTTCTTTCCCACATAACAAAATTGCATATTTTTTGTCATTTAAAAGTAGTTAAGTTACAGATTTTTACTCACGTTTAGTATTATATTTGCGTATACTTATTTAGTTATATGCAAAATTATTTTTTTTAATAATAATATTTTTCCAAATTTTTTTTTTCCAATCGATAGATTACGCAATATTACATTAATTTTTATCAAAAAGTAAATTTGGGCAAAAATGAAGTTAACTACTTATTGACAAATGTGTGAGATATAATAAGTGGAAATATAAAAACATATAAATGTATAAAATTTTTAATTTGTTTGATTTTTCATATAAATGTATATTTAAGATTTAAGTACACAATTATGTTATCAATTTCAACAGTTCATATTACAAATTATACTTTTTCTTCAACCTTTAGTTGCCAGAAAAAAAGAAAATTAAGATTTTCTTATCCTTAAATGTCATACATAATAAATTAGATAAAAATGTCTATAAATTTCATTTGATTTAATGTTTATGTCAAAGAATAGAATATTTAATAAATATATAATAAAAAATAACGAATAATAAACACATAATAAATATAGATTTAATAGGTAAATTATAAATAAATTTACAACAAAATCATACATATTATTAGAATTTTTTCGGCATTATAACTTATTTATTTCGGCGTTATAACTTATTTATTCCCTCTACAGTCTAGAAACAACCGTTAACCACATTCACATTATAACTATGTTGCAGCTCAATTTTCAAAAACGTTTTTAATAAAACACATCGACGGGTCCGAAGAGTACTATGGTAAATTGAAATACGATAGAAACCGATTTATATTAAAAATGATTCACCGCACTCATATCTGCGATTTTGGGTCATACTGACGTTCCTAACTGAAATAAAACACATTCAAAATAATAAAAATATTTTTATTGTAAGTAAAATCGACGTACGAGCTGAATTGTATATTCATATACAAGCCCAATTTCCATCAGTCAAAAATTGTAAATGAAAATACGATCAGTAAAAAATAAAAAAAAATTTATTTTATCATGAGATACAATTAATGCATGCTAGAACTTGTGGCATATTTCACGCGTGTAAATAAAAATTCCGCCATTTTGGGTAGAAGATCCTGAAAATGGTTTTCGCAAGTAGAAGCCCAATTCGATAATCGATCAATTACAACAGATTCAGTTAAATTTAACTATATCGTTGGTTCCATCGAATCAAGAAGTCCAGGAGGCAGTTTTGAAACCACCTGCAACTGGCAAGTATAATAATTTAAAACAAAAAATAATGCAACGTTTTTCAGCTTCAGAAAATGAAAAAATTTCTGTTCTACTAAATCAAATGCAACTCGGCAACAAGAGACCATCACATTTACTCAACGAAATGAAATCACTTGCTGGAGATAAAATGACCGAAATAATGGTTAAACATCACTGGATTCCACATTTACCAGAAAAAGTACGAGATCATATCGTAGCTTCTAGTACTGATTTACAAGGATGTGCTCGTCTTGCAGATGATTTAATGTCAGCGAAAAATTATAGTTACCAAATTTCAAAAAATCCTTCATCATCAACAACAAAAACGTTCGACCTGTTGAAAAATTAGAGAAGCAAATAGAATCATTAACGAAACAGGTTCAGGAATTACAACGTTCTCGAAGTAAATCACGCGAAGGTGCAAAGAAACGAGATAAAACTCAGACAAGCCAATCTAACGATAAAGAAAGTAAAATCTGTTGGTTTCATCGTCGTTTTAAAGAAAGAGCCACAAAATGTGCATTTCCAGATGAGTGTGCGTTTCCAGAAAAGCAAAATGTAGCGGCAATCTTTGCAAAATATAACCGCCTTTATGTCAAAGTTAAAAATTCATGCTACAAATTTTTAATTGATACTGGAGCTTTTAACCAACTACTATAACATTTTATCGGAATATACGTAAATTCCAAAACCGGCTTCTAAGGTAGCCCCCCTATCGGGGCTTCGGATCAAAATTTCTAATATACTGTAACCATCTCGGATCCGAATGCTACTTAAGTTCAAAATTTTATCCAAAACGGTACAGTGGCGTGATTTCGGTACAGTGGCGTGATTTCAGAATCAGTGGAACTATGGATGGAACCGTGGAACCACAAAAATGTTTACATAATGTTGCATTGTCATCCATTTCTGACCTATGCTCCAATTTTCAAGCCTCTATCTCATCTAGAAGTGCCTGAAAAATTGATTACAAAATTTGTACCGAACAACAAAGTGAACTAATAAAAACGTTTTAAAATGAACATTAGTGAATGCGAAATTGATCTATTCCAGCACAATTTGAATCCAATGGAATGTTTCATCAAATTCACCCATCCGTATAAATTTTGGTTTCAATTAGAAACCCCAAACCACTGGTTATTTTCAGTGGACCAAGCAACAGTTATCAATATAGTGTGTAATGGAAAAAATTACCAACAGCAAATTGAGAAATCAGGCATTCTCGAATTTAAGAAAAACTGCGTAATCAAACAAGATACGATGTTAATTCAATCGCATAATCAATTTCCTACAGAATTGAGAACAGCCTTCATTCCATTCACGAATTTAACTAACCTGAATATAAGCAAATTTCACAAACCAGAAGAATTCTCAGCACATTATGAAACATCTATTGAAGAGATCAGAAATATACAAAATAAACCAAGAGTCTTATCAACAGCCAAGGCACCACATCTCCCATCCATTGAAACAGACATATCGTCACCCGCATTCTATCTTGTTCAATGGACCATTTTTGACGAAATTGAGTTATAAATGCCAATATACTAATTTGGGGATGCTCTTTCGAATGGCATAATCCGTTTTTTCGTATCTTTTATTGTTTTCGAGATATCGAGAACCATTTTGTTCAATGCGACATATTTCGAGGTAATTTTTTTGTGCAATATCCAAACAACTTTTTTTTTTGCATATTGAACATTTTTTGTTTGATTTCATTAAATTTTTTATTTATATTTATGCACGGTGCTATTTTGTTCAATATACCTTTTGAGTGGAAACTTTGTTCTATGTCCACAAATTTTTAATTTTGACGACAAATCTTATTCTGTTCAATATGGCAAATTAGACGCTACTTTGTTCTATACCCGTTGTCCACGGAAAATGCTATATTGTTCAATATCCATTTTAGTTTCATTAATTTTGTATAAAATAGAACATTTTTTCTTTACATTTTATTTTTATCAGTTTACAATGCTATATTGTTCAATATTTAACTTTTTCGTCATATTTCACTTATTTAAGTATACTATTAAGAAGTTCTATTCAGAAATTTCTTTAAATATTATTGGAAAGCACTAATTTTTAATAATAATTAAGAAAAATAAAATAATTAAATTGAATTTATTTCAAAACATAGAAGATAGCACGGGCAAATTGTCCAAAATAAACAAAAAAATTACGAGGTGGCTGTAACTTGGTATATACCTTTGAAAATGTACATACTTATTTAAAAAAACCAAGGAGTTCCTAGCCAAAAAAGGTGTGATGGAGTGGCCACGCTTTGCGGCACATGTAAATAATATAATTTCGTGATGTTTTTCATGTAAATCACTATAAATATCGACAAGTTTGGTAAATTTAGCATCCCAAGATCATAAATAACAAGGTACTTTACTAAATTTTGATTCTGTTTATTATATTGCTGAAATAAACAGACAAAATCGAAAAATGATGTGTTATTCTAATAAATTCGATTTCTTCAAAAATATTAAAAGTTATAAATTGAAAATTCGTTCTCTGAGGTTTTCGAGGTCGCTGAGTCTTTTTCGAAATATTTTCATCCATTTGTACATTTGTTTTCTTGATCCAACTGCTTCACTAGATCTGAGTAATATTCTGTGACAAAAAATACACATTCTGGTATTAATGAGATCAAGAGAACAAGTAGATCAACGTTCTTGAAACAAAAAATGTTCGACCATTATTCAACATTTCTATTGCGGTTTTAAAAATAAGTGTATTCGTATTATCAATCGCTTGTTTTACCATGAATTTTCTATTTTGAAAAAATTTCGTTCACAATGAAATCAATCTCATTTAATTTTTATCGTTTGACAAAAATTTATTTTGATTGACAGTTATTCCCACTTCCCAGCTGAAATCGTACATTTATTAACAAGCGGAGTAAAGCACACTGCTAAGTTTTAAATAGTTTAAACATGATTATTTTGTGCTTAGATACAGACACAGTATTTGAAAAACTTGATTGTCAAATATTGGGTCGAGCACACTATTGAATGCTTGGGACTCCTCGGATTCTTCAAAAGAATGTGTTTGTGTATGAGAAAGTTTTGGGCTTAAATTGCCTGTATTATTGTTAGAAATACTTTTCAATATTTTTTTGATTCATTTTATTATTAATTTGTTTTATTTAACACTTTTCTAAATAAAGTTATTGAAAGATAATATTATTTGAATTAAATTTGTTCGTAAAATTTAAAAGGAATTGTATTTCTTTTCTAATATTTTCGAGTTATTATAGTGCATCTCTGTTCAATAAGATATAAGTTCTCTTAGTAAAGTTAATTTAAGAAGGTAAGTGCTATCTTGATCAATACCTTAAAATCAGTGTCCAATTTGTTCAATATCCACAAAAATTTAGTAAAAAATTGTTTTATTAGGAGCTGTGTTCAATATCCATTTCGACTACTCTGGACATGTTTTTAAATATTTCAAAAGTTTCTGATCTGTTTGTGTATTGCCAAGCAGTTTTGTAAACTATATTAAACGGACTTTCGAAAATTAAATACAGTTTGACAAAAAATCTTGAAATAAAAGTGCAAATTTTGTTCAAACTTAAAAATTCGATTTCCCAACAATTTGATTTTTGGACATTGAACAAGATAGAATGCGGGTGACGATATATCAATTTTCCATTGGATATTTATCATTAATTATAGGCATCTGTTGTAGCGCAATAATCTACAAATATTATTGCTTCTCAAGAATTCATAAACTAAAAATTACGTCATCAAAAAATACATATGATACACCTATACCAGCCAAAAGAGCCCCATTAAGTTCAAAAGATTTTGAAATTAAACATATTTGAAATTTGATATTTCCAGGGCGGCAGTATGTTTAGGTTTATAGTAAAAATTCTGATTAGCATTACATTTTTATTATTATGAGGTAATTTTAATTTTGTCAATTAATTAATTTAGGAAATTTTAAATGTATCAAATTACTTTTAAATAAAATTATTTTTATTTTTAAGTTATGTGAAGTAAGCAAATTTATAATATAAAAAGCGTAATTAAAATCAATAAAAAATCAGTTCTTGTGAAACACTCGAGCCTTTTATTTAATCCGATTAAACAATGTGTAGAAAATATAGAATTGCATTTGATGCATCTATCGAATTTTTATTGAATTTCATATAACTACATTTTTATTGAATCCGTATTTTTGATTGACAAATAGTATATGATTAAATGTCTTCAAATTTCATATTAAAGTAAAATTATATGCGTTATAGATAGCAACCTGACAAAAACGCGTTTTTTGCAAAAATTGGATTTTTATTCTTGAAAGTGGTAGAAAGTGGTATTAGAAATTATGTTTGTTCAACAAGTTTGCCGCCATTTTGTTTTTTTTAGGTTTTACCGTTACTTTTTGGTTACTTTGAAATTAAGGATTTTTGAGTATGAAAACTTCGAAATAGCCTTTCATGATGTTCTAGACTTTGATTCAGGAGGAGTTTACCTTTATTTTTTTAGAAAGTTTTAGTTCCTGAAAATATTGTATAGATGGCGTTTTTACCAATTTTGTGTATTAAACTAAAATTACTCCACCTTTTGGGCAACATTTGTACTACAGAAATGAAACCAAAAAAAGACCGTTTCAAGACCTTTCCAACAAAAAAAAAATTTAAGAATCGAATAATAAATAAAAGAGGTATGCCAAATTAAAAAAATTACGAAAAAAAAAATGTCCGTTATTATTCAAAAACTCAATTTTAAAGAACGAATCCATAACAAAAATGACTGAAAAACCAAAATTTATGAGGACATGTTTTTAGGAAATGCATGTTGGAACGTGAATGAACGGATAAAACGTTCGAATAATTTAAAACAATTATCTACTACTAAAAAACGTAAAAGCGACTCAAAACAACTCGTGAGTGAGATTTTGAATGATTCGGAGACAGAGCTGGACTGGCCTAACAAGCTAGAAGGAGTTTCCTGGTGGGCGGTACTAAAATCTTATGTCTAAAATTATAATGTTTTCTTTTAATTTTTTTTTTAAGCGTGAGAAAATTTTTTTACAAAGAAAATTTGAATTTCCCGGTCCTAAATTCATTCCCAGTCCAACCCTGTTCGAGATACTCGATTTTATAGAACTTGTTATGTGCCTTTCAGAAATTATTCTAAAATCAGATAGGATTAAATACTGAAAAAATAAATTACAATAGCAAAAAGTTTAGGTTATAAGTTTGGAAAAGAAAATTGGAAAGAAAATGAAATTGATGTGGAAGAAACATTAAAAAAAAAGAATTTCAAAGCTTATATGACAATGTCTATGAAAGTGAAATGGAAGGGGAGTCTGTTTAAAACAGTTCTCGAAAATATATACAGTAAAAACAACACTAAAACTGAGCAAAAATCGAACCAAAAAACTACAAAACTGGTTTTATATAAAATGCCGCCAATCCGAAAGTACTGGACCGATTTCACCTGCGAAAGCGGCTTTGGAAAGGTATAAATATGTACTTTTTGACTGCGAAGTTTGAAAAATATCGTACGTAAGATCATGGAGTACAACTTTTTTGAAAATGTCTAAAAATGGTAATTTTTTTGTATGGGGAAATTCTAAGAAGTCAATTATCTTCTAAAACATTAAAAAATTTCAACCTGCGAAAGCGGCTTTTTAAAGTGGTCTGGAAGACCTTTCCAAAATGGTATAGAGTGACCAAATCGGTTGAAAATTGAGGGAGTACATTCAAATGAAAAAACCCATTTTTTGTTTTTTCAGTGTTTTTAGGGTTTCTCTATGGGTTAAACTGGCAACACCGAGTTGCCAGCACCTGCAAAGAAAGCCCGCACGAATACCTACTTAAAATGATATCTGAAAATATTCTTGTAAATTTAACAACAGAGAGATGATAGTTTGAAGTTTCAAAATTTTCCAAGCCTTCTGCCACAAGAATCGTCATATCTCCCAAAAACAAATTTTTTTTTTAAAATCTGAAATGCAAAAACTTAGGTCAAATATCAGCCTATAAAATAAATGTAAAATGAAAGTCTAACGATTAACTTGAAAAAATGAAAACAATGTCAGGTTGCTAGTTATAGATACAGTTAATTTAAATAAAAATTATTTTAACAAAAGAGGAATCTGGACTTATGTAGTTCTCAACCGACCAAGCGTCGAACTTATTGTTATGTAATATTTATATTATTTAAGTTTTTACTGTACTCTGACAATCTGGTTCGATTGATGTGGATCGGAGGAAACTAAAAAAATAAATCCCCCAATGTGTTCAAAAATTCGCGCTGGGCTCTGGAAACACATTTAGATGAAAATTAGCGTCCGAATAGATTCAATTCTATCAACTTAAAAAAATTTCAGGATTCCGGCTGGAATGATTTCATTGCAAAGATTGGTAAAAATAATTTTATTGAAAACGAGTTATAAAATATTTAAAGGGATATATATGAAATGGGCTCGTATACATATCTCTGTTTATTTTTAATTATTGTTGTGAAATTCTATTACTTTTAAGTTATCTAATTGTGAGAATTTTTTTTCATTTTTTCATTTTTTATAAAACAATCAGAATTTCTATCACGACTAATGTCTTTTCAGTTTTTTTTAATTTTTTTAGCTCATAAACTGGCGAACAAACGTAAATTAACAAAGACCGCATTCGCTCTTTCGCTCTTTAACTAACACCTCACACCTAGTATATTCCTAGTATATTCCCACCTTAATGCCTTGAGCACAGCTAATACCGCAAAGCAATTTTTGAAGGAATGTTCCGGAAACCTGTTCACAGCTAATTTTACCTGAAAGCAAAAAAATCAACTGCGCAACAACTGCTTTTGTTTTTTTTATAATATGATTGTGACAGACAAATGCAACAAAACCAAATTTAGATGCAAAAGAAACGCTGTGAAAAATAAACAAAAAAATTATTTTGTGACGTAGTCAATTCTTTCTGGAGCAAAAAAAAAAAAATAAATTCAGTTTTCTAATTAATTATGAAATAATTTTAAGAAATTCTTTTTACAAAAAATCAATAAAATTAATATCTTTCGTTTTTCTTAATTTTTATTTAAAATAAATAAGAAATAAAGCAGAAAATCGGTTTTTACGGTAGCTCAAAATTGCTTTGCGGTATTAGCTGTGCTCAAGGCATTATAGACTTCTAACTGTATTAGTACACTGAGAAAAAAAACCATAGTAATATTATACAAGTTGACTTGGGTAAAAAAAATTGTACTAAATTCCAAAATCATAGTTTTTTTATACAAGTAATTGGTAATATTATGTAAATTGTTTTAAAATGAAAACTTCGATAAAACATCAAAAAAAAATTAGATGATTTATACAAGTGAAGCAACTGTTAAATTATCCAAATGCTTGTATAAATTACTAAAACAATGTATAAAGGTTGTATGAAAACTTCGACAAATCATCTAAAAAAAATAGTTGTTTTATACAAGCGGAGCATTTGTTAAATTATCCAAATGCTTGTATAAATTACCAAAATAATGTATAAAGTTTGTTTGAAAACTTCGATAAATCATCTAAAAAACTTAGTTGATTTATTTATACAAGTGCTTGTATAAATTACTAAACAATTGTATAAAGTTTTCATAGAAACCGAATTTATATTGTCTATTAATACATTGTTGTATATCACTGACATATCTCAGTGGAAGAATTCATAACATTGAACAAAGCGGTTAAGCAACGCCTCGTTGTGATAGAACTTAGATGACCATTCAAATAAAAAAAAAAATATAAAAACTATAATATAAAAAAAAAAAAAAAAAAAAAAAAAAAAAAAAAAAAAAAAAAAAAAAAAAAAAAAAAAAAAGCTTAACTTTGTTAAAACAACTAAATTAACTTAGTTATTTTACACAAGTACTTGGTAGGCTGAAAACTGCCGAAGCCTTGTGTATTTTATACTGGGTTTTTGTATAATTATACTATGTTTTTATTCTCAGTGTAGTATCAGACGGTCTGGAGTCACTTGAAAATTGTATCTAATAGTACGACCTTCGTCATCCAAAAATAGTTTTGAATATATTTTTATAATTTAAATAATTAACTTGCAGCTAAAAATTTTCAACAGAAAATTTATCTACATATCAACAAATCTCCCAATTATAGTGAGAAAATTAATGGGTAGGTATATTTTCAGAAAAATATGTGAAAATATAAATTACCGAAATGTACTGAAATTTCTGATTGGAAAAAAGAATAATAGAACCGGTTTTTAAAACATTAACCAAGATATATGCTGATTGTAACTGACAGGACAGCCATAAACAGAACAGTATATTAAACTTATAAATATAACTTAAAAATATTTAATAAATCTCGAGGAAAAATAAACGAATAAAGTTGTAATTTAGGATTTTTTTATTTATAATTTCGGTGACCATAGTTGAAAAATAAAAAAAAATTATATTAGATTATTACTATATTATAATATTAAATAAATAAAAAAGTACAACTAAACACAGTTTAATGAAACCAATAATGTATATTTTTTGAAATATTATAAATTTAGTTTTTCTACTCTAAATTTAATGAATTTCTTCATTAAAAAAAAATCAATAAAATTATAGGCATTTTTTTAGATAAAAGTAAATATTTTTACGATGGTCAAGGAGACAGACACCCAACGCAATCGACTCCTAGACAAAGAGAATAAAAAAAGATGGAATGGAAAAAGGAATGGAAAAAAGGCATGTATTATAGATTAGTGTAAGAAATCGCTCAAGCGAGTTTGGCCAATACGGTGCGAGAAAATCCTTTCGTTTTGCCAATAACATAGTTCTTTTGCCCTTAAAAGAGATATTAAAACAAATGAATTATAATTTTTACAGTCGATTGTTATCCATCATAGATTATTTTCCTTGTAATTCTTTCAATTGCGATTATCGAATGTATCATTTATTTATTTCAAAATTAAAAAAAAAAGGTACAGACTATTAAAAAATAATTTCTAATATAAATTATGTTCTATATCCTAATAGCACAATTTTTTATATTTAGTAATTGCATTAACGTAAATGATTTACACGACAATCCTAATTGAAAGTATTACAAGGAAAATTATGTATGATTAGATGTTATTACATTTATTCTCACTGAACACAGTGATATTTGTTTACAAGTGTTTTAAGCCTGGGGTATAAACAATGAACTGAACAACAAAAAAACTCTAGCAAAAGTACAATAAGATAAGGTCATTTAACTTTTAGTATAATCTCTTATTACAATGCTGTGTCAGTCCTTTTAACAAAGTCAAAATATAATAGATAATTCTAGTAGCTCAACACACAAATAAAATATATAAAAATAATATAATATTAATAACTATATATGTATGTACATATTTTCAATTAAAATAATTATTTTTCAATCTGAAAAGCTCTTTAATGTACACATTTAAGTATATTTGTATATACAATATTAGATTTAATATTATCACTTATGCCCTTTCACGGTACAGTGCGGATTAAGCTCACGAGTCGTGATTTGGAGATGCCTGAATAATTAAGAATAATAAAGAATAATTTAAAAATATTTACACCTATATTTTCTTAATAAGCTTACAATGCATACAATAACATTAGTATGAAATAAGAAAAGTAGGGAATAAAATAAAAGTTAATTGATTGGAACAATTTAATTAAATTAAATTTATTATTTTAGAAATTAATATCAGTTTTGTAAAATAATTCTATCTGCTAAGTACGCTATAAATATCGATTGCCAATTTGACAGACTAATATAATTGATGGCTTATATTTTGGAATATTTTTATTTTGTTATAATTTTGATTTTTTATCTTTTATCGAAATATTTTGGATTCATTAAATTCACGTTTCAACTCAAAGAATTTAAAATAATTCCATATGTAAAAAATATAATCAATTTAATTAAATGTGTCCATCTTGCAATGTTTGTATACATTTTTATCCAATTTTTTTACTGTTATTTAATTCCGACACTTGAATTAATTTACTCCTCAAATCAAATTTTAGTATCACTTGCACTTCTTCACAGTGTGATAAATCTTTTAATTTCGTTATTAATTTTAATCAATTCAGTTGTAATTGATACCAAACTCACCAAATTATTTAAAAAATTTATAAAATTTTCTAAAATCTTGGTTAATTTCCAAGCTCCATTTGACAGTGAATTTTTTGTGTTAGTTCTTCTAAAATTTTTAATTTTAATTATTAAAACTAAAGATTTGGCTGGAATAATAATTAATATTTACTTTCTATTAAAAAAAAAAGGGCTAAAATATTTTAAATATGTTTTTTTCGTTCTAAGCATATCCATAAACTTATTTTCCGAATTGCCATCTTTTTGTATGTTTTTATTTATTGGACATGCAATTAAAAGAATTTCTTATAATTTTGATAAACTATTTATTTCTAAACGGGAAAATTTGGATTGGGAAAATAGAAATAGTATTAGAAACCTTAAAAAAATAATGATTTTATCCAAAAATTTCTGTAAAATATTTAATAAATTTAAATTGATTTACCAGTTCATAATTATAAGTTTAGTTTTTGAAAATCTAATAAATCTATTCCACCAATTTTATATTTTTTTCGTAATTTTTGACTTAGAAACTTTTTACACTGTATTAATAGTTTGGATTGAATTATTTTTGTTTTTATATTCTTTTGATTTGCCAATATCGAGATATAAACTTTTGGAATCTTCAATAAATTTGCACGCCTGGCAAATTTATGAGAATGAGGATTTTGACAAAGAGGTACATTTAGTTTATATGAGTCTTTTGACATCTTTTTAGTTTATGTATACATTTATTATATAATTTTTTTTATTTGAGAATGAAAATTAAGTAAAAGATCAATCTCTTTTTTTTCCATTATAATTTATAATGGGAGCGGGCCTATTTGCAAATTCCATATTGCAAAAGTCTATTTGGCCGAAAGCAACTTATCAAATTTGTATGTTTCGCAAATCTCCATTTCGCAAAAAAAACTCTTTAACAAAATTCCATTTGGCCTAATGCGACACTTCGCAAAAAGATATTTCTCAAAATACCAATTCACAACATTATATTAATTGAGACACTTGGCAAAAGTATACTCTCTAAATAAATTTTGGCTAGAATCCCTAGCTTTGATCTAGTTAAACGATTTTTACTGGGAAATTCAATTATTGAAAATAGTTTTATAGTTTCAGAAGCTAGTTTACGCAAAAATCTAGTTCTCAAAAGCTAGATTTCTAGGTAAAATTTTACAAATTATTTACCGAACATAGATTCCATTTCAGATCATTAATATTCCAGTTATTTTGGTAAACTAGATTACAAGAACGGAAATTTAAAACTAGAATATAGTTTTAAAATAGTTTTAGACAAATTTGAAAAATTATTAAAATCTAGTTTCTGCAATTATCTATTTCTCATTGCTAGATTTCAATTATTGATACCAGATTTTTTTGCTGTCTTCGGGATTTGAACCTGCGTCCTTAGAATTGCAAATAAATAACATACCACAAAGAAAATGTGTATACCAAATTTATATTTTCTATTTTATGTACATTTTAAATTTCAATACCGTAGCTGAGTGGTAGTGTTGGCGAATTGCAATGTTAAAGAACCAGGTTCGAATCCGGAAGAAGGCGTAAGAAATAAAATTAGAATTTAATAAAAATCTAATAAAGAAATTGTAATAATAATATAAATAGAAAAAAAATATTAGATTAAATTTTTTTTTTATAAAAAAAAGTCACTAGATTCTAGTAAAAAAAAATGGAAGATCTAGCCTTTGTAACTAGAATTCCACTAGGAATCTAGTTTGGCATTTTAACTAGAATCTAGGTAAATTTTGGAAGCTAGATTTCCAACTAGATCCTAGTTGCACACAATCTAGTTGCTCAATCTAGTTTTTTTACCCACAATCTAGCCAAAATTTATTTAGAGAGTAGTTTAACAAATTTTTTTATATTGCACAAATATGATGAATAGAATATTAAAGGTTTTTTTTAACTGTAAAAAAAAGCATGTAGGATTTTCTAGGCTCATGGATCAAATCCGAAAAGAAATATTGTATGTAACTGCTAAAATAAAAAAATTTGAAATGGGTGGGCCACCAGCAGTAAAAAAAAACAAAATATTACTTAAAAGATAAAAAAATTGAAAATTTTTTGAAAAGAAAAGACGATTATAGGGAACTCAAACTATTATTTTTGATTGCCGATAATTTAAAATTAAAATAACTTTTTTAAATAAAAATATTAATTTTCTAATATGTACATACTGGTTATGTACGTATTGAATATTAAAAAAAAATATATATTAAGTATTCATTTTTTAATATTATTTCTTATATTTACAAACTGGATTTGTATTAACTATATTAAAAAAAAAGATATTAAAAATTCAATAAAATTTCTTAAAATTAAAATGCATATAATTGGAATTGTTTAATTTAATAATATGCATTTATGATAATGCAACATATTTTAGTGCATGCTAAATATACATTTCGCAACTACCCTTTTTGGCGTAATTACGCCAAAAAGGGTAGTTGCGAAATGTATATTTTGCCAAAAGTAGTAGTTGCGAAATGTCCTTATGCTAACTGGAAAGTTGTAAACTGTCTCATTAGGCTAAAGCGAACGTTTGTTAACTATCCGTTTTGCGAAATGGTTCTTTTGCGAAGTGTCTTTTTTGACAAATGGAATTAGGCAAAATGTCTTTTTGCGAAATGTCTTTCGGCGATTCGGGTAACACCCTTTATAATTTATAGTTTTTTCCAAACATAAAAATTTTTTCAATTAAATCTTAAATATGTTTATTTTAATTAATATTTTAGATTTTTTTATTTTTAGTTCGAAAAATTGTTACGTCAATTTAAAATCGTACGATGCGATTCAACGATATTTGGTTTGTTTGAAGTGAACAAAAAATTCATTATAAGTTTCAGTGCTTCGATTATTTGTAATGCTTTAGCAATTATTCAACTTCATCTTTTACTTGAAAAAAATGGTATACACCAGGATTAAAATTTAAAAATTAATTGGAATAATGTAGTTAACATTATATGAATGAAATGTATAAAAATATATATATTTTTTTTAATTGAATAATTGATGCATTTATGCATTGAAAAACAGATAGCTTACGAAGCTACAATTTGTGTAGAATCCGAGCTTATTATATAAGTCAAATCTAACTTGTGGATGTGTTGTGCATCTGCACCAAGCCTACCAAGATTATCAAGACTTGTTTAAATAACCTTTACACTGTTTGACTGATTATTAACAAAATCAAAAAATTAGTTTACGTTTATACGTTTAACAAACTAATTTTGTTGAAAATCGAAAAAAAGTTTTTCGGTTACAACATGTACACAGAATTTATATTTTATATTTTATACACATCCATTGTTTGTTGGTTGGTTGAATTTATCTTTAAAAGTAACAAATATGCTGAGTACTGAGAGTGCTGAGTACAATATATTAAAAACAAATGAAAATACAACCATTCGTAAAATGCTCATCAGGCGAACAAAAATATTTTACTACATTGTTTTTGTATTGCTGAGCGTAAATATCTATGTTGTGTTAGCTTTAGATATTAATAATAAGACATTGATGTTACTTTTTTATAAACAATAATATATTGTTGATAATATCTTTATTACGATCTATAACTCAATATTTCGACTTATTCCAAGTCATCATCAGGAGTTTACAATGTGTCAAATTATGCTAAAATTATCAAAAACAAAATCAATTAAGCTACCATTAAAAAATTTAGCACTACCATGCATAAGCATAAATACATAAAAATAATTTTTTAAAGCAATATATATATATATAAAATAAAATTACAAAATACCTACAAGCTGATAAGCATAAAAAACAAGCTAAAGCAAAAAAATGTATAAACTATAAACTGAAAAAACAAATAAGCATAAAGCATAAGTATAAAAACATACGCACAAAATGCACAAGGCAAATAAATATGAAAATTATGATGAAATTAAGTATTGATCAAATGTTTTAATTAACAGAAATATAAAAATATGTCTTACCCAAATCTCGTATTCCTTATGATAAAATTGTATTTTTTCAAAATGTGACAATAAAATTAAAAAACTTAAATTGAATTTTTACTTTTGGCAAAAAAATTAACTAATCCACAAGAATTTTACTTGAGCCTTGTCTGTTAAATATTATATATTTTTACCGCTATTTATCACACAAAAATTTTTATTTTTTTTTTAATTTATTTTAAAGAAATTATTCTTATATTTTAAATTGATCCTATTAGATTTAATTTTGTTGTTTTTTTACGTCTGTGTTATTTGTTAGTAGTGTGTAAATATTTCGACCAATTAAATCAGACAATTACATTTTAAAAAAAGAAATTTATTCTTTATTTAACATTTGTTTTTTACAATAAATTTGACGTATCGATGTTTGTTTTACATCCTCATCAGAAATTGTTGGTGTTTTTTATTTATCTATTCTGTAAAATTCAATTAAAACTTTATCACATATTTTTTATAATATCTAAATTTGATTGTTATGTGTTTCTTCAAAAAAAATTTTTTAAATTTACTTATTAAATTAAATCTAATACAATACAATTTTTTATTTTTACTTGTTATCAACAAATTAATAAAGTTTATATGAAATTAATTTAATTTTTTTGTGTTACTAAACAAAAAATTTTTTTGTTTTTATTATTATCAAACGAAAACTTAATAACATACCTCAAAATATTTATCTTCGTGGAATATTCGAAAATTCTACTATATTTTATTAAACCTTTTTTTGTAGAATTTCTTCATCATTAATTAAAAATAAAAATTATACATAAAACAGCAGTAAGAAGCAAAAAGTCACTATTAAGAAACTGCTTCAAAAAACAAATTTGAAAATAAAATAAAAGTTAACACATGACATTACAAAAGAACTTTTTTTTATTATTATTGCATCTTTTGATGCTTAATGTTTGAAGACACTTTTTTAATTAACCAAAAAGCAAAAAAATTTTTTCATTTCCCTCAATTTTTTTATATAAACTATTTTTGGCAGGTATAAAACATTTTTTTAATTGAAATAAAAAAAACAAAAAACGAAAAAATTATAAATTTTATCAATAATTAAAATTACTCTACTAAAACAATTTGCAAAGCAAATCTTTCAATAATATTAGGTCATTGACATCAAAAAATTTTTATGAATTTTATTAAATTATATGATCAAATTTTTTCTTTAGGTAATAAAGTTTATTATTATAATAAATCTATCGATTCAGTATCAAAAAACAAAAAAAAAAAAATAATAAATAAAAGAAATTGAAATTGAAAATTAACAAGGAAGAAAAAAATTTTTTGAAGTGAAACTTCTTTAGAGGCATTGTGATTGAGAGTGAAAAAAATGTAAGTGTCAAAAACCGAACAATTATTGTCAAAAAATAAAACAAAATTCAAACGATTATTGTCAAAATTCAAACGATTATTGTAAAAAAAAAAGGCAAAAAAAAGAAAAAAGAAAAAAATGTATTTGTCAGCGATGATAAAACCGACAGCCGCTATCAACTTAATGAAGCTTATCAGCGCAATAACCTACTCTATATTAGCTCAGAATTAAAGTCGAAAATACTAATTTTTTTTTCGATTGAAAGGAAAATATAATTTATTTCAAATTATTGAATAACAAATATTTCAATTATTAATTATTAGTGCTAATTTTCAAAAAGTTTTTGGAATACAAATATGTATTCTGAATAAAAATGTTCCAATGCACCTATTTTGTAGATAATTTATTTTTTATATTAATTTTTCTTAATGTAATTTTTTTAAGTTTGTTAGTGTAATTTATTTTTGACATTAAATTACACTAATAAAATGCAGGAGGAATATGTTTATTACATTCCATTTCAGAAGAAGTACTAATAAACATGAAATTTTTCAGGCATATTTGAAAAAGTTATTTTAGGTTAAACTTTTCGGGCAACAAAAAGAAAACGTGATTTAAGCCACGCTGCTGTTTTTTCATAGATTATTGTCGCTAATAATATAGTTTACGGCTTAAAATATAGTGAAATCATCTGGCAACCAGTGTTGCCATGCAGCCATAAATCTAGACATTTTGACGGTCTATGTTTACTAGGTGTCTACATTAGCGTATTTTTCCTGCATGCGATTTTGTTCTTTAAATGTATTCGTGTATCTTTATACAAAATCCAAAATCGCAGCAAAATACGCATGCTGATTTTTCAGCATGCGTATTTTTTGACATTTCTCACAAATTTTTTTTGAAGTGAAACTTCTTTACAGGCATTGTGATTGAGAGTGAAAAAAATATAAGTGTCAAAAACAGAACAATTATTGTCAAAAAATCAATCGATTATTGTCAAAATTCAAACGATTATTGTCAAAAAAAAAGCCAAAAAAAAAAGAAAAAAATTATGTGTCAGCTGATGATAAAACCGACAGCCGCTAGCAACTTAATGAAGCTAATCAGCGCAATAACCTACTCTATATTGGCTCAGAATTAAAGTCGAAAATACTATTTTTTTTTCGATTGAAAGGAAAATAAAATTTATTTTAAATTATTGAATAACAAATATTTCATTTATTAATTATTAGTGCTAATTTTCAAAAAGTTTTTGGAATACAAATATGTATTCTGAATAAAAATATTCCAATGCACCTTTTTTGTAGATAATTTATTTTTGATATTAATTTTTCTTAATGTAATTTGTAGTTTGTTAGTGTAATTTATTTTTGACATTAAATTACACTAATAAAATGCAGGAGGAATATGTTTATTACAATTCCATTTCAGAAGAAGTACTAATAAACATGAAATTTTTCAGGCATATTTGAAAAAGTTATTTTAGGTTAAACTTTTCGGGCAACAAAAAGAAAACATGATTTAAGCCACGCTGCTGTTTTTTCATACATTATTGTCGCTAATAACCGGAATTGTGTTTACAGCTTAAAATATAGTAGAAATCATCTGCAATCAGTGTTGCCATAAATATAGCCATTTTGAAATAATTTTATGCCACTAAACTTTTTGAGCTTAAAAAGTATTTTAGAATTTTTAAATGCTTTTATCTCTAATATGGTGTTCGTATTAGTGGAATATGCTGTTTTCCGGAATATTTCAGGAAAATGAACTGGATTTTTCATATAAAAATATATTCCGGAATATGTATATTCCACTTTCATATTCTAGTTTGTCAGGGTTAAATTTCTATATTTATAGTTACTTTCACTCACTTTTTGAAATTTTATTATAGTTGGCAACAATTTTTTTTGTCAAATTCGAGTAAAATGAAAAAAAAAAAACCAAATAAAATTGATAAAAAGTGAGATAAAAAGTCAAAATTTTCAACAACAAAAATTTTTTCTCTTTCTAAATTTTTAAATTCCACTTCTCATCAAATTTTGTAATGCGAACGGTAATTTGTTTTCCGGAATATAATTGGAATTTAAATTAGAATGCGAACAAGGTACAAGCAGTCGCTGGGTTTTAATTTTTTCTAAGCCCAAAACAAGTAATTTTAAGTCGACTGGCCGCAGCATTCGAAGGGCAAAAATCAACTAGTCGCCGTCGAAAAAATCGATCGGCGTCATATCTTATATGCACTTGGCCATTTTAAATATTTATTTAGCTTTCCCAGAAAATACTACTTGCCATGAAGTTTCACTTCTTCCGTGTGTCCCGAGACTCACATATGTTTTTTAACTTAAAACTGTGTTATATAGTATATTGTTCAGTTTTTCTGTGTCAATTTGTGCATTGATAGTATTGTTACAACTTTTTATATGTAACATTTCTGAAATGCTTCTTTTGTAATAATTTTTTTCCCTGTTCAGAATTACTGGAAAGTCAAAATCAAAATTATGGTCATGTTCCATTCTGTGGTTTGTAATTACACTATGACGTTCAACAGGTAGCTTAATGTTGTTTTTATGTTCCTTAATTCTAGTCTCTAATGATCTTTTTGTTTGTCCCACATAACACGAATTACAGTCCTTACAATTAATTTTATAAACTACATTATGTTTGTTATTATTGCATATTTTGTCTTTGCCTTTATTAACATATTGCAAATTATTTTGAATTTTATGAACTAATATAGCGTTTTGTTGTTTGAAGAATTGTGAAAAAGATTTTGACATAGTGTCATGAAAAGGTAAGGTGACAATTTTTGGAATGTTACAATTATTGCTATTAGTATTATTACTTAGGTTAGGAATGTTGTTAATATTAACAGGCAAATTGTTATTAACAACATTTTGTTTATTTTTTAAATGTTGTTGTCTAATATAAATAAATTTTTTTATGAAATTGTCACGTAAAATTCTTTCGACGATATTTAAGTTGTCAAAGTGGAACCTTTTATTTGACAGCATTATTGCCTTATCAACTAAATTATAGATTATTGCTTTTTTTTGAGTAATTGGATGGTTAAAATCGAAATGTAACAAGCGTCCCGAATATGTTGGCTTTCTATACCAATTAGTCTCTAATTTATTTAGATTTTTGATTATTGAAACGTCTAGAAAATGAATTTTATTATTTTCTTCAGTTTCATGTGTAAATTTTATTTTTGGGTGAAAGGAACTGAAAGTATCTAAGATGTTTTTGACTTTGCATTTGGTACAATACAGAAAATGTCATCAACATATCTATTGTATATTAGTGGTTTAAAACTCAAATTATTAATAGAACATTTTTCTAGATCACGCATTACAAATTCGGCAAAAATGGGAGAAAGGGGTAAAACAAACATCGAAACGTCAAATTTATTGTAAAAAACAAATGTTAAATAAAGAATAAATTTCTTTTTTTAAAATATAATTGTCTGATTTAATTGGTCGAAAAATTTACACACTATTAGATTTAAGTTTGTCTAAATTGAGAAATAAAATTGGAGGGAATTGATAAATGTCAAAAAACTCACACATATGAACAATTAAAGTTCCACGTCTACCAAGTTTAAAATTAACAGTACGCAAGAAAATGTCAAAGATCAAAAATTATAAAGTTAGGAAACTACGAACGTATTTTCAAAGTTTATCTATTTTTTAGATAGGAAAGTGAAAATTTAAAAAATTTGAAAATTTAAAAAATATAAAAAGTTATTATGTTGGAAATATAAGCATATTATTAAATATGCTAAAAAATATGTGTTTTGAGTTTATTTCATTAAGAAGGACGAAGAAGATTGATATAAGAGGTGGAAAAGTTTTTTAAGTCAGACTTATAATTGCAAGTTTGGTCTTCATTTTTTATAATGTGGTTAATTTCACATATTTTTTATTTGTGTTTGTTATTATTCTGTTCAAGAATTTGAACATTGTCAAAATTAAAAGTTTGGGAATGATAAATAGCCGTAAAAATATAAAATATTTAACAGACAAATTTGGCTCAAGTAAAATTCTTGTGGATTAGTTAATTTTTTTTGCCAAAAGTAAAAATTCAATTTAAGTTTTTTAATTTTATGGTCACATTTTGAAAAAATACAATTTTATCATATGGAATACGAGATTTGGGTAAGACATATTTTTAACCACCGACGTAAAAACAAGGGGTGTTATTCGTTTATTAACCCCCGACGCAAAAACAAGGGGTGTTATGCGTTTAACGTGACTGTGTGTCTGTGTGTATGTGTGTTCTGTAGCATCGTAGCTCCCGAACGGATGAACCAAATTTGATTTTTCTTTTTTTGTTTGAAAGGTGAATTTGGAGTGTTCTTAGCTATGTTTGATGAAAATCGGTCCAAGATGGACGCCGCCACAAAATGGCGGATTACATATTTTTTCAGAACTCCCTCAATATGGGTATCAAATGAAAGGCTTTGACTAGTAGAATACTATACATTATAACAAATTTCAAATCCAAGATGGCTGCCGCCACAAAATGACGGATTACATATTTTTTCACAACTCCCTCAATATGAGTATCAAATGAAAGGGCTTGACTAGTAGAATATTATACATTATAACAAATTTCAAATCCAAGATGGCTGCCGCCACAAAATGGCGGATTACATATTTTTTTCAACTCCCTCAATATGGGTATCAAATGAAAGGGTTTGACTAGTAGAATACTGTACACTATAACAAATTTAAAATCCAAGATGGCCGCTGCCACAAAATGGCGGATTACATATTTTTTCACAACTCCCTCAATATGGGTATCAAATGAAAGGGCTTAACTAGTAGAATAATGTACACTATATTGAAAGGGAATGAAGAATATTAACAAACGAAATTAAAACTTGAAAATATTTAAAAAAAAAAAACAATTTAACTTAAAAATAATTTTTTTTATTACTTATTCTTTTGGTTGAAAGGTTAATTAAAATAATAATAATAATACGGCAAGTTTGATTTAAATCGCTTTAGCTGTTTAATATGATGGGAGGTTCAAGTGGAGATGACCAATATTTAACCTTTACTGCTTCTCAGTCTAGGCAATTCTACCAAAGCCAATTTGTCATGAGGATTATTAAATAGCTTCCTTTGGTCGAGCTCGCAAATAGCGACACCATTTAAACTTTTTACGTGGCTTAAAGCCACGTAGGCTTGGCCTTTTGCAAAAGTTTTCTTGCCCAAATATACGACAGCCTTTTCAACTGTGGTTCCTTGCAACTTATGTACAGTATCAGCCCAACTTAAAATAATCGATTAAAGCTAAGGCGTTTATGTTGCATTAAAAATTTTTATTCGAGAGAATCGGAAAAAGTATTTTGCAAAAAATATTGTAAAATATGTTTCCATTGGTAAGTATTGTTCAAAATTTTTCAAAGATCTAATACGTACATTTCTGATTTTCAACACTTACTTCTTACCATCAATAGACTTTCTTTAATACTAATTATTCTATGGATTAAACATCAAATTACCTGAATCTTAAAACACAAGAAAATAAAAAAAATAAAATAAAAAAATTATGGATTCCCTATAAAAAGCATGAAATAAAAAAAAATTTAATTAAAAATTTAAAAAACCCCCCGACACAAAAAAATACTTGAAACCCTATAAAAAGAAAACAATAACCGTGAAATTTTGATCCTACGTAAGTACGTATGAAATTTTTTGATTAAATGATGTCGCGCCGGGGGATTGCTCTTTTCCTATAAAAACACCTACCCAGGCCCGGTCCTAGCTGAATTTGCGCCCTGTGCCGATTTTGAAAATTGCGCCCATAAGCATAGTATAAGTCATTTTCACGTCACCATTGAGGTAGACCAGGCCTGGGCAACCCAAAACATAAGCGAGCAAATTTTAAGAAATATCAAAAATTAAAGAGCCGCAAATTTTTTTAATAAATATAAATGTATATAAGAAAATCAATATATTTAATTTTTGATTTATATACCGTTTTAAAATATTAAAAATTAAATAAAACAATAATTTTGATTTCTAATTATGAATTTTATACATTGTTCAAAATATATAATTCTTCAAAATTAATTGTAATTTTAAGGATGAAACCCTTAATTGATTTGTTCAATTCTCGTCTATCATTGAAACTCGATGTTTATTTTTACAAAATAATAAAAATTCTTTATTTGTAGTTTACAGTGAAAAAAAAATTCTTGATTTGTAGTTTAGGGTGCAAGAAAATTCTTTATTTGTAGTTTAGAATGGAAAAAGTTTAGGTCGGGTGAAAAAAAAAATTTGTCAGAATTGTTCTTCGAGCCGAATGCAGTGTAAAAAAAAATGATTTCCGGAGCCGCGTAAATTTATGTTATGAGCCGCATGCGGCTCAAGAGCCGCAGTGTGAAGTCTGAAGTAGACTATACTAAAGCGCTTTTTTTAACGAGGTATTCCCAGTAGGTCTAGTGCTAGTCCTCAAATAAATATACATACACTAGGTAGAAAAAGTCTGCGTACGGGCTCGTTTTCTTATTTTTTGTTCCACATGTTCCCAGTTTTTGATGTCATTTAAAAGGACTCTTTAAAAAATTTTTTTTTATCAAAATTTAAATTTTGAGAAATATCAATTTTTGGAAAAGTCTGCGTACAGCCGGTTTTAATGCCGCGTCTCAAAAATTAACTAATGATGCCATTTGAAAGGCAATTGAATGTAGATAATTTTGCGCCATAAAAATTTATCCCTACGATAAGTGAATGTGTCAAAAATCGCCTTTGAAAATCATAAAAAGAAGCGGTTCTAACCTATTTTCCAGCAGTTCTAAGCTATTCCTATGACTTTCAAAGACAATTTTTGATACTTTCCTTTATCGTACAGATAAAATTATATGGCGCAAATTATCTACATTCAATTACGTTTCAAATGAGATTACTAGTTAATTTCTGAGACGCGGCATTGAAACAGGCTGTACTCAGACAGTTCAAAAAATTGATATTATTTCCCAAAATTTAAATTTTGAAAAAAAAAAAATGTTTTCACAAAAAAACTTTTTTCATAGAGTACTTTTAAATTACATCAAAAACTGGGAACATATTGAACAAAAAATAAGAAACGAGCCCGTACGCAGACTTTTTCTACCTAGTGTATACAAAAAAAAATATTTACATAAATACTATGTTGATTTTATTCTATGCTGAATTCTTATTTGCACATTATACAATGTGCAATTTGATCACGGTATACAAAAAAAATTGTATGCTGTGTTGATTTTTTTCTGGGTAGAGTTTTTTTGTGAACAGTAGCACAGTAGTCAATTTCGAATGGATTTGCATGTTCTTGACTACAAATCGATTGGCGCCCTATTCGTTAGGCGCCCTGTGCAAGTGCACATCATGCACATATAGCAGGACCGGCCCTGCACCTACCTAAATAAAATTATATTAAAACTAGAACGAAAATTTTAAAGTAAGTATTAAGAATTAAAAGTAAACCTACTTTTTTTTTTTTATTAAAGTTACCAAATCACTAGGTGGGATACCTTTTATACTAAAGAAGTATGGATTTGGTAATGAGGACAGGAAGTTTAGACGGGATTAAAAAGTGGCACAGTTAGTAGGTAATCATTTACACTTTTCTTAAAACGTCGCAAGTCGTAAATTAAACGTCCACCAGCTGTCGGGAACAACCTTACTGGGAGAGCAGTCCACATTCTCGAGGTGCGAATTGAAAACGAATCTCCGAAGCTCGTTCTATCACATCTGGGAATTTTTACGAAATATGGGTGTGAAGTTGAAGCAGTACGTGTTTGGCGTGAAAATACTTAAAGTTGAGGAAGTAGGGCTTTTACTTCCAGGGAACACGTATCCATTCCAACTAGATATTTATAAAAAAAAGGAAAGTGAACCTACATTACGACGGTGATTGAGTGATGTTAATGAGCTGGTGGTTTGGTGATTATTTATCAATCTAATAGCCCTTCTCTGAACTTTGTCCAGGTATTCAAGATGAGTTTTGGGAGCACCAGCCCATATATGCGAATTGTATTCTAATTTTGGTCGTATGTAGGATTTGTAAATGTTTAAGAGATCAGAGGGGGAAAAGTATTGTTTAGATCTTTTTAAAAAACCAAGACATTTCGCTGCGTTTTTTGCCGTTTCGAAAATATGAATTTTCCAGCTTAAATCGCAAGTTATTTTCGAACCTAAAATGTCGAGGCTTCCAGATTTGGCAATACTTTCTCCTTGAAAGGAAAATTGGGGATCTAAAGTTGACAGCTTTCTAGAAATTAGGCAGCATTGGGTTTTGGATGCGTTGAACTCAACTCTGTTGAGAAGACCCCATTGTGCAATTTTTGAAAGGTCGTGATTTATGCTACTTTGTAAGAAGTTTCGTTTCGTAGTAACAGCATTTGAGGATGCTGATTTTCTATTAATAAAATCGTAGCTTGCTACCAAATTACTGTCATCGGCGAAGCTGTGGATGGGGTTTAGAGTAGATTGAAGAAGATCATTAATGAAAATTAGAAAGAGGGTTGGTGAGAGAATACACCATTGGGGTACACCGGAGTTGATATTGAAAATATGTGACTGGTACCCATCCACAACAGCACGAATAGAACGGCCAGACAAAAAATTGCTGATCCAATTGACAAAGGCTGATCCAAGACCCATTGATTTAACTTTAGAAATCAGGGCCGAGTGCCACACTCGATCAAAAGCCTTAACTATATCCAAAGCAACAACACAAGCCTGACCGGAGTTGTGAAGACTGGTGTTGAGCTTGTCGGACAAATATGTCATCAGATCACCCGTCGATCTATTCGAGCGAAAACCATATTGCTGGTCACTTAGCAGTTTATTGCTTTCAAGGTATTTTTTAACTTTATTATTAATGAGAGATTCCATTACTTTGGAGAGAATAGAAGTAAGCGCAATAGGCCTGTACTTTGAGGGATCGAATTTATCGCCTTTTTTTGGAATAGGCTGAACATGCACAACTTTCCACTTGGTGGGGTAAATGCCAAGTGAATATGAAAGATAGAAAAGGTTGCGCAGAGGTTTAGCCAGAACAGTGGCAGTATGTTTTAGGACCACAGCCGGAATACCATCAGGGCCAGTTGACTTTTTCACATTCAGATTTTTGAGAGCTTTTAAAACAGCTCGTTGCCTAATGTAAACTCTTCCAAAAGAAGAGTTTACAGTTGGCAAAACAGGTGGAACTTGAGCTGAAGCTGCGGGTGTTGAGTTTTGACTAAAAAGTTTAGCAAACAAATTAGCCTTCCCAACCGAATCTGATATGATCCGATCACCATCTACAAGGGGAGGAAAAGATGTAGGCGAACAAAAGTTTTATTGTACACTTTTAGCGAAGGTCCAAAAGCTTCGGCTATTTTTAGGAAGGTTTAATATTTCTTGACGCTTCCTCTGGGTATACAAAACCTTCTCTTGGCAAAAAATCTTACTGCATCTATTTTTGACCTTTGATTTACATCTGGAATGTGGGTGAGTTCAGAAATAATTTGAATCAGATTATTAAGACTTGAAAAAAACTCTACATATCTGCCTTCGGGACTGGTGCGATTGGAATGACTAAGCCATGATACGTTGTGTACGTTGAAATCACCGAAAACCAAAACCTCAGACTCTGGGTTTTTCGCCAGAATCTGATTTATCTGGTCTGACAGCAAGTCAAACTCGACAACATGATCATTGCCAGTCAATTGTGGGCTCCTATAAAGGAAGCAGAAATGAATGACGTGTTTGTTGGTTCTTATTTTAAACCAAAGAAAATTAAATAAGGGACTTGATGATTTTAAATCTTTAATAGGATAACAAGCAACGTCATTCCTTATGAAAACAGCGACTCTTCTGTGGGCAATAACGAGCGGAGATCATAACCGGGATTGAAAAACGGTTGGGGTCACCGTTGTCCAATACTTGGGTCTCACTTAAAGCCAGAATATTTGGCTTAGCAGAGGCCAAATGGATTTGGACGGCTTGGAAATTCGCTTCCAAACCTCGGATGTTACAAAATTGTATATGAAATTTTTTGCTCATCCCTACTCAAGAAGTGTAAATTAGAGAAGTACTAGTTGGTTCCGACAACAAGCTGACGAACTACGAACCGGCGGTCAACAGTTTTTAAGACCTTATTAACCTCCAGTACGGTAATGACAAGCGAGTGAAGAAAAGTGCACAGGAATAAAGGATAGGAAATAAAGGAGACTTGGCGTCAGGTTTATTTATTTTATTTTTTATTTTTATTTATTATTTTTTTTTTTTTATTTATTTTTTTTTTTTTATTTTATTTTGTTTCGAATAAAATTTGTCGACACGAATTTAATCGAACACTTAATTTAAATTTTTAATTATTTTATTATTAAAAACTAAATACACAACTAAACTATCCAGATAAATGTTGAGACAAAAATATAAACGACAACTCTTACATATTAAATTGACTCAAAAAAAATTTACATGGAAAAAACATTTCACATGTTACGTATGCTCTTTAACAAAACGTTAAGCTAATAATTATAGGAAAAGAGCAATCCCCCGACGCGACAACATTTAATCAAAAAAATTCATACGTACTTACGTAGGATCAAAATTTCACGGTTATTGTTTTCTTTTTATAAGGTTTCAAGTATTTTTTTGTGTCGGGGGATTTTTAAATTTTTAATTTAATTTTTTTTATATTTCTGTTAATTAAAACATTTGATAAATACTTAATTTTATCATAATTTTCATATTTATTTGCCTTGTGCATTTTGTGCGTATGTTTTTATACTTATGCTTTATGCTTATTTGTTTTTCTCTTTATAGTTTATACATTTTTTTGCTTTAGCTTGTTTTTTATGCTTATGCTTTATGCTTATTTGTTTATTCATTTTATAGTTTATATATTGTTTTGCTTATCAGCTTGTAGGTATTTTGTAATTTTATATATATATTGCTTTAAAAAATATTTTTTATGTATTTATGCTTATGCATGGTAGTGTTAAATTTTTTAATGGTAGCTTAATTGATTTTGTTTTTGATAATTTTAGCATAATTTGACACATTGTAAACTCCTGATGATGACTTGGAATAAGTCGAAATATTGAGTTATAGATAATAAAGACATTATCAACAATATATTATTGTTTATGAAAAAGTAACATCAATGTCTTATTATTAACATCTAAAGCCAACACAACATAGATATTTACGCTCAGCAATACAAAAACAATATAGTGAACATTAAAAATATCAGCAACTACAAAGTACAAAGTATTATCATTTTATGTCGACCAGTAGGACTTATAAGGGAAAATACAATACTTCATTGGGAACGTGGACATCCACCTTATATAATCAACTAGATATATGGTAAAAGAACAACTAAATGGTATTTACAGTGTGCACTGCGATTCTTGTACTGCTATGTATATTGGACAGACGGGTAGAGCAGTGAAAAAAAGAATTAACGAACATCTAACAAGGGAAGACTCTAACATTTATCAACACCTTAAAAATGAAAACCACACCTGCGATAAATCAAATTTTAAAATACTGCATGTAATTGACAAAGGAAAAAAAAATGGACTGTTTGGAAAGACTAGAAATTAATAGATTTTTAAATGACCAAAATGTTTTAATGTTGAATGATGTTTTGTTTAGTGAAGGATCTCCATTATTACACCCTGTATAGATTTGATAAGATATGATTGATAACACAATGACAATGACAATAATTTTTTAGTTGCTTGAAGATGCTCTTATGAGCGAAACGCGTCGTGACTCTGTTGTAAGTGTTTTTACTTTTGCTTTTTTATTTCTTTTTGTCTTGATATGCAGAATAAAAGTTTGTGAAAAAAATTTTTTTTTTTGTGTTTGAAAAAAAAAAAAAAAGGAAAGAAGAGAGAGAAAAAAAAAATAAAGAAGTTCGGACCTTATAACATTAAAAAAAAAAAATTTGTGGTATAAATTAAATATATAAAAAAAAAAAATAAATTTATTAGATATATGGTCTTATCAATGGATGCATTAACTGAAATTTTCACACTCTTTAAACTTCATTACAAAAAAAAAAAACAAATTTATGAAAAAACATTATAAATGTTTAGTACATAATATACTAATACTTGAAATATATAACTCTTGAAATAATTATCTTTTAATAAAAAACTTCTTTTTTATTTGAGAACTAAATTTAATCTGAATTTTATTATAGATTAATTTAAGAAAGAAACTTAATACTTTTGCTTTTTTATTTCTTTTTGTCTTGATGTATGCAGAATAAAAGTTTGTGAAAAAAAATTTTTTTTTTGTGTTTGAAAAAAAAAAAAAAAGGAAAGAAGAGAGAGGAAAAAAAAAGAAAGAAGTTCGGACCTTATAACATTAAAAAAAAAAAATTTGTGGTATAAATTAAATATATAAAAAAAAAATATAAATTTATTAGATATATGGTCTTATCAATGGATGCATTAACTGAAATTTTCACACTCTTTAAACTTCATTACAAAAAAAAAAAACAAATTTATGAAAAAACATTATAAATGTTTAGTACATAATATACTAATACTTGAAGTATATAACTCTTGAAATAATTATCTTTTAATAAAAAACTTCTTTTTTATTTGAGAACTAAATTTAATCTGAATTTTATTATAGATTAATTTAAGAAAGAAACTTAATTTATAAATATAATCTAACTAGATTTTATATTAAATATAATCTAACTAGATTTCCAATACACAACCTCAATGTTGAACTACTCCACATAGTGTTCTTAAGTATTTCAACTTTGTTACTTGAACAGGCTTTGTAAGTAAATGTGCTGCCATATCTGCTGTAGGACAATATTCAAATTTAAAATTCTTGTTTTTGTTTCATTCTTTAACAAAATGAAATTTAGTATCAATATGTTTCGACCTTCCACTAAATTTTTCATTGTTTATTAATTTTAAACAACTTTGATTGTATTCAAAAATTAATATTGGTTTTTCTGAAGTTAACTGAAAATCTTTTAATAACATTTGTAACCATAATGTTTCTTGACATGCATATGCCAAAGTAATATTCTGCTTCTGTTGATGATAAAGAAACACATGATTGCTTTTTACAAATCAATGCTATTGTACCACCATTAAGTTTAAAAATAAAACCACTATTAGATTTTCGATAAACTTTATTCTTTAATCAGCATCTGCATATCCAATTAAATTTTCTTCTTTAGATTTATCAGAAATTGTAGAAATTGTAGTTATAAATTTTTTGTTCCTTTCAAATATCTCAAAACTCGTTTTCTTCATTCCATTCTGTCTTTGTTGGTTTAGAAGCCTTTCGTCCAAGTATAGATACACTTGTTGAAATATCTGGTCGTGAATTTAATGATATGTAATGTAAAGTAAACATCCAATTATTTTTTGATAATTAACATTATTTGTTAATAATTCGCCATCATTATTTTCAACATAACCAGTATCTAATGGAATTTTTGATATTTTTGCATCTTTCAATCCAAATTCTAATAAAACTTTATCAATATAATGTTCTTGATCAATAAAAAAATCACCTTCCATTTCTTTCAACTTTTAAACCAAGATAAACATTTACTTCCCCTAAATCAGAAATTTCAAAACTTTTTCTTATCAATTTTGATACTTGTTCAATATTTTCATTTTCTTTGCTTGTTACTATAATATCATCTACATGTATCAATACAAACGTAAACTGACCATTTTCAAATTTCTTATACAAACATCTATCAACTTTACTTTGAATAAAATCACCTTAATACTTCATAAATTGTTTCGTTCCAGCTTTTTGCTGCCTGCTTCAAACCATATATGCTTTTATTCAATTTACAAACTAAATGTTCTTTTCCTTTTTTTTCAAAACCGATCGGTTGTTTCATATAAATTGTTTCATTTAATGACCCGTTCAAAAATGCCGTCTTAACATCTAAATGTTTGATTATCACATTATTTTTCCCTGCAATTGATGGTAAAACTCAAAAAGTAGTTTGTCTAACAACAGGAACAAAAACTTTTCCATAATCTATTCCATATATTTGACTAAGTCCTTTTGCAACTAATCTTGCTTTATATTTATTCGTCAAAATAGATGGCATTAAAAAAGTTTTAGGCTCCTTAAAAAATGAAACCTCGTGTGGTCTCGATTTATTCCTAACGTAGTTCTAAAAAAAACTCCTGACTCACTAATAAGAGACTACTGTATCGTGTTCAATAATTGCATTAATTTAGGATACTTTCCTGATAGGTGGAAAATTGCAATAACAGTACCAATAAAAAAGCTGGGTAAAAAAGCTTGGGACTTAAACAGCTACCGACTAGGGATTATGATTTCGTTATCAATAACGATAATTTCTCGATATTTCTCGAAATATAAATATTTTTTATTTCCGATAATTATCGATAATTTTCGATATTTTCATGACGTAACTAAAACATCAGTTTGGGGGTCATCCAAAAAAAATGTTGCCAATAACACACTTGAATTATTCAAATCAATTTTTATTTAAAATAATTCAAATGATTAATTTTGTCAGCTATATCAATAAAAGATGATAAAAATTGAAGCACAAGATTTTTTAAAGACAGTCAAATTTGTTTGCTTTACTTTACCTGAACTTTTCATTTTTTTATGTTTATTATCTTAAAGTAAAAAAAAAAAATCTTACTTAATATTTAAACGATCCACTCAAAAAATCAAATTCTTAGGAATTTTTAATTTATTTTTATTTATTTTAAATTACACAAGTTTACATACCAGAAAAAAGCTTTGGAATATTTCAAAATATTTTCTAAAATTATTTAACTTTCAAAATTATTGTTTTTAATTAAAATAAAAAAATTCTAAATTAATTATCAATTTTTTTTTTTTGCTTCGTTTCTTCTCGTATTTTTTTTCTCTTTTTTTCTTTTTTTAGGGCTACCGTATACAATTTTAAAAACATATGTACAAGAATTTTTATACACAAGAATTAAATTTTATGCTGCAATTTTAGAAAATTGAAGCATTAAAATAATTTGTACAAAAAAGTTCTATTTCGTTACATAATTTGAAAAAGTATCGAGAAATATCGATAATTATCGAATATTTTACAATAAATTCTCGTCAACGAGAATTTATCAAAACCGAGAAATCATAATCCCTACTACCGACCAATAAGCCTGTTACCGAATATAAGCAAAGTGTTTGAAATTTTCATTAACAACTTCATTAACCAACAAGTAGAAAAATGTAAAATTATTCCGGAAAACCAATTCGGGTTTAGACATAAACTTAGTACTATCCACGCACTTAATAAAATAACATCAGACATATGCTGGAACATAAATGGCAAAAGATGTGTAGGAACCTGTCTTATAAGGCTGTCACACTTCGGCTTTTTAATGGCTTTTTGAAAAAGCTATCATCGTTGTGGCTATTTCGGGGCTTTTTCCATACAAAAAAAAGAAAAAAAAGCTAGTGGCTTTTCAAAAAGCCACTAGAAAATCAGGGATCAAATAACAAATGAGCTCTGTGAGAAAAAAAGAAACTAAAAATTGCATACTTTCAGGAAGTTGGCGGCAATTTTAAAAAAAAAACGAATAAAAAAACAAAAAAAATTCCCAAAAAAAAAAGGAAAAAGATATGACAAAACGAGAAAAAAAAAGAAAAAAAACCAAAAAGTGCAAGTGTGAACGCATTTAAAAAAGCCGTCATGAGTAGTGGCTTTTTAGTTGTAGTGTGACTCGCTTATTATAGACTTAGAAAAAGCTTTTGACAGCATATGGCTTAATGCACTCATATACAAAATAATACAGTATAGATTCCCGCTACATCTTATAATATTAATATACAATATGACCACAAATAAGAAAAAAAAAAATCTAAAGTTTTCGATAAAGAAAACGGGTTACAGCAAAGCACAGTAAACTCCCCAATATTATTTAACTTATATACAAGCGAACTACTTAATACCCTAAACAATGAAATAGGGCATAACTATAGTATAGCTTTTGCTGATGACATTACAATTTATTCGGCTGACGTAAAGGTAAATAAAGCTCAAAAATCACTGCAAAACCTTTTACAGATAGTTACATGTTATTGTAAAAATTGCAAATTGAAAATAAACTTTAATAAATGCGAAACAATACTTTTTAGGAATACTTAACACTCATTTAAACCACAACATAAAAAAAAATTGGAACGGTAACTCAATTATTGAAAACAAAAATACAGTAAAACTGTTGGGAATAAATCTACATCAAAACCTAAACTTTTCGAATCATATATCCAAACAACTAGAAAAATCACAAAAAACTTTTATGGCAGCAAAAAACCTATTTTATTCAAGAAATATATAGAATAGGGAAAAATAATATCCTATCAAACACTCATTAGACCAATACTAACATATGCCTGCCCTATATGGTTCAACATCAGTCCAGTCATTATGGAAAAACTACGTTTATTCGAAAGGAAATGCCTGAGGATTTGTCTGAACAAAATAAGAGATCCAAATACAAACTACCCAAAATACTTTTCGAATAAAACTATATATAACGAATCAAACATTATTCGAATAGATAACTTCATGATCGACATAATTCGCAATTATATTTCTAAAGCGGCTTCCATTTAAAATACACTAATCTGTCACTATTACTATGACAACCAGGAATACATAAAACATTGTTTGAAACAGGTTTTGTGCCACCAGAAGCCTTTATATACCTTGACAGGATGGAACAAAATTCGGAGAACACCCCCATATTCTATCATATAAAGAGAAGAAAGACAGATAAGAATAAGTACATTCAATAGGCATAGACTTGTATATAGTAAACAAATTTCTGGAAAAGATAAGAAAATTCGAAAAAAACAATGGTGGCAAGTTGACGAAAATTAATTACCAAGAACGATATTGTTTCAGACACTACCCTTTCTCTTTTTCTATCTTCTCTCATCTCTTATTTCCACTTTCCCATAGTAATAATTCTAGCATTAATGATTAGCACGTAAGTTTTAAAAAAAAAATACACATAATAAATAGAGTTTTCCTCACTTTTCTTTAAAAAAAAAAAAATAAAAAAAAACTAAAGTTGGTAATAATGCAAAAAAATTAAAAACTTCTATATACATACAGTTTAAAAAAATAAAGAATCAAAAGATTAAATATAGATAGTATATCAAATAGGTGACATAAAATAACGCCCAAGGTATTAACGCCCAAGAGGCGTTATTTCCTCCGTAGTGGGAAATAATGCCCAAATTGCGTTTGGGTTTTATTTCTCACAGTGATGGGAAATAACAGCCGAAAATATGAGAAATTAACACTCAAATGAAAGTAAAGAGTGAATTAAGGCCTAAAAAAATGTTTCAATTTAGAAAGTGGATTTTTATTTTTATTTGCACCACCATCTGTTTTTTGTGCGTTCGACAAAATTTTGTTCTGGGCACTAATCCGAGTTGTTCGAGCCACCATTTTGCTAATTCCCTACTCGAAATTTTTGAAAACAGCTTGAAAAGATTCAATTTTTCGCTTTTACTGAAAATAAGAAATTACTTAATTTAATATGTAATACTTTTGGAAAAGGGCAAATTACTTACTTGATCTAAAGTAATAAGTAATTTTTTTGGAAAAGGTCAAATTACTTACTTGATTTCCATTCTTTCTAAATTATCACAAGTTATAATTTGTTAAATTTATTCGTTGATTTTAGGCCTTTTCCAAAAGGATGTTGTTCTAACAACTTTTTTTTTTAAAGTTTCGTACAACTGTCCGCTCTAGAAAAATCCAAGAATTGGAAACATGTTTGGGTGTTATTTCTTTTCTAACAAACAAAAAATGCAAAAAGGAATTAACGCCCGTGGGCGTTATTACCCATTACTGTGAGAAATAAAGCCCAAACGCAATTTGGGCTTTATTTCCCACTACGGAGGGAAATAACGCCTTTTGGGCGTTAATACCTTGGGCGTTATTTCATGTCACCTATCAAATATAATTCAATACCTAGAGTGCTCATTATGTATTAGAGCCATTAAGTATTAGAAGTTAAGAAGTACTTTTTTTTCAAATTATTTTTTTGTACAAATTGTATTATAAATACTAAATGATAAAATAAAAAAAAACAAAATTTGTGAAAAAAAAAAAAAATCACTATTATGATGAGACTTTTCTTGAAAGAAAAATTCTCCATTTTATTTAAGTATAAATTGAATTGTAAAGATGAAATTAGTTCGATAAATGCTTTTATGTTTTCCTATGTTCTTATCTATATTTTGATAAAAATTTATACATAATTTTGTTCCTTATATTTTTCTACATATGAAATACAAATATAATATAATATACTTTACAATATTTAATTTTATTTTTCTTTAAAAATCTGAACCTTGATTGAACAATAAATTTATATTTTAGTTTTTAGTGCATTTGAAATGTTTAATAAAAGATATTTGTGCTCAGGGAAGAGCCGGTAAATAGTTCAGTGCGGGCACCGCCCGCAGGCGGCCTGTTTTAAAGGCGGCCAAAGAAATTAAATTAACTTCTTATTCGAAATCGTGTTGAGCTGTTATTATGTTATCAATCCTTATATTTTGTTTTATTTAACAAAAAAGGAAAGAAATAATTATCTATGTGTGTACAAAAGGTAAACAAAACCTAATTATTGATGTATTTCATTAATTTTAAAAATTTTTGTTTTTATAATTTTCAATTTAATAATTTTTTCGACTTAAGATTAAATTAACCTTTTAAAAACTTGAACATATTTGCTGAAATTGTGCAGTCTCTAATGCTGTGAAACAGGGGCGTCCGCAGACTTTTTTCCAGGGGGGGTCAAAGCTAGAAAAAGTCGAATATACTCCTAGTCGAATATTCAAATTAAAATTCCCATGATTAGAGTCTCTGTTTCGAGACTTTTTGCGAGAAATTTCTCGCGAGAATGTCATTTTTTTAATATCTCGTCTCTTCGAGAAATGATGCTTTTTCTCGTCGAGACTAGCATAGAACGAATTTGTTGTAAAATTATTAATAAAAATATCTTAAATCAAGTACGTAGTACGGTTTGCTGGATATTTTAATTTCATTTTGACAACGGTTAAAAAAATTAGGTTCACTATATATTTTTATAATTAAAATACATTTCTCGAGATTTCTCGAGATCTCGAAGAAATTTGGTCGAGAAATCTTGTCTCAACGAGAAATGGCACAGGCAAGAAACAGAGGCTCTACCCATGATGAATTAATTACCGAACTCTGCTTTGAGTAAAAAAAAGTCTTGCACTTTTTAGTAAGAAGCTTCCTCACCGCGACAAAGTAGATGCAAATCGAGAAAGGTTTTTTATTTTTTATTGGGTTTTTTTTGTTTATTTATTTATTTATTATTTTTTTGAAGTTTAACTTCTTTAGCAAGGTATTGTTAAAAATTTTTGATCAAAATAGGGGAAAAAAGAAGACAGAATATAGTATGTGCTGCGTCACGATAAATAAAAGCCACAACGCTGCAAAAGAGGGGTAATAACCACAGAATGTAGTATGTTAAAAAGTAAAAACAAATATAAAAGCAGGGAAATATAAGACGTTGTAGTTGTAGCATGTAGCATGTATTTACGAAAATAAAATAGCGATACTACACACACATAACAAAATACTAACGATGGTGGAAAGCAAAAAACAAAAAAAAAAACCATATAGATAGAATTAAAAAAATGTACAATAACAGAATTAAAGATCAACTGATTTTGTTGTTAATATTTATTTAGTTTATTTCCTTTTCGAATTAGTGAAATTCTATCATATGAAACAGAAACGCTGTTTGTCTGTTTGGCTATTCCGAATAGGTACCTAAACCGCTCAGCCGATCGTTTTCAAACTTACACTATTTCTTTGTCTCAGATCGAGGGTCGTTATAGGCTATTTTCAAATTTGATTGGCCTCCTACCTAGCGACCTCCCCTGAGGGCCCACTTCAAAAGTTCGTCCGATTTCATTCAAATTTGGTATGTAAAGAGAGGAACTGATTACACCCAAATTTCGTAACAAAAAATTTATTTCCGATTTCATTCAAATTTGGTACGTAAAAAGAGGAAATGATTACACACAAATTTCGTAACAAAGAATTTCATTCAAATTTGGTAAATAAAAAGAGGAAACGATTAAACACGTAAATTTCGTAACAAAAAAATGATTGATCCTACCCAGCGACCACCACGGGGGGCGGACTAGGGAATGCATTTTTTTAATAAAAATTTAATTCCGGATTTTTGGAATTGTCTTGAAATGAAATCCGGATTTCGGTTTATTCCGGAATTTCATATAAAAATTAAAATATATTAAAAAATTAAATTAAATTATTCTTTAACATAAATATTAGTTTATTTAGTTCAAAATATTATAACAAATTAAATTATGAAATATTTTTTATTAAAATAAAATTTTATACTTTTCAATAAACCGAAAGTGAATAAACTGAATGGAAAAATAAAAATTTGAAACACAAAGTATCCAATGTTTTAACATTGAGTTTTAATCGAATTTTTATTGAAAATGTTCCTGCAGCATTGTTAATAATTTATATTAGAGATTTTCCAAAAGTGTTCCTCGGGGGGCCCCCCTTGATCGCAAAATTTAATTTCACTTCGAACTCCAACTTATTTTGTTAATGTTGATTAATGTGAAAAAAAGTTTTACGTATTTGCAGACTTGCGATAGCTACTTAGATTTCAATTTTTATGAATTTTAATACTTTATGCCTAAATAATAAAAAAAAAATAAACAATTGGTCAAAATTCCCGCCAGTAAAAGTTCCACCAAATTCGAAAAATTCGGAATTTAGCATTTTGAATTCCGAATTTTTTAAAATTCGAAAACAGGCGCATTTCCTGATTTCCGGGATCCAAAAAACCGGTTTTGCATTCCCTAGGGCGGACTTCTAAAGTTCGTGTGATTATATTCAAATTTGGTAAATAAAAAGAGGAAACGATTAAACACATAAATTTTGTAACAAAATATTGATTGATCCTACCCACCGACTTCTAAAGTTCGTCCGATTTCATTCAAATTTGGTACGTAAAAAAGAATAAATGATTACACACAAATTTCGTAAGAAAAAATTTAGCCCCCTCTTCCACTTACAAAAGTAAATCAGTCAGAGTCCGTAACCAAATAAATATTTGCAAGTAAATAAAGAAGTTAAACTTCTTTCGTGAGCTTATGAGGATGAGGCTCACACATATATTTTTTTTTTTTTGAACTTTTTTTTTTCTTTTTTTTCCGTTTTTAAAATTTTTTTTAATTTTTTTTTGTGTTAAAATAAAATTAAAGATTTTCATTACAAAGAAACAAAAAAAAACGCAAAAGATTGTGAAGATTCACAAAAAATCTCCATGTAAGGAATTTTAAAAACTCAGTAGGCGTTTTTATTTAATTTTTGTTTTATTCCTTCTTCTCTTTTGATTTCTCAACTGACATTTATTCTTTGACTATAACTAGACAACTAGAACTAGAAAGTTCCAAGAAGAAAAGAAACTTTGAGAAAAATATGTTTTCAGTTCATAAATATAAATTTTGTGATGTGATTGATATTGTTAAATGTTTCCCAGGAACGGTCTCTTATTAAAACGTCTTCAATCTTCAATCTTCATATCCTTCAAGTATCAAGTTCGCCATTCATTAGTTTAAATTAATTTCCTTTAAATAAAAGAATCCGACTTTGTTCTCGATCGTGTAAATGCTTAAGAATATTTCTGCGTCTACGCTAGAAATCGAATTGTAAAAAAATGGTTTTTAAAATTTTATTCTTCCAATTTCCAGGGGGGGCAGCTGCCCCCTTTGCCCCCCCCTCTGTGGACGCCAATGCTGTGAAAAATGCGACAAAAATTTTATGAAAAACATCTCAAGCGGAATTTAAAAAGACTGTACATATTTGAATTTTATTTTTGTGCAGAAGCTGCAATTTATAAAAAAAAATTTTTAAAAATGTTAAAATTAAATAAAATTAATTAAAAATGGTTTAGAAAATTAAAGAGCCCTGGAGAGTGATATTTTAGCTTTATTTCTACGTTTAATTTTTTTTATTATCTGTTTCTTTTCTTCACAATCTCAGCTAATACTGTTAAAAAAAACACAAAATTTTCAAAATCCTGTTTCTTTTCTTCACAATCTCAGCTAATAATGTTCAAAAAAACACAAAATTTTCAAAATCCGGCTCACTCATATCAAAAAATCACTTCAGTTGAGATTGTATTAACCCTAGCTACAAAGCAAAACCAATACCTATTTCTCACAGTGAAGGCTTTTAATCTTTAATTTTGTTAAATTTAATTTTTTTTAACATAATGTTTTCAATACCTTTTCAATAAATTTATAATACGTGTAACTTATTAATAAAAATTAATTCAAAATGGTTTGTGGTTTAAATTATATTTTCTAATTGAAAGGAACTATATTTTGCACATATGGCTTTGAGGCGGCTCTACCGACTTCCACGCAAGACCTGTTTGAGCTTCACCCTTAAAAAATTAAAGAATTTCAAATTCTAAATTTCAATTCCTAATGTATTTTGTTAGTGTAAAAATTCAAATTTTTTTTTGTTGTTTTGAATTTCAAATACACGCCTCAGAACTTGTATTTGAAATTCAAAACAACAAAAAAAATGTTTGAAATTCAAGTTCTGTCATTCTAATTGTCAAAAAATAAACTTCAAAAAACAATTTATCGCACTAATATAGTGTTCGCATTAGGAGAATATTAGTGGAATATGCTGTTATCCGGAATATTTCAGGAATATCAACTGGATTTTTCATATAAAAAAATATTCCGGAATATGATGTATATTCCACTTTCATATTCGAGTTTGTCAGAGTTAGAATTCTACATTTATAGATAGTTTCAGACACTTTTGAAATTTTGTTATAGTTGTCAACATTTTTTTTTGTTAAATTCGAGTCAAAATGAAAAAAAAAACAAAATAAAATTGATAAAAAGCGAGATAAAAGGTCAACATTTTCAACAACACAAACTCTTTCTCAATTTTTTTTTTCATCAAATTCCAGAACTCATCAAATTTGTTTTCCGGAATAAAAGTGGAATTTAAATGATAGTGCGACCAAGGTATAAAATGCCACATAAAAAAAATTCCGCAAATTTCCTGAGATTGTCCTTGTACAATAATTTTTTGTTCATAATTTTTGCCCCGATATAATAAAATATTAACATCAAGAAAATTTCAATGTCTGACGACTTTTTCTTTTATCTCAACTTCTGGTTTAAAATGGGGTAAACAAGGAGTGAATAAAATCGTTAAAAAAGTATGAAAAAAGACAAGAGTAAAAGTGCACAAACATATTTTAGAGAAAAAGAGCATGATTTTTGAGTATGAGTTTGCGGAATTAAGGCTGCTCTCAAACAAACTTCCAACCAGCTCCTTACTTTGTTACTTTCAAAAATTACGTTTATAAAACCGGAGATATTTAAAAAAAAATCATAACCCAAACAAAATTGTTATTCTAAATCCTTTATCTGGGAGGCCTTAGTTTTTTATGCTTTTTTAAATTCTTTTTATTGAAGTTGATTTTATATGGGTGAAGATTTCTGTAAATGTTGCAGCCATAGAATGTTGCGCAACATCAAAAATGATTTGCAACATTTTTTAATAATTTTCTTTTCAAATTTTTTAACTAAAACGGGGTTTTAAAGCTTTAAAATCGACTTTCGAACTGGATGTAATAGCTGCCATAAGAAAATTTTGGATTAAGAATATGCTAGGAGGGTGATATCGAAAATCTTACGATGGGGGAATGCTGGGTGGGCTTTAGACCAACTTAGAACGAATTGGCATCAATGGTAACCCACTCTAAAGGTCCTTAAAGTTGAACGCTTAAACGAAATACCAAAGCAAATCTGTGGATATCTTTTATTAACGAGACATTTAGGTTTGGTGATTTAGATTGGTTTGCTTTCATCAAAGCAAATTTTTTACATCGTTTATTTACGACATTTTTAGAATTAAATAAAACAAATAATTTATTGATCATTGGATCAATTAAAATTTATTTAAATATAAAAACAATTCATTAAAGTTAATATTACTGCTTATTATACAAAATGTATAGTAAGCAAAAATATATATTGTCAAAATATATTCATAATTAGGAAAATTTTATTCATAACAATAATATTTTGTTGTTACGATGAACTTTACTTCTACTTTAATTGTAACATAATTTTTAAGTGGAAAGAGCGTAGCTGTACCAAAAGATCTTGATGATTTTAGTAAGCTTGGTGCAGATGCTCTACACATCCACAAGTTCGATTAGAACTTTATAATAAGCACGGGTTGTACAGAAATTATAGTGCGCCAGTTATCTGTTTTTCAGTGTATATGTCATCAATTATTCAATTTAAAAAAATGCATTTAGTTACACATAAGTAAATACGTTATTTGGATTAAGATCTTTATCCAAGTTGTATATGTGTCTCTGCTGTGTCCCATTTTTCTCAAGTACAAGATGAAGTTGAATAATTGTTAAAGCATTACAAATAATAGAAGCACTTAAACTTATAAACAATTTTTTGTTGACTTCAAATAAACCATATATAGTTGAATCGCATCGTACGATTTTAAACTGACGTAACGAAAAATAAAATCATATGATTTGATGACGTATATGTAAATGTATATGTAAATATTAATTAAAAAAGAATTTTAGAAAAAATTTGTACGGATAAAAAAAACTATAATTATTAATGCATCATGGAAAAAAACGTGACTAATCTTTTACTTAATTTTCATTCTCAATTAAAATTTTTTTAGCGTCGTGTAAAGGGAAATTGTTTCTTTAATTGAGTATTTTTTTGTCCTGTCCATTAGGCTTTTAGCTTGAAAGAAATTTTATTACTAAATTTATTTAACATATAAAATAAATGTACCTCTCTGTCCAAAGACTCATTTTCATAAATCTTCCAGGAGTGCAAATTTATTGAAGATTTCAAAACTTTATATTTCGATATTGGGAAATCAAAAGAATATAAAATCAAAAATAAGTCAATCCAAATTATTAATAGAGTGTAAAAAATTTTCAACTCAAAAAAAACGAAAAAATTATAAAATGCGCGGAATAGACTTATTCCATTTTCAAAAATTAAACATATAATTATTAACTGGTAAATTAATTTAAATTTATTAAATAATTTAGTGGATTTTTTGGCTAAAACCATTATTTTCCTAAGGTTTTTTCTATCCAAATGAAAATTCTCATTTTTCTTTTTAGAAATAAATAGTTTATCGCAATTATAAAAAATACTTTTAATTGCATACCCTATAAATAAAAAGATACAAAAAGATGGAAATACGGCAAATAAGTTTGTGAAATGGCTTAGAAAAATAAAAACAGTATTAAAATATTTCAGACCATCTTCTTCTATTAGAAAGTAAAAATAAATTATTTCTTCAGCCAAATATTTAATTTTAATAATTAAAATTAAAAATTTTAGGAGAACTAATACAAAAATTTCACTGTCAAATAGATCTTGGAAATTAACTAAGATTTTAGAAAATTTCAAAAATCTTTTAAATAATCTGGTGGCTTTGGTATCAATTACAACTGAATTGATTAAAATTAATAACGAAATTAAAATATATATTATAGAGTGAACTGCTTTATTTATTTGAGTTGAGGGTTCAAATAATGTAGGTTCCGGAATTAAAATAGAGAAAAAATATGGAATAAAAATATATAAAATATATAAAAACATTGCAAGATGGACGCATCTAATTAAATTGATTAAGTTTTTTTTATATGGAATTATTTTAAATTTACTGAGTTGAAACGTGAATTTAATGAATCCAAAATATTTCGAACAAACATAAAAAATCCAAATTATAATAAAATAAAAATATTCCAAAATATAAGCCATCAATTGTATAAGGCTGTCAAATTGTCAATCGTTATTTAAAGCGGAGATAGCAGATAGAATTATTTCACAAAACTGAAATTAAATTCTAGAATAATAAATTTAATTGAATTAAGTTTTTCTAATTAATTAACTTTTCTTTTATTCTCTAATTTCTTTATTTCATAGACTTATTCTATTGTATGTATGTAAATTTATTGAGAAAATGTATTTCGAAATTATTCTTTCATTTCAGGGATATCCAAATTACGACTCGTGGGCCGAATGCGGACTGTGCCGCGAAAGGACCTAAGTGATTCTAATATTAAATATATAAATAAAAAAAAAAAAAATATATATATATATCTCACACATTTGTCAATAAGTAGATAACTCCATTTTTGATATAATGAGAAAAAGCTAATTTTGTGTCTTTTTCTTATTTTTCTATTATTTTATTGATATTATAATAATATTTTTGCTTCTACTTATTAAAAATATCATACTTATTGTCTTTAAAAAAGAAATTATATATTTTTAATAAAAACCACCATATAGAATCCAAAAAAAAAAAAGATATTTTTTTGACCAGATTGAATGTAAATGAGAAAAAGTAATTAACTCCACTTATGTACTTGTTGACAATTTTATTTTCTTTTTTGCCATTGATAATATGAAAAAGGAAAAACAGGATAAAATTAGATATTATGTTATGTACAAAAATAAAATTCTTAAAAACTACAAAATTCTAGGAAGATAATAATAATAGAAGAATAATGTTATAAAATGAATTTATTTTGGAAAAAAATGCATGAAATTAAGAATATTAAGCTAAATTAAATATTAAAAATAAAAAAAAATAAAAACAAAGAATATTTGCAACAAATTGTAATAACCATATACTACATAACTATGTAATTATTTTTTGTGTATAACTATTTAACTTTGTTTAACGGATTTTTTGTCTGCGTTGAAAAATAAATAATTAAACTTGTTTTGTTTACGATAAATTTCATTTGTATTGCAGAACACAGGAAAAAATTGTTAAAAATATTATAACTAAACTTATATATTTTTTGTCATTTAAATAAAAATATTTTCAGTTAATAAGTGAAGTTATAGATTTTTACTCACGTTTTGTATTACATTTACGTATACTTATTTAGTTATGTGCAAAATTATTTTTTTAATAATAATATTTTTCCAAATTTTTTTTTTGCCAATCGATAGATTCGCAATATTAGATTA